>JALBCR010002213.1:0-543607 GCA_030710515.1 Abscondita cerata
TCAGTATGCTTCGTTCAGTTACGTATTGCTCTATGTAACTGCTTTACTTCTGTCAGCAAAGTATTGCTAATATATATATATATATATATATTAGTAATAAAAATCTTTGGGGTTTAAACACGTGTAATAAATATTAAAGTACAACGTTTCGCCACGCTAACACGCAGCTTTTTCAGTAATTAATAAATAACAATCTTAGTTTCTATGCGATTTTGACCTTGAACGTAAGTCCGCTGGACCAGAGTAACCAATAAAGCATTACGTATCGGTATCAGTGGTAATGTTGTTTTTGGCATATTTTGTTGTTCTATTTGTTGGATATTTGGGGATCTTCTATCCTGAGGTAAAGTTAATAACGGTTTCCAAGTGTTAGGTAAACCTTTTCCATCATCTCGTTTATTAATGCAACTAGGACGTCTTTCTATCTCGATTTGTTCTCTAATGAGGCGGTTACATAAATATTTTCTCTTCCTAGCATTCTTGTATTTTCAAAATCGATTTTATGTCCTGTTTGGTGATGATGTTCAGCTAGAGAATAAGTTAAACATCCTTTTCGGACTGCTAGTTGGTAGTTCTTCTCTTCCTCGCGGAAACACGTCGATTGGTTTGTCCAACGTAAGAGATGTTGGCATCCTCCGCAAGGAATTTCGTAAATGCTTGATCTTCTAAAGGAATAAAATCTTTAGGGGAACGGAGGAAAGACTTAACTTTATTAACAGGCAATACAGAAACTACTCGTATGTTGTGTTTCTTTAGAATGTTACATTCTCTTCTCTGTAGTACCTTTGAAGTAACGGGATTGTACAGTAAACGTACTCTTATCGATAACTTCGTCGTCACTTCTTTGTTTCATCCTTTTGCTTTCATAACATGATGACGTGAAAAACCATTTTGTTTAAAAGCTTGATTCAGAAGATTCATTTCTTCGTGTATATGCTCGCTGTCTGTTAGTCTAGCAGATCTAATTAATAAGGTTTTAAAACAGAATTTAAATGTTGTGGATGATGATGTGAATTAGCATGTAGGTATCTATTGGTATGAGTTTGTTTTCTATACACTGTATGTCCTAAACTTCCGTCTGGTTTCCTAATTAGTAACACGTCAAGAAAAGGTAGTTTTCCGTTAACTTCTACTTCGGTAGTAAATTTAATTTGTGGATGAATATTATTTAAATAATTTAAAAAAGCTATGTGTATTACCATGTGGCCATATGGAGAAGATATCATCAACATATCGTAACCAAAGTTCTGGTTTGTTGGAAGATTCTTGAATTGCATTTGTTTCAAAGTTATCCATAAATAAATTAGCAATTGCAGGTGAGATAGGTGATCCCATTGGTGCCCTTTAGTTTGTTTATATTTCTTAGAGTCGTATAAGAAGTATGTGTTGGTTAAACAATGTTTAGTTAAACGAACAACATCAGGTGTTAACATATGTTTGTTTGCTAGAATATTAAGAGTCTCTTCTATTGGAACTTTAGTAAACAAGGACTCAACGTCAAAGCTGACCATGATATCTGTAGGTTTTAATTTACGACCTCTAATAATATCTATAAAATGTGTTGAATTTTAATATAAGAACTTGAGGATTCAACAAAAGGTTGTAATATTTTAGCAACATATCCAGCTAACTTTGTGTTGGTGAATCTATACTACTAACAATAGGTCTAAGTGGTACTCCATTTTTATGAATTTTAGGTAATCCATAAAATTTTGGACATTTAGAAGACTTTTCTCTTGGTATTAATTTCTTTTGATTTCCTTATCAGTATACAATCCTTAATTACAGCTTTAGTAGTTTTTCGAGATACGTTGTAGGATCAGAGTTTATAATTTTGTAAATAGGATCTTGTAACAATGTTTCGATTTTGATTTATAATCTTCGGTATCCATTATTACAGTTGCATTTCCTTTGTCAGCAGGTAGCACAACAATAGAATTATCTCCTTTTAGTTCCTTTAACGCTTTCAATTCCTTGTAAGTGACGTTGCGTTTCGGAAGCTTAGATTTCTTCAGAACATGAGAAACTTCTTGTCGTACCGTTTCTGCTTCAACGTTCTCAAAATCTTTGACTGCTGCTTCAACCTTTGTTATGATCTCTTCTACTGGAATACGAGAAGGGACAACAGCAAAATTGAAACCTTTACTAAGAATACTCACAGAATGTTCGTCTAATTCTTTGCTTGAAATATTGTGAACTACATTACGAACATCAGTGTCATTCCTGTTATTCCAATTTTGAACTTTTGACTGAGACAATCAAATTTCTTCAAGTGGCGGGCAGTTTTTAGTTCTTTAATTTTTTGTGATTGTAATTCAGCCAATTTATCTATGCTTCTCCATATTACAGGAAGAATATTGTTAGAAAGATCTAAATGAATTGATAGTAATTCTGTACTTACGTTAGATAGATTTCTTCTGACATCTGAAATCATATTTCGTACTAACTTAACGAGTTCGATGTAAGATCCTTTTGTTTTAGAAGAATTGGTGTGAAATTTAATCTTACAACATTTAGGTATAATATTTTTGTCACGACATCTACATAGAAATGTCAAATCACATAGTAATGTCACTTTCTTTATTCTAAGTTTTCAAACTTTTGATAGTGGAAAATTTCCTTCCCATATAGGTTTATTAAATAATGCTTTATTCTTTCACGTGTAAACATGTTAGTAATAAAAATCTTTGGGGTTTAAACACGTGTAATAATATTAAAAATTACAACGTTTCATACGCTAACACACCCAGCTTTTCAAGTAATTAATAAATAACAATCTTAGTCTCTATGCGATTTTGACCTTGAACGTGTAGCTGTGGACCAAGAGTAACCAATAGCATTACGTATCGGTATCATGGTATTGTGTTGTTTTTGCATATTTTGTTGTTCTATTTGTTGAATATTGGGGATCTTCTATCCTGAGGTAAGAGTTAATAATGGTTTCAAAGTAATTATTTAACTTTGCCTCAACATTGACTAACAAATTATTTGTATTACCATGATACCGGCCATATCTTATTGTCAAACCATTGTTAATATGAAAAACTGCGTTGCCCAAATAAACTAATGTAGATTAACTAGCACATTACACGTGTTCGCTTAAGATTTATTACTGATGTTGTAAGAAAAATAAAGCGTACTTTCCTCATATATATATATAAAACAATGTTTTCCGGGTTTGGAGGTTTTCTCGGACAATTTTTTCGTAATCTACAAAAAAATTTTCTAACTTTTGCCACCCTTATCTCATTTTCCAAAAAAAAGTCCCACTTTTGTAAAATAACTGTACTATTTGGAGTATAAGCAAAAGCTCTACAACCAAACACTTAAATCAACTTTTGATCTAGTTCATAATTTTTCTGGAAGTGCTCCTTTAATGGTAACAGTAGGACTGCGATTTTAAATACATTGCAGTAGCAACACTCTCACCCCATTAAGCTTTAGACAATCTTGCATGAATTAACAACGCTCAGGTTTTTAATTATGGTACGGTGAACACGCTCTTGAACACCATTTTGTTCAGGAGTATAAGGTACGGTAGTTTCATGAACTATATCTGAATTTGTAAACAACTGTGCAAACTGAGAATTACAAAACTCAGTACCATTATCTGACCTAACTTTTTTAATACTAAGATCGGTTAATGGTTTTTCAACCATTAATTTGAACTCGACTAATTTGGAAAGTTTGTTTTGAACTTTAGCAAAAAACCGAACGTTTTACGAAAGTAATCGTCAGTAAAAAAATAAAAATATATTTAGCTCCTCCTTAACTTTTGTTCCGACATAAAAGCCACAAATATCAGTATAAATTAATTGAAGTTTGAAAGTAGCACACCTAGCTTGCCCTTTTAGAAAACTTTTCCGTGTTTGCTTAGCGTTAATGCAAGATATGCAATGATACTCTTTTTCATCAGTTTCATGAAAATTGATTCCACTTGCTAGACCATTTTGCAATAAAATAATGCTTTGTCTACTTAAGTGGCCTAAACGCTTATGCCACAAATCAAAACTTAATTTTTGATTTGAATACATCGTAGTTTTAGAAGTGACCTTCAAATTATTAAAGTTATTTATATTATCATTACAATTTGGCCTGTCAATTATATAGATTTCACCACATTCAGAACCAGTAAATTTTAAAATTTTTTTATGGGTAAATTAACCTCATTATAAACATCAAAACCGTTTTTGTTAAAAACTAAAACATGGCCCTTGGCAGCAAGTTGGCTAACAGATAACAAATTTGCTGCTGCATCAGGAGCATACATAACATTGGTACTTGTACTAGAATCAACATTATCAGCATGAGAATTAAATATGCCAATTCCAGAAGCAGTTAACATTCCCTTATCTGCTGTATAAAAAATTGATGATTGATTACAATCAAAATTTATCATGCAGTCGTTTTGACTATCTACATAGAAATCATTTAAATTAAAGCTACTTACAGCGTTTTTATTAGAAATAATAGACATAAGTAATAAGATGTCCTTTCTACTATCTTTGTCTTTATCAATCGACTTAGATGAACTTGAATTACCAGCAAATTGTTTCTTGAAATATTTCTATGCCTCGGACATTTGGGACGAATGTGACCTTTCTTTCCGCATTCATGGCATGTTGGAATGAATTGTTGAGTTTTTTTGAAAACGGGTTGTTTCTTGTTAACACCACTATTTATAACGAATGCACTTTCCTTCGAAAAATCTTCTTAAGCTGCAACGATCACTTGATTCAGTCAACATAGAGATAACATGGCAACTTTTAATAGAGAAATGTTTAGCACTAAAAACCATTTATTACAGCTTCCACGGTATCTGGTAAACCGCATAATAACAACGTTCTAATTTCACTATCGTCAATGTTTACACTAAGTTCACTTAACTCTTGTGTAATGTTTTAAATACCGCTTACGTACTCATTCATCGTTTTAAAGTCTTCATATTTGGTTCAACATAATTTTCCTTTTAAGTACATTTGACGTGCAAGACCAGAGCTTTGTAATGCTTTTTTAAGATTACTCTAACCTTGATAATAAAGTTTACCAAACAAAAAAATTGTTAATATCTTTTTGCGCATAAGAACCGTACTGGGTCCATAACCTGTTAATATTATTGGGATTATGCACATTACATAAGAATAAGAAAGATTAATTAAATAGCTTTATAATTAGTTAACTACAACTTAACATCGTGGATGATAATAATCTTTGACATATTTTTAATATATGTATATATGTAAAGCTTGTTACCAACTTTTAATAACTTAACAATCATTTCACCTGTTCTGCAGTTTAGCCAACGTGACATATTTAAATAAAATTCAACAGCAACAAATTTAAGCCATCACGATCCTCCGCAAAGTATTTTCTTAGTATGGTGCTTCACTTTAGAGATTATTATATTCTGTTTATCTATTTTGTCTCATTTGTCAAAGTTAGTTCTCACAATCTGTCTTTTAAGTTTGGCGTCTTCCAGTTTCTTAACCGTGGATTATACAAAAAAAATTATTTTAAACTTAAATGCTTTTACCGATGGGTGACTTTGTAATAACATTTATTATTATTTATCTTTATCTGTTGAACCAATTTTTTTGTATATTTCAGAATTGCTAATTTGCTCAATAAATATTTTTAATACTTTATTTTGGTTGAAATATATTTCAGTTCTATTTTTGTTCTTTACAAATTTATTTAAAAAAAATAATATTGAATTGACATTTCATGTGATTAGTCATGTCCAATTTAATTTCAAGATAATGAGATCTAATTAATGTATGAAATATTTTTTCTTCTCTTGTAAATATAAAAATAAAATACATTGTATTTGGTATAAAATGTAAGAAAATTGGTGATTCGTTTCTTGATATAATGATTGATTTTTGGAAGTGTTATGTAAATGATTTAGTTAAAGGTCACCGTTGCTGCAATTGTCGAGTTGTACTACCTTCACAAAAACAGCAAATTATTGTTAAGCAACAGATAGATAAATTTTTCTTTGGGTAATACAAATGATAATGACAGTAACTGAAATACAAAAAGATGAGTGATAGAATAAGTGTTAATGCCTTACACGTAGTGAAATTAAATAATAACATGCGAACAAAATGTTGCGTCCGGTTTGACCAATGTAGACCTTTCCACATGAACAATCAATTTGGTAGACCCCTTTGTTGAGAGTTTCGGTAGGTTATCTTTATTAGAAGGTAGTAGTTGCTGGATTTTTCTAACCGTTCCAAACCTGACACCGATATTCTTCTTCTCCAATGATGTTCTTAATTTGTCAGTTACTCCAGCAATGAATGGCAAACGAGCGTAGGTAGTGACCTGTTCCTTCTCTTTTTCGGGTTTCCTGCGACAGGCGGCTCTTACTTCTTTTCTGGTATAGCCGTTCTTTATTAGGGCTTGTTGGACGTGTCGAAGTTCTTCTGCCTTGTGAACCTCGTCAGGAATCTTGTTAGCTCTATGCAATAAAGTTTTGATTAGAGACCGCTTCTGCTGTGGATGATGGTGTGATGTGGCATGGAGGTATCGGTCGGTGTGTGTCTTTTTACGATATACACTATGAGCCAACTTGTTGTTATTCCCTCGTTTCACTAAAACATCCAGGAAAGGAAGCTCCTTATTCTCTTCTGTCGTCATGGTAAACTTGATCTTTTCGTGCTGAGTGTTGAGGTGGTTAAGAAATACAGTAAGTGCTTCTTTTCCATGAGGCCATATGACAAAGGTATCGTCCACGTATCTGAACCAGCATTTCGGTTTCTTTTCGCTGGATTGAATGGCTTCTGCTCGAATGCTTCCATAAAGATATTCGCAATAACCGGTGATAATGATGATCCCATGGCTGCACCTGGTTTTTGTTCGTAGAAATCTCCGTTCCATAGTAAGTAAGTTGTATTCAGACATATTCCTGCTAGCTCTGGTATGTCTCCTCTTAACCCATGGGTTGTGCACAGTTGTTTATGATGTTATGTGTATCGTCGACTGGTACGTTAGTGAATAGCGATTCCACATCAAAACTAACTAGTATATCGTATTGGTTACTTCCAGAGTCATCAGTAATTCGACGAAGTGTTCGGAGTTCTTCACAAAGATTCAGTTCTTCCCACGTACGGTTGTAGAAACTTAGCCACGTATCGGGCCAGTTCATAAGTTGGAGATCCACATGTGCTGACAATTGGCCTTAGGGGGTTACCAAATTTGGGAATTTTTTGTAATCCGTATAGTCTAGGTGGCCTGGTCCCGGAAGGTTGCAGTTGACGATGTTGATCGACTGGTATAGCTGAATGTTTGATTGCGGCTCTCGTTTGTTTTTCAATTTTGTTAGTTAGATCTCCTTTTAACTTGGTGTAAAGTTGTGGGTCCAGTAGTAATTTGATCTTCATTTTGTAGTCTTCGGTGTTCATGACTACTGTAGCGTTCCCTTTATCTGCGCGTGTCACCATGATTTCTTGATTGCTTCTGAGTTCTTTTGTAAAAGTCCGGCAAGTCTCGCGTATTTCCTCTGCTTCTTCAACCGGAAGCTTTCTGATGACATTTTCCACTTCTGCTATTATCTCTTCTGTGGGTATCTTGCTTGGAGCAATGGCGTAGTTCATCCCTTTTGACAGAATTGATATGCAGTCTTCGGTGAGTGGGTAGTCCTACAAGTTTACAACTGTTTTGTTTCGTCCAATTTATAGCTGGTTTGCTGGTCGTTGGTATTTAATTTTACAAACTTCTTGATATGCCTGTTAGTGGTTGATTGTAGGTGGTATTCCCCATGTTCGTAGCTGATGCGATCTATGGTGTTCCATGTTTCTTTATCCAGTATGCTGCTCAGTTGTAGATGTAGTTGTATAGTTCTGTTGACTTTATATGCAGTTGATGGTAAGTATAACGTACTCTTTCTCGAGTGAGTGCCTTCTCACTACGTTTGATGATTCTTCTTCCACGATTTGTTACGATATGGTGGCGAATTTTCACAAGGTAGGCGTCACCTCCTGGTCTCGGCATCGTCGTAGATATGCTAATGAGGATAGCAGTTGATTCTTCCTCTTCCGTAACTTATCCAGTTTCCTGGTAGATATCCTTCCCGTAGAGGCGTCTAATGTATGAATGTAAGCTGCGGCTGTTGTCACTAAGATTATTATCTTTCGGGTTGAGCCGTGTTCGTCCTTCCTTCCTTCGTTCTCTGCTCGACGTTTTGCTAACCATGCTGTTGCTTCTTCAGAAAGTTACTCTAAAGATTGATGTTGTTGTCTTCTGCTCCTCGTTATATACCTATGTTCCGCTACGGTTGGTTGATGTCGATCAGTGACGGGTAGTTGGTTTTGATGGTTGGTCGAAGAACCCACAGAAGAGATAATAGCAGAAGTGGAAACTCAACCCGGAAGATAATAATCTTAAAATCGAAGTAGATTAATTGGTAAATAATTTAATTTATTAATAATGACCTTTGTTTCTAATTTACTTTTTTCCTTTTTATCTGTTGTATTATGTTATGATTCACTTTCGCTACGTGTTAAAGCTGTTAACAAAAAAGTAACACTTATTCTAGCTTTAAATATACGATTTGTTAAAGTTTAGTTCCTATTTAATACTGATGTATATCTGCCATTCAAAATCTGTGTTATATACTTATTATTACACGATTATATTGTCAACAAATAAAATTTATTTTGTTTTAATATGATAATTGTTAATCTATACCATTTTCATGACACTTATTGAAAATAGAGTGTGGGATACACAAAAATAGTTTTATGGCTCTATTCGTCTTCTTTATTTGCCGATTTAAATGTGATACGATAAAACTTTCAAAGATTTACGCCTAAGCTGTTATTAAAAACCAAAACTAACAGTAACAAACGTAATTATGGAAAAAATTGAAACCTAATAAGTTATCGAAAAAAATTCCTCAATTTTGTTGTTTACATCAATATTTACTAAAATTGATAATAATAAATAATGCGAATGAAGTATATAGAAACATAAAACGTAAATAAAATCAATAAATTTTATAACAGTAATCAGCATCATAAAACCATTTTCCGTATTTTAAAAATCAAAACCAGAAACAACCGCTTGCGCTATATTTGTTTTTGGTTAAACGTGCGGAAACTATTCGTGACGTTGAAAACAACCAATAAATCTCTTCGCCATTATATATATTTTTTTTCTTTTTACTCAACAACACAAGTGTATTTGTATATTTTGTAGTTTAATTTTCTTCTTTTTTTTTTTTAATTTGATATGCTGCTACGTTAGGCTCGCATTTCCTTTTATGATACTATTCTTTATTCCTCTATATGTTCTTTTCGGAGTTTTCTATTATTGCGCAGATTTGTAGGTAAATTTGTTATATAATCTTTCTGCGGGCTTTTTCGGCGAGATTTAATATCACTTTTATTGTTATTGCGAGACGGGAAAAAAAAAGTTGGGTAATTTTAGAAGTAATGCGATTAATAAAAGTTGACGCTGCTTCACCATTAAATTGTAATTGTGATTCATCCTTCGTCTGAATTACGTTTCAAAGACGCATTAGTTAATGGCTGTTCAAGGATAACGTTGTGATCCTTGTATTTTGTATTTCATTTTCCGCGCTATTTATAAATAAATGTATAATAATTTTATAAAGCAGACGTATAAACAAAATTCTCGGTAACAAACACGTTTAAATGAAATTTACTTATGTTAGTTGAATGTATTTCAGAAATGCAAAATGAAAATCTACGTTTGTTAGCACGAGCAAATTTTACTTATTACAAAATATAATTACATTTTCCAAACTAAATAAAAAGTATGCAAATGAGGTTCATTGTATTTAATCTTGTATTGTAGCATATCAAAGTAAGTTGTACACACTGAGTTTCTAAAAAATAAGTTACCTAGATTTTTAACAAAATAAAACAAAGTAAAACAAATCTTAGGTTATGTTAACTAATATAGTTTAGTTATAACAAAATTACTTGAATGATTTCTATTCAATACAGTAATTAATGTGCTGTTTTTATGAAGGCAATACAGCTCGTAATTGCTTGGACGGAGGAGTAATTCACTTAATAAACAAACGTGATCAGTTTATTTGTACTAATATACATTGTCTTTGGTTGTTGACAAAACCATGGTTGTCTAGTTTTAGAAGAAATAAATATTTTTTTTGAAGATAGTGTACCTTCAATTTAGTTAAAAAAAATAACCTCAAGTACTATCAACTTTCACATTTTCTATAGAAGAGTCTACAAAACGAAGAAAACATAGTTTTTTGAGAAGATACCAGAATATAACATAATATGCTAAAAAATGTTTAACCAAAAATCCATCTGTTGTTTATGAATTCAACTAGAAAAAAATAAAAATTAACAACACTAGAACACTCTTTTGAAGTTAATTAAAATTAACAAGGTATAACAAGTGCATTTTATATTCACTCGGTATTGACATTTATAGAACATGCTAATTTGTTAGTCATTTGAAAGATTTCAAGTAATTAGTAAACATAATAAAAGTACTTACAGAAATTAACATTTATATTATGACAAACAAATAAACACTTTATTGAATTAAATTTTTAAAAAACGCCCATGAATCAGGTATGCGTTCACACTATAAAGCAAATACGATTTATTCGTCTTACAAATCCCATCTTTGGCACTTCTTCTTCTGTTAGTGCAGATCCGTCAACCGATATTAGCGATCATTTTGGCTATTTGTATTTTACTTATCGCAGCCCTAAAAAGTCCTGTTGTTGTGGTATTGTACCATGTTCTTAAATTCTTGAACCACTATATCGTTCTCCTCCTAGACGAGCTGAAGCAAACGATATCGCTCTCTATTTTCATTATGTGACCTAAGTATTCAAGTTTTCCTTGTTTTTATAGTTTTATAACTTTGCTCTCTTAATCATCTTCTATAACACGGTGTGGCATTGGTAACGTGTTGCGTCTAGGATATTTTAATATACGAGGATGTATTGATATCTAGTTAGCCTAGACCAGTTCCTTGCATAAACAAAATATTGCGTTACCATAGCAACGAACAATAACTTATTAGAAGTGTCAGTGTAAAGTTTGACGTCAAAAAAGTAAACCAGAGTCACGCAATAAATTAAATAAAAAAGATGTCTACCGAAATTGTGAAAATCGAAAAATTGGAGTATCGAGCCATCATCAAGTACCTGTATTTAAAAGGGTTAAGAGGTAAGCAGATTTACGAAGATATGCTTAATACCCTTGGTGATCAATGTCCTTCGTATGCGACCGTCAAAATTGGAATGCAAGCTTCAAAAGAGGTAAATTTTCCATTGAAGATGATGACCGATCGGAAAGGCCAGTTTCTGTGTCAGTCCCCGAAAATATCGATGCAGTTCATGACATGATTTTATCAGACCGTCAAATTGGGCTAAAACGGATATCTGAAGCACTGAATATTTCATACGAACGCGTTCATCATATGGTTCACGTCAATTTGGACATGAAAAAATTGCTGCAAAATGGATCCCCAAATGTTTGAATGTTGACCAAAAGCGTGCAAGGGTAGAAGCATCGCGTTCGATCTGTGCTCGATTTGAAAACGATGTAGACTTCTTAAACCGAATTGTTACTATGGATGAGACTTGGGTACATTTCTACGATCCAGAAACAAAGCAACAATCGATGGAATGGCGACACTCTGGTTCTCCAAGACCTAAAAGTTTCGTGTCCAAAATCTTGAAAAATTCTTGCTTTAGTTTTTGGGATTGCCATGGAGTAATCATGATTGATTTTTGGATAAGGGTAGAACAATAACTGGAGATTACTATTCGACATTACTGACCACTCTACGGGAAAATATTAAAGAGAAAAGACGCGGAAAGCTATCCAAAGGTGTTTTGTTTTTGCAGGACAACGCCCTGCACACAAATCTCATGTTGCCATGCAAAAATTCGTGATTTAGGGTTTGAATTACTAGAACACCCCCTTATTCACCCGATTTGGCTCCGTCCGACTATCACCTCTTTCCTCAACTGAAAAAAGTTTAAAAGGTCGTACATTTTCTTCCAACAAGGAGGTAATAGAAGCTGTGGAGGTCTGGTTTGCAGAGCAAGAAGAAACATTTTTTTAAAGGTCTAGAGACGTTGCAGGTTCGCTGTAATAAATGTATCCAATTAAGAGGAGAATATGTTGAGTAATAAAATATTTTGACATTGAAATTTTGTTTGGTTCTATAGTAGGCTAAGAATTGTTCAATATATCCTCGTACGTCTATAGAGCCACATTTTGAATGCTTCAAGCCTTTTTGTTGTTGTTTTGTTGAGGGTCCACGATTTTGCGCCATATAATAAAACAGGAAAGATGTAACAGTGCAATAGTCTTATTTTCATATCTATGACTTATGAACAGGGTTTTTATTTTAACAAACGCAACTCGATCCTTTACTATTTTGCATTTTATTTTAACGGAGTGATTCCAATTACTATTTAAGGTGGTTTCTAAGTAATTGTATGTATGCACCATTTCTATGGGTTTGTCTTTAATTAGTAATTGACACGGAGGTATCCCGTCTTCCGAAATTACCAATATTTTGTCTTTTCTGTGTTTAATGCTAAACCGTATGTTTCGTTTACTTGCGTTATTTTAGTTATTAATCTCTGTAGACTCTCCATTTTATTTGCGAATATCACCGTGTCGTCGGCATATCTAAAATTTCTCCGTTTATATGTATGTTATCTTCTGAATTTTCTAACGCTTCCTCAGAGTACACAACCTTGCTGGACACTTTTTTGGATAAGTATGTTATCAGTGATGTTTCCTTCCACTCGCACGTCTGCCATTTGACCCCAGTACAGGTTTGTGGTTATTTTTAGATCTCGGTCATCTATTCCAACCTTTTCAAGTAGGTCTATCATTTTACTGTGTTGAACTGTGTCAAACGCCTTATGGTAGTCGATGAAACAAGCGTATACATTGCAGCTCATGTCACGGCATCTTTGAAATAGCACTTGTATGCAGAAGAGCTTCTCTTGTGGCTGATGCATTCTTAATTCAAATTGTGTTAGTCCTAGGTACTCTTTACAAGGTCTATAAATGCGTTGCTGAATTTTTTTTAGAAAGGTTTTCAGGAGGTGACTTATAAGGCTTATGGTACGATAATAAGAACATTGTCTAGCACTTCGCTTAGGGAGGGTTATGAACGTAGATTTTAACCATGATTGAGGTAATTGTCCGATGTTATATATGGAGTTGAAGATATTTGTGAGCCATTTTATGCCTTCCTCGTCAAAAAGTTTTAGGATTTCTGAATGAATATTATTAGAGCCGGCTGCTTTTCCATCCTTTATTGGTATGAGTGTTTTTCTTACCTCGTCTATTGTTATCTCTCGTCCTGAATTACATTCGATAACTGAAGGGCGGAGTGGTCTATCGTCATTTCTGAATAGTACAGTTATATAGTTTTTCCATGTATCTACCTTCTCGTTTTTATCAATGATTATAATGTTACTGTTGTTTACAAGTCGTCTTATTGTGTTCGTTTTTGTTAGTCTAGCAGCTTCTTTTATTTTCTTATGCATGTTGAAATGGTCATGCTTTTTTTTAATATTTCAATTTCTTCACATTTTAAACTATACCAGTCTTGTTTTGTTTTCCTAATTTCTCTTCTGATTACCTTCTGTAGGAGTTTATATTTTGTTGGATTTTCTTTTACTTGTCTTTTTGTAACATTAAGTCGACGATTTCTTTCGTTATCCATGCTTTGTCACTGATGTTATGTATAATATTCTGCATACTATTCAGCTGTTTGTCGACCGTTCCTCTTGTATGGATATTTTTAATTTCTGTATTTATCTGTGCTATTACTTTGTCCCTGAGAGCTGTGTCTTTCAATTTTCTAACATTCCACGTTTTCTTGTTTGTCGGTTTTTAACTTTTTTAGTTTTATTTGAAAAGAACCAACTAGTCGATTATGATCTGACATATAGTCAATTTAGTTCCTGACCATTTGGTCCGGTTGATCCCTCGCCATCTATACAGTCTGCGCGATGGTAATTTAAAGAATGTATTAAGGACGACAAATTAATATTTACCAAAAAAGATTTTTAAACGCTCCCCTCTTGGATTTCTTTTCCCCAATCCGAATGGGCCAACGAATTCCCTATTACTTCCTTTTCCAACTTTTGCGTTAAAATCACCTATGGTACTTAATAGTCATATCATTTTTAAGAATTTGATTCAAAATGGTTGCTAATGAATTGTAAAACTCTTTAATGTTGTCCTCACTCTTGTCCGCTGTGGGTGTATAAACTTGTACGATATTAAGTTTTATTGGCTTAGTTTCCAGTTGCAATACAGCTATCCGCTCCGACACTGGGACAAAGTTTATTACATACTTGGCTGGGGATTTGTTAACAATGAAACCAACTCCACAATTTTTAAAATTCCTGATGGTATACACTCCTTAATGAGAATTTATTAACACCGTCCGGCTCTATCTGAGTATTATAACATTTTCCACTTTGCCCGTTGTAGTATATTACATATCGGGGTTATAATAATAATATGTGTGATGACGTTTCTACAATAGTGAAGATATCGTCGCGTTATTAGATTAGCCCCTTCTTGACTAACTCTCCCACCGTTTTCACTTCTCCGTCTCCTTACTACAAGTCCAGGAAAGGGTGATAAAAATTAAGAATAAATTCGGATGTATCTGCAGGTTAAACAACTTAAGTTTAAAGTTCAAATTTAGAGACCTCTCTGCTTTCTTAAAACACCTAATTATCTTGACCTGATCTAATAACCGTTGATCACCGTCTAAACCTAAATACTTTTTAATTTTCTATCTGAAACCGTCACCTTGCATAAGCAGCTCTTAATTATAATACTTAACCTTATTCAGCTTTCGACTTAATAACAACACCTCATGCAAATTAAACAATTCTACAATTAAAAACCGCATTGGTAGCTTATAAAATAATTAAACAATTATTTCTTAGAGAAAAACAACTATTGTTCTTAAGTTAGGATTTAATTGACACCATCTGCACCATCCGAGTCCGCCTAATCAACTGTCCTCGTCACCGCTCCGCATTGTGTGTATTTTGATTTTCAAGTCATTACCATTGTTTATAATTATTTTGTACATAATTATTTTCAACCTGCAATTGTTAAACATATTAGTATCTCTAAAATTCAATAAACGTCTTAAAACTGGCAACCGTTACTTTCTTTGCTGTAGGCAATTAAAATACTGTAAATTTTGAACCTGGGAAGTCTCAAGAAATTGAGACTTTTACAGGTTCACGTTTGAGAGTGTGGGAAGAAATATACCCAATTGGCAATATTGGCAATGCTAAAACTATGCATTTAAAACTCTAGTGTTACCACTCTCTCTGATGCCCTAATTATGCAGGATGACCTTGATCGGTTAATGTTCTGGTGTTTGTATGGATATGAATATCTTAAGGTGCAAATTTGTATCCTATACTCACAGTTGTGCTTTATATCTTTTTAGTACTTAATTGCACATACACCACTAGTCAGGAGTAAATGTTTCTGTGATTTGGAAGTTACTTTTGACCAGTCCTTCTCTTTTACCATGCATATTAACAATATAACCTCAAAAGCGGTTTTCTATGGAGAAATTCAAATGATTTCTCTAATCTGGATACTCTGCTCCTCCTTTTATACAGAAAGGCACAAAAAAATTAGGACGTTTTAAATGTAAAAAACCACCGAGTACCAAATTTGGTGCAAATTGTACATCTATTAAGAAAATCATCTAAGAAAATCTAATAAACTATAATAACTTTAACGCTCAGTATTTTGGAAACTATCTACTTTTGCACTACGGTAATTTGGGTTAAATCGGTATATTTTAGTCCGAGAAATCTACAGTAGTTCTATGTACACTGAATATTTGGGCACCTTGTACACACAAATACTGAAAGAAACTATAATATTAAATAAACGATTAAAACTTAATTCTAAAATAAATCCGCAAAGTTAATCAAAGGAAAGTAACATCAACTGCAGCGCCTATCGGTATCGGTATCACTGATGATGACAGCTTAGCTGTTGAAACACGTGCCCGAGTAAAGTTTTTGGTGCAGTTTTTGGTGTTTTAATTAAACAAAGTTAATATTCTTTTTTTTACAAATTGGTTTACTTAAAATAACCGATCTTTTTTGATTTTGGAAGATGATGTAATTAATGTGATGTTTGGTTCTCTTTATCTATTTGTGTCGAGTGCACTGATTTTTATTTATCAAAGAATTTTTTACCGATTAATTTTTTTGTATTGCTTAATTTAACAACCGAAACACAATATGCAAATAGCATATTCAACGAGATGTAACTTAACGTTGAATGTAATTTTGGAAACACTATCAACTTCAATCTCCGAACTTAAATTTCTAAATGAATACCTTTGATCTCCAGTCCTAACGTGCGCTACCTTCTTTTACACTTTATCCCGCTTCAATGTCCAGCACTATCTTTTTTAAATGTTTCCGTCTCACTTATAGTTCACTTGCTTTCATTTCAATACATAGAAATTGTTCGTAACCTTTAGCATTTGAACTTTGTTTTAACATTAAATTTAGTCATTTTGCATATAAAGCATTGTTCATCTTTTCAAGAAACGCTGCTAGGTAACACTTTTACACTCAAAGTAAATTTTGCATTTTTAAACCGTACAATTAAAACTCTTACCAAATAATTATAGATTGGCATTTAGAAATTTCTTTATATCATAAACAATTTTATTTTACGTCTAATTCAAATAGAAACATTTATTATAAATCTGTTAGTTATTCAGGGTTAGTTATAATTGTCAAAATGTTTCTAAAGTCACTTACTTCAGTTATCATGTTGTTAAGTTAACGTTCAAATTTTAGTATTTTTGTCTTAGTCGTAAAAAAAGTATTGTATGCAACTTGTTTTATAACAATATCTAGACAATCGTTCCGCTTAGCTTCGTTTGTTCCTAAATAAATCTGAAGTTTAAAATGTTGTTTAAAAACTTTTTGCATAATATACTATTAAGATACAGGAGTATTTATGCCTATGATCTTCACAATACAAAAATAAAAAATAAAACTTGTCACTTATGTTCAATCTACTACGTTATAGTTTCTTAAAAATAAAGGAAAGCACGCAATTTTGTAATAATAACAATAATAATAATAGAAAAAATATCATAGCAAATTTAACGTTTTTAACGTTATCTAAATTGAAACTGTCAACAATTTGAAGTATTTAAATAATAAGTACAGGTAGTTAAATTTACAATTTAGTTATTAACTATCTTATCGTTTGTGATATACAAATTCTGATAAATTATTTTCTTAACTCGTTATTTGAAACAAAAAAAAATAGAATTCGCTTAAGATAATTTGGACAGCTACAAAGGTGGTATATTAAATTTTAATTAATGTAAAAATGTTGACAAACAAATGAAGGAGTCGAACGAGTTATTAACTACATTAAAAGTTCTTTGAAAAAAAAAGAAAGGCATTATTTCACAACGAAAAGGAATGTTTAGCAGTTATTTGGGCAATTAAAAATTTCGACCATATATCGAAAGTACGCAGTTTAGCGTGAACACCGATTACTAATTGCTAACTTGGTTAAACAGACTGCAATCTCTTTCAAGACGCTTTGTTCGCTGATTTATTAGTTTACAGAAACGCTTCTTTGGTACATAACAAATTTATGTTTATGTCTATAATTAAGTATAATCTCCTTTAAAACGCTTTATTAGCTGACCCATTGATTTACAGCATAGTATTGATACATAATAATCATAGTATAAATTTGGACACTGCTGTGAGATTTGAGTCCGTTCTAACGCATCAAAATTAATTATTAAACTCTTCACTTACAAATGTGTATTGACGTAAAAACTAATCATTAACGTCATTGTAAGATTAGTTGCCTCAAACTATGCATTAAACGTGTCTTTCTCACGGCGTGCGGCAGTGTACATAAATTGAGACAAAACATTGTAACTGTTTGCTATTCGATCATATGTTTTCATCTTGTACACTGTTAGTGTAACCATATGTGTAGTAATAATTGAAAAAAAGCAACTCAAAGAACCGCATGCTAAATATTTCTCTACACACAAAAAATCCAGCAAATATTTTAATAAAATTAAAATGTTTAAAATACCCGAATAACTAAAAGGTATACAAAACTCAAACTCGGTCTTATCAAACCAGAACAACTTTATTGCTTTTTACAACGCAAACCGTTCGACTGTAGAATTTAATATTTTTTAAAGATCAAAGGAGTTGCACTGCTTTAACTTACATTAAAGTATATTAAAAAACCGACGAGCTGCTAACACGCAAGAACAAGTATTTATTAACACAGAAACAATTTTGAAACAGTTTAAAACTGTCGAACGTATAGAAAGGGCGTTTGCAAAATTTATTGCACGATCGCTTTCAGTATAACTAAATTACGGCGTCTTTTAAACGGGAAACGATCAAAATTGAAATAAGTATCAAAATAATACGTTTGCATGTAAACGGACTTTAAATCTAGTATAAAATTATGAGGGTAGCCAAAGTCGTGAAAGTGTCAAACTGCGTTAAAATATGAACGATACTCTGACTAGGAGTGCGAGTATGATTTTGTTGAAAATTTATTGCTTGATCTTTTGAGTAAAGAACGGTGTTTGTTATGTGCATACAATCGACTTGTTTCCATATATTAAAGCTCTAACATTAAATCAAATTTTGGGATTTGGTAGCAAAAATTCCGATCGTGATCTCAACTTTAAAACTAAACCGTTAAATCCTTAAGTGGATTTTTTATAATATAATAAATATAAACAAAAAAATCATAAACATTTACGATTTTACAGAAATTTAATCATGCCTACTAATAAGACAAAAATAATTTAAATTTGTAAGAAATACACAAATAATAAAGTTTTTCACAAACAATTTTCAAACTTGACTATTTCGTTATTGATATTAAAAAAGTATTAAAATAAAATTGTGTTTAATAAAATTCGAATAAATGTTGCGAGATGTTCTTGTTCTTTATTTGTTGCCACCAGTTCAGTTCAGGGATCAGTAATTAGTGTAGTAAAATCCAAGCTGATTTCAAAACTTCTTTAACTTAGGGTGGAGAAACATTTGATCTTTTAACGTGTTTGCTCCACCTAACATGTCATGTCGTGTCATGTTTTCGCCAAAATTAGTTTTATTGTGATTAACCAATTTAACAAAGATTCATCTAGCAACAGATGGACCCATAGGTAACAGTTTGGAGTCTTATGTGCCGTGTGCAGCAGAAGAATCATTCTTCCAAATGATACTTTGTAAGAACTTATACTGAGAATTAACCTTAATTACATCCGTACATTTTTAATGTCACTAATTACACGTATCTAAAAATCCTACATCAAAAGTACTGTCATATTGCTGTGGTTTAATTTGGATTTATTTATGTTTTATTACTATTTGACGTATACAGATTATTGAAGCTTTCAATTTCAGCTATCAATGAGTAGTAGATCTTGTGGAGTAAAACTCTCATTCGTTTTGTTGAGTAGGTAAATTTATTGTGGACATGACATTCTTTTTCTAGTTGTCATTATTTATTATTTTCACTTTCTTCTTTATTCTTCTGTCCAGTGAATCTTCGTGCTCAAGAACACCTTTATGCTATAGTTTTGTTAGGATTTTGTGCATTTTATTGTTAGTCATCTCCAAGAAAAAGATCCTTTTTAAAACAAATCGGTAATGGAAAAAAGCATCCGGAGAGTAAATATTTTTTCCGTCGACCGTGCATTTATGAGTTACATTAACGTAAACAAAATCGTTCATTAATAACCCATATTAATGAAAGATTTTCTATTAATGAACTATTTGAGTATGGGCAACTAAGCATACATTGTATACCTAAAGTTGCCATTTTACCTGTCAATCAATTACAATATAAAAATGTAAATAAAACGTCTGTCATAATATGTAGCAAAACAAATTTTAATAATAACGAATCAACATTAATTTGTAATAAATCTTCAATTTGTTCACACAAACTTTGAGACATTTTTGTACTGTACACAACATTTTGATGATAACACTTAATAACATTTAACGATGTTTAGGTTATCTATTTTACAAACTATTGTCTTACACAGTTCTTCAATATTGTTTACTCATTGTTCAAAAGTTAAATTCTTCAAACAAGGTTGTAAGAGAAAATAAAACTATAAAAAACGAATAGCCCGATAAACATCCCGACTCCTAAAAATATCTTTTAGAGGTGTAGTAGAACTAATTTAAGAAAATGTTTTCTTATAAACTCTACATGAGCATGTTGTGTGTGTAACGTTAAAGTAAAATCAAGATTCATTGTTAAAGAATCTTAAGCTGGAATACACAGTAGCAATATGAATGAATACTTTGTTTGGTGTGATGTGACAAGTCATTATCAAAAGGTTAACTTGTTTACAGGCAACGTAGAGATGTACTTGGGCTTCTTGTATCATTTATCAAACATTGTCAACCATTTCTAGTTTGGTTTTTGTAAGTGCTTTACTATTTTGAATAAGCACCAATCCATTCTCACAAAAAGATTTATACACTTTGTTTCGCTTTAATTAAAATACTGTTGTTAAATAACCACACAAAAGAGGAAAAGGCAAATAATAATCAAATTCAAAGCTCACAAAAAGTAGAAACAATGAAGTTAGGTTATGTTATACATTTAAAAAATTGTGGTGACTTCACAATACGGTACTTTCTTAAAGTGCGTTTACAATAGCATAGCTTTTCTAAAATTAAATTATAATTTTATTAAAATTACAAAGTACGGTCGACGGAAAAGTTGTGTAATTTTCTCGCTTCGCTCACGCGTTAAAATATCTCAATTGTTAATCGCGTTTGTTAAATAACTATTACTAGTTCTAGGAAACAATAAAATAAACCCAAAAACGTCAAATTTAATCAGTTTGTTATTTGTTTGTATTCTTTTTTTAAATTAATAGTTTTGTTTGCTCTAGAATTTGGTTTGATTCTTTGTGAAATTTCTATTTAATTGAGTAGACCGATTTAATTGATATGTTCACGGTTAGTTTTTAGTTTTCTGATGTCTCTTTTATCATCCCGTTAAGCCAGGTTCAGACGCTGTACAGGTTAATACGTTGCAGGGAAAACGTTGCGCCTGAACAAGAATAATGTGCAGTTTTTTTTATTATTAGTCCGTTCTTGTAACTGTGCGTTTTTTAAATATTTATTTATTCGTTATTTATATATTTTATACACAGTTTTGATTATTGACCACCATTAGTTGAATTAATGGTTAATTGTTGTTAGTTATAGTTTTTCAAATTTTATGTTAATGCTAGTTGTGACAACCACGCCCTAACTTTAAGACGCCTTGATAAAGCTTGGACAGTCCAAGCAAAACGTCGGCATATTGAAACCGGGGTAGTGGTTTAATTTTTGTACCTCCACTTAAGAAATCTTTGACAGGATATTTATCTATAATAATTAGTTATTTTAGGTTTGTATGTGCTGTTTAAATGTGCAGCAAAGAAATCAATTCCAACTGGTTTTAGAAAGGAATATGTATGTGGTTGACTGCAACTAACAGCTTGTACAAATCATATTTAAAAAATCCAAAATCATGAAACTGCGGATGAAGCTTTGTCATTTTTAAATAATAGAAGAAAAGATAAATAAAATTCATTAATAGAAAATATTAATTTTGTACACTAAAGTCGTAAAAGATAGACAATTTTAAATAAATTAGGTTCTACTAACCAATCTGCTAAAAAGAATACAAAAATTTCTCCAATTAGATTGCTTCTTGGTTAATGTTTAAAACTCAATAAAAGTAGATAAAAAAGTGTCTATAAAAGAAAACAAAATCTATATCTATCGCACAAGTGATACCCAAACTTTTACTTCAGAATGGACAAAATTAAAGAAAGCTGCTGATTACGATAGAATACATTAAGAGTTTCTGAAAAAAATGGAAAATTATTCTTTGAACTTATGTTTCTGAATGATATTTATAATACAGGTAAGTTACCAATAGATTTAAAGAAATGTAAAGTTGTGACAATTTTAAAGATAAATAAATTCCCTTTTCTAAATTCTGTCGATTCTGGTGTCAGATGGAAGTTTAGTTTTTTTTATAATCTATTCATTATTGTTCTTGTAAATAGCTTAATGGTGTGCTCCCCAATTGTTTGGTCGTCTCTTGAAAAAGACAAAACATGTTTGAATTAAATTTGAGCTTGTATCGATCAGCTTGGTTGGAAACTAATTTGTGACATAATTCCCGCGGGAGATCACCTAGCGATAACAAATGCGACATTGTAGCTTGGTTCAAAAGTTCCGTACGCGGGCTAGAAGAAGCGGCTAACCGATGGCATCATTTTTTTCTAATTTTTGACGAGAAAAGGCATTAAAGACGATTGGAACGCAAAAAACAAAATTTTGATTTTTGGTTTTCTCATTTTACGACTTCCAATTCGAAAATAATTTTAATTTTATCGGGATTCTTCGTAGAATTCGCCGTTTTACGCAAGAATTAAAAAAAACCGTGTTTGAATAAAACGGCTTCAAGAGCTAAGGGGGTTATTTAAAGAATCGAAAAAACTAATTATTCGCCTAAACGGGAAGCGATTTTTAAAAATTTTTTTGAGGTCCAATAGTAATTAAAAAAGCAAAAACGGTAACTTTTTTTGAAATGGAACGAAGTTCGGAGACAATAGTTAGACCTCGATAACCGAAAAAATTCCTCTGTTAACTTTAAGGGTTTATTATATCGGAAGTTTTAAAAACTTATCAAAAAAAAAAAAAATTTAAAGTATACCTACGCTAGACTTTTCCTTTTAAAACGGTTTCTAAACAAAAAACGTATCTTTTACGACAAGGTTGTAGTAGGTTTTCAAAGTAAACTCAAAAAAAGTCATAAAAATTGTTAACTTTAGGAAGAACATCCGGCGATAACAAACGAAAAGTTTGAGCGTCGATTTAAAGACGCCGTAAGCCGCTTAAAAAATCGGCTATGTGACGACATTGTGTTTTTTTTTTAATTTTCAAAGACAAGCGCAAGAATGGAAAATTTTGCTTTCGATTTCGGGTTTTCGCATTTTACGGCTTCCGATTCAAAAATAATTCGAGTTTTATTGTGGTTCTTTGTAGACATCATAGTTTTTCGAGAGAATTAAAAAAAAAAACCCGCCTTCGAGAGCTACGGGGGTTTTTAGAAAAATTTTCGAACCCAATACTTGTTAAAACATGCCGCAATTTTCCAAAAAAAATTTCTACATCCGATAGAGATCAAAAATTTAAACGTAGTAAATTTTATCCGGACGCAAGGCGAGTCGGCGTCCCAAGTTACGTCTCGAAAAAAATTTACCCCTAAGTTTAAGGCTCTCCAACATATCAATATTACAAAATAATACACTACGGCGTCGTGTATCACGATCAATAAACACGCATTGACATTTTTTTGTATTAACAGCTAAACAGTAAGTTTAATTATTCAGGGACGCAGAATGTTTGGAAATGAAACAGCTAATAATTTTTTTTAAATAGTTTTAATTAAAACGTTTCGCCGTAGCTTCATCAGTTATATCTAAAAATTATACAATATTTAATTAATGAAAACATTAAAATGTACAGTCTTAAAATGACATGAAAAAAAAAATTAGTAGTTTTAAAGATTAATGGGAGAAAAAAACCTTCACAAAAAAAAAAAAAAAAAAAAAAAAAAAAAAAAAAAAAAACACGACATATAATTAACAAGTTGAAAATGCAAGGCATTGTCGCAACGAACTTCGTATTATCCAAATATGGAAAGAATGGCAAAGTTATAATTAGCGCCAATAGACCGTCATTGCTAACTTTCTATTATCCAAATATGTGCCACACATTGATTTTGGACATATTTGGATTTTGAAATAAACTTAATTTCCCGAGGGCATCGGGTATCTGTGGCCCGATTTTATGGGGGATAGGATATTTCAACTCAGCTATGCCAGAGGAGTCTAAATATATGCCACACATTGATTTTGGACGTATTTGAAATTTTAATTTTTTCGACGGAATATCGCGGGGCTCGGCGTCCCCGTTGCCCGATTTTAATGCACATCAAAACTTAAGCTTTGGACACCAAGCTGAATCGATTGATGTATCACACAATGATGTCCGACCATTAGAAAGGCCTCGGACGGACGCACACACGGACGCACGGACGACAAATCGATTTCATAAACGAACGAAGTTCGTTGAAAATTATATTTTTTTAAAACAAAAACTTAAAAAAAAATTTTTTTATTATTATACTTTTTTTTTTTTTTTTTTTTTTTTTTTTTTTTTTTTTTTTTTTTATTTTTTTTTTTTTTTTTTTTTTTTTTTTTTTTTTTTTTTTTTTTTTTTTTTTTTTTTTTTTTTTTTTTTTTTTTTTTTTTTTTTTTTTTTTTTTTTTTTTTTTTTTTTTTTTTTTTTTTTTTTTTTTTTTTTTTTTTTTTTTTTTTTTTTTATGAATATATTAATAAAATTTTTTTTTTTTTTTATTTTTTTTTTTTTTTTTTTTTTTTTTTTTTTTTTTTTTATTTTTTTTTTTTTTTTTTTTTTTTTTTTTTTTATTTTTTTTTTTTTTTTTTTTTTTTAGTTGTTTTAAGTATTGATTAGTTTGATTAATATAAACAGCTTCACAGTCTGAACATTTAATTTGATAAATTATACTAGAAGAGTCATTAATATTTATTTTTGTTTTTAATTTTGTAAAAGCTTTTGTCCAATAGTGTTGGTGTTTTTATATGTGGTTATTATATTTTGTTATCTGTAAGTTTGTGTTTGATAATGTAGTATGTTACATACTTTTTAATTATATGTCATGTTTTTAATTTGTTTCAATTGTCTAATTAGTTAATTTATGGTTAAGTTTTTATTCCCGCATTAATCTTTTAAAACTATTAACTTTTAATTTTTATATCATTTTAAGTTTGTACATTTTATTGTTTTCATTAATTAAATATTGTATAATTGTTAGATATTAGCTGATGAAGCTACGGCGAAACGTTTTAATTAAAACTATTTAAAAAAAGTTATTAGTTGTTTCATTTCCAAACAATCTGCGTCCCTGAATGACTAAACTAAGAGCCGTTAAAAACCAAAATCAATTTATAGTAAGTTTAATGACAGTAAATGTCATAGTAAAGTTTGATGTTAAGTCGAGGAGAGATAAGCTACTCCATTTGCACCAAACCAGGTAGACAATTAAGGCAACCAATGGCTGTTGCCAGGCGGCTTAAACTTCTTCCTTTCTTACAAACACTCCCCCAATGTTTGTTAAATTAAAAAATACAAAATAATTTGACTGTGAAAGTGTACAAACTACTCCACTTGCAACAAACCAAGATAAGGCAATTAACTTAATCATCGGTTGTTACCAGGCGGTTTAAAATACACCCATCCGAGTCAAACTAAATCAATATATCAAAAAAACGACATCGATAAGAAGTATTCATGCAGAAGCGTTCCCCTTCTTATAAAAGATAATTAGTATTAACGAACAAACGAATTCAAGAGTAAAGTATTGTTTACATGAAGTTAAACTAAACCAATGCAGGCACAAAAAAATAAGAATTAACGCACGAATAAACGAAGCTTTTTGTTTACATTTACTAAGTTAGTTTAAGAAGTTCTAGTCGCATATTACTTTGCCACTACTTGTGGTAAAAACTGCACACAAACATAATAAATTATTTAATACCTTCATAAGTTAAAGTTGACCAGACAATTTCGTATGCTACGTTAATTTTCCGTATGTATTCTTGCCTGTAAATGCAAGGTTTTAACGACACGGCTGTATCAATTTTTAATTTTACGTACGTTAATTCAATTTAAGTGAATGTCAACGACCCTAAAACAAATCATAAATTAGTTACGTTCTACATCTTGTTGCATTGTTTCAAATGATCTCTTTCATATGTTTTAAAAATAGAATAAAAATGCCCTACGAGCACCTTATGTATCTGCCAGTAGTTATTTACAATATGGATTAATTATTGTTAATTTACATTTTATCAATTGTTTTCCATAGCAATATACAGTGTGTCCAAGATAAGGATGAACAGCATGGGGATTTCGGAAACCGTGAGAGATACAGAGTCGGTTAAATTTGGAAAAAGTAGTGTACTCAAAATTCCAAAAAACCAAAATTGTGCCATTTCGTTTTCATTATATTCTGAAGTTATTTGAAAAGTTACCAAAAAACTGAATGTACTTTGTCACTGCTACTCTTTCTGCTCTACAAGTGGTTTTTTTCGAATTTTTACTAATACGTTTCGGTTCAAAGAAACCATTATCAACATCATTTTTTCTTATGGTACTTAAAAAAAGTACACTCTGTATAAGAAAGCATGTTGTATTATAAATTCAACGATGCACTACACAATATGGTTATTCGTGATTTTATTGAGAAAAAATAACGTTTTATTAAATTTCTACCTTTTTTAGTGTAGTGTTCGGAGAATGAAAACCATAGCAACGAAAAAATGAAGTCGAATTAACAATCGACTTCATTTCTTTCATTGTAAATTCTGACAGAATCTATTTGACTGACAAAGTAGTATCAGTTTAGCAACGTTTTTCAGTGTAGGCCATACTTGTATTTGATCAAGTATCCGGAACGGAGGCAACTAGGAAAGTCCATATTTAGATGTTTGGTGTCCAATCTAAAAGAATCCAGTTCATTTAAGCAACCCGTACTGTTCCGGCAAAAACATTCGAACGCAGGAACATTTCTTGTTTGCCGCAAATATTTCAACGCACACTACACCAAAAAAATTTGAAATTTATGTGTTTCATTGTAAAATATGCCCTACACTAAAAGACGTTGTTAAACTGATACTACTATGTCAATCGAATCGATTCTGTCAGAACTAACAATAGACTTCATTTTTCGCTGCCATGGTTTCATTCGGCGCACACTAGACCAAAAAGATTAGAAATTTACTGAAACATTATTTTTTTCTCAATAAAATCACCATATTTTGTAGTACTTATATCGTTGAATTCTTAATAAAAAATGCTTTATTATAAGTAGTGTACCTTTTTTGAGTGCCATAAGAAAAAATAAAGTTGATGATAGTTTTTTCGAAACAAAACGTTGTAGGGAAATTTGTGAACGCCATCTTGTAGAGCAAAAAGAGTGGCAATGACAAAGTGCATTCAGTTCTTTGGTAACTTTTCGAATACTTCAGAATATAATGAAAACAAAATAGCACAATTTCGGTTTTTTCGAATATTTCCGGAAGTAAGCCGAACTCAGCTAGTTTCTTAACAACAAAATGTTGACCCCTTGAGTGGGCAACTTTGTGACGGGATTATTTTAAAAATAATTGATTTATAGACCAAATTTCGTATTTGTTGTTGAATACCATTTGAACAATATTTGTCGCTTGAATCACTTGCAGGAATTCATCGGTGCTACGACTGTCAAATACGCTAACCTATTTGGAGGCGTTTGTGCTTCGTACCTTAACTTGCTATCGTAAATTGTTATTATCTGATAACGACATTTTGCTATTCATTTTAAATAATATTATCTATTGTTGTGTCTATGTGTGTCTATATGTGTTAATTAAACTCTAGTCGCTATAACAATATACATATTTCTATTTGCGTACGGTTCGTTTCTGTGTCTACAAATTTCTAGTGGCTCTAGATATTTTTTATACGTAAACCTAGGTGGCGCCTTATAAATTTTTGAGCAGTGTAGATGCCTTCATTTCGAACAATTCTCAATCAACCCACGACCACTTCCGACTAAGAAAGCTGCCGGCCAAGCCTTGTAATACTGCTATATATTTATTTTAGTTTGTTTACAAATGAACCGTAACAACTTTTTTCAAATTTAACCGACCCTGTATCTCTTACTGTTTCCGAGATCCACATGCTGTTCTTCACTATCTTAGATATACTATATATAAACTTAATTAAATTAAACTTTAATTATATGAAAAAATAAATCATAGAATAAATCGGTGACAAACGGTTTATGAGTGCGTATTACAAAAAAAAATACGTACGAAACAATTCTCTATGGAATAAATTTCCAGATAAAGAAACTACGTTAGCCGTTCTTAATTATTTAATTTTTCTATTGTTGGGGTTTAAACGAACGTAAAAGGTAAACACTAAAAACCTACAAAAGAACAAAATTAAATATGGTTCAAAATAAAGCATTCCAAAATTTGTTTAAAACAGATTGTACATACCTCAAATAGCACGTTACAAGGTTGAAACACAAGTGTCCCTTTGTTGCTCCTATTTTATTAGTTCAAACAAAAGAATAGAAGGCAAGGAATTCTTTCTGACATATTACAAGGGCAAAAGGGTACAAAAAAAACTAGTGGTTTAACATGTCGTCTACATACAAAAAATTTTTATTATTATTTAATTTTTTAATCTGAAATTCTACAATACCGTCTTGAGAAAAAATTTTTAAATTTATTTATTTTTATTTTTGTAACGCTTAGAACTAGAAACATCAATCAAATAGAAAAACAATCTTAGTTTTGCACATTTATGAAATGGCATACAATAAAGAGTAACGTTTCTTCCGCTAAGGCCTTTTAGCTCGCGAGAACCGCTGTGATTCATACCCTTGTATTGTTCTTGTTGCACTTAGTATTATTTTTATGGTAAACATTCTAGAAAAAATAATTTATAGTTTTTTTATATTTAAACGTGAAAAATAAATTTTTGTTTCTTTGTTGATTACAACTGCAAAAAACAAACGTATAATGGAAATATTTTTTCTTTTGGAGAAATAGAAAAAATAATGGGTTAGAATCGCTTCAATCTTAACAATTTGGCCAACGAATCAAGTCGTGTCTTTATCAAAGTAGCATTAAAACTATTTTTGAGTAAGAAAATCAGCGTACGAGCCACGAAGTGGCTTAAGTTTCCGCGGAACGGCAATATTAGCGACGCGCAGCGGCGCTGGGCTAGAATCGCGAAAAAAGATCCTACTTAGTTCTTCACAATTTGGCGAGCGAAACAAGCGGTGTCTCTTTATCAAAGTTGCATTGAAACTATACTTTTAAGTAAGAAAAGTCAACCTACGGGCCGCGAAGCGGCAACTACATCAACACGAACCGGCGCTGGACTGGGATCGCGAAAGCATTGATGTCGTTGATGTTTGTCGGATTTAAATATAAGTGATATCTTCCCACTTAAAGTTTTTCAAAAACTCCCCGTACACTGCAGTAAATTTTGAAAGCTTCCTAAATCTGCACTGCCGTAACTACTAAAATTAAATTAAATTTAAAATCGATTCTTATAAATATTATAATTATACGCAAAGCACTTACTAAACTTTCCTAAAAGTTTTACCACTACCGAAAGTACTAAATCATCGTTAACATACAAAAAATAGTAAAGTTCGTGACATTTTATAAAATAAAAATTAAACGCATCTTAAATGGTCAAAAAAAGTAATAATAGTTACACGAAATATAAAACGAAACAGTAATACAGACACAGTTTTAATTTAAATTTTTTGAATTCGCCCTTTTATCCGCGAAAAAATCAACTAAACGTGTTTATTAAGAATACAATTTGTTTTGTACTGGATCTGTTAGCGTTTCACAATTGCAAAAAAATTTAAATGAAACCTACGTAAAAGCAATCAATCAACAATTTCAAAAAGGAACCAATTTTGTAATAAAAATCGAGGTGGAAATATTTTTGGAGAAGAATTTGTGTCAGTTTGAGTGACAGTCCAATCTAGATCAACCATTAATGTTTATCATTGGAAAAGAAAACTTGTTTAGGAAAAGTTTTAGTGGGACCCTCGATTTTTGATGCTTTTGATTTAAGTAAGTTTCAGCATATTTCTAACTGGGTATTTAAAACAGTTAATAAAATATGAAAACGACAAGTTTCTTTTTTTAAATAAAAATACGACATAAACACATTTATTATTAACCTGAATTACAAAAAACACTCGATCCCATTCTCGACGATAATTAGTACACATAAAAACAAGCTTTACGTGATCCTCATGTTTAAATAGAACGAAGAGAAAATTTTAGTTAGTATGCGGCGCTGTTCCCTTTGAATTTTTGGTTGAGTTTCACCTGAATAATAATAATATACATTTACAAATATTTTTACGACTAAATAAATTAGCGAACGAATTACCGGGGGCTCGTTTTTACTAGATGTCTTTGTTTTATAATTTCCGCTAACAAGAATAACTAATTAGTAATTTTACTAATGCAGATTTTTACGACTCTTTGTTATTAACGTAAGTTTAGTTAATCTCCCACATTTTTTTTTATTTTGTTATGTAAATTGCACATTTTTATTATGTTAGTTCCTGAAAGTTCCTTAAATACGCCTGATAATTAAACGGTATATAACTATTTTATTGACGCATTTGGAGACGCTCAACTAAAAAGTAGCGTTAAACTTAGAGTTATAATCATTTTCGCATTAAATACTTTGTGTTAAATTTGTGTAATTTTAAGTTAAAAAACGACTTCATTAAAATGTAACTTTTAAGAAAATTATAAATATGATAAAGATAAGCAAACCTTTATCTTTACAAAAATGTGAACCCAACCAAAACAAAAATAATGTTTTTTATTAAAGCAATAACTTTTTTCCACTACTAGCTGTGAAGTGGACAATTATTGCGTCTCCTAGCCAACTGAGAAGTTGAATTTCTCTATTAGTGGTTAATAATTTTTTCTATTGTTGACCTAGGTTAATAATGGACAAATTCAAATTTTGAGAATCCAAGAGTAGTTGTTTAACAAAAAGAGTGAAACATAATTTTGTATATCCAGGAGATTATCTTTAACGTATTTGCTGCTTAAAATTACCTAACACGATAAAATTATTTGAATAAAAAATGCCATTAGTTTAAAATTTGCGCCCCCATCCCATAACCGCAAATACATAACCTGAATTTATTTATTTATTAAATGTGATGGTAGAATCAGTTTTTTCAGGTTTCCCAAAGGAGATTTAACCAGGCGAGTTAAGTTATATGAAGAATTTTAAGTAAATTACAAACATTTTGTTGTGGGTGTTTTGAATGGTTAACAGAATCTGGAAGGTCCGATCTGTTGCATAAAAATGTCGACTCATAAAAACTTAACGAGTATGTGGCGAACACTTGCCATTCCTAAATGAATTACAAGTGTCAATTTCTGAAACCCAATATTCAAATGATGCAAGGTATATTGGCGAAGCAATAAATGCCCGTTAACATCTCTAGCTATACCAAAACTACTCAAGCTTGCAGCTCAAATACTCTTAGGTAAAGAAAATTAAGGAGGAACATTATTAAATTGCTACGTGAAAAGAAAACACTTTAATTGAAGTTAACATCTCCCAACGATTACTTCCCGAAAGCAGAGCACAAATTGTAACAGCCCAAATAGACTTAAAAAATAAACCACTAAGAAGCAGGCGATATACAGAGGAATACAAACAATTTTCACTAAAATTATATTTTACGAGCCCCAAAATGTTAATTTTAAAGTAGGTTTTAAATTTTTTGCAAGCTCAAACTGCTAAGTGATCATGGTCAGAGTTATATATAAAAAATTTAAACAACCCTTATGCTACATCTTTACAAACAGGTGACAAATTGAAGTCGATAGTAAGAGACTGCATAGAAAAGCTACAATGCGGTGCCAATGTTAGGGCAGTAGTAAAATTTTCAAAACTTAATTAAAAGAATAGATGTATCACCGGAAAAACCATACCTTATCATAAACGATAAGAAAATCTATTATTTCTTCAATGTCCCCTATTTATTGAAGTCGGTGCAAAATAACTTGATTAAGTACGATATAATCTTTAATAACAAAAAGGCATCTTGGAAAGACATTAAAATTTCTACATGTCAGACAAATCTAAACCGCTGCGATTGGCTCTTAAATCAATTAATTTACATATTACTCCGAATAATTTTCAGAAAATAAAGGTGAAATATGCCACACAAGTGTTTAGTAAATCAGTTGCAGTTGGTTTATTAACGTATGTAGCTTTCAATGCTTTTTGATTTATTTGTATTCCTGTGCTACTTGATTTTTACAAGAAAAATGTTTATTTTTTATTTTTGGTTTAAATTTGGCTAGTAATGGAAAAAATAGTATATACACCATGGTTGTGAAGTCCATTATTGCCTACGCACCTTATTTCCAATGTCAAATTTTGTCAAGAAGTGTTTAGGACAGTTCCGATATTCTTCAAAATGCAGAAACAACTGCATGTACACTCATGAAATTTAAAACCTGGACACCACAATTTCTGTAATCAAAAGTTTACACGTTGTGAAGCGGGCTTAAGGGTATCATTTACAATTCTAACAGCAGGTAGTCTCAGCAGGGATTATCTTATAGAAGGACTGTAGAATGAATCATTACACTATTATAATTGCTTACTTAATTTTTTCTTTAAAGAATATATTTGAAGGTATCGCTAATTAAACACCATAGCTCGATTAATTATCGAATCAAAATTTTGTTTAGGAAATGTTTACAAAATAAAATTAGAAATAATTTTGATTTAAAAAACGTCTACAAGCAATAACTTTTAAATTAAATCAAAAACTAAACATGGTTATTTGGGTTGACTGATTATTACTTATTTTTAAATAAATCTAACCTACTAATTATTGTAAGTTATTAAAAAAATCATTAAACTCTCTATTCATAATATTTAGTCCTTACAAAATGTATATTTTATGACGTTTCATTTTTTCTGTAGTTAATATAAAAGTGAAAATAAAAACTAAGGCAATTCTTATTGTCAACGTATATATTTAGTTTTTTGACAAGAATTTATTACATAATTATAATTAAGATACCAAGTTATAGTTTAAAATTAAATGAAAATGTTTTTTTAAATAAAGGTATTACTATATAAATAAATATAAGAAATCAATAATGGGTGTGACCTCCATTATTATTGATACATTCTTGGAGGCGTCTGCTCATTGACGCTATCAAGGTATCAATATAATTAATATTAATCGTTTCCCATGCGGTATCAATGGCTGCAATTAGTGCATTACGGTTTACTGGTATAAAATTTGGCCCTTGTTGTCTTCGGATAACAGCAAGTATTCGAGCCCAAACATTTTCGATAATGTTAAAATCTGGGCTTTTTGCTGGCCAGGGTAACAGCTCCAAGTTATTTGTTCGTATCCAATTGCGCACAACCCGCGAAGTATGAATAGGGGCGTTGTCCTTTAACAACAAAAATACATTATGAAAATGTTAATTCAACAGATCCCGAACTATTTTTTGGAGAAAGTATAGTGAAATAAGAATACTTACTTGTTGGAAAATATAATCTTCGTCTGGATAAAACACTTCGACTGAAGGTTTCATAATAGTTTCAAAATATCTAAATACGCAGCAGAATCAAGACGTCCATCGATAGCCCAACAAACTCCTGGACCCCGCGCGCTAACCCAACCCACACATTCACAGAAAAATAACCACTTCGTTTTTAGGACATATGTGATTATTTTCGTAACGAGTTCCTTCCATTCTAAAAACTTTTAGTGGTCCATCGTTGCGGCTATTGAACGTTTTTGTCGCTAAAAATCACTCGATTCCAAAATTCCAAAGGTTCGTTCACATATCGCCTTGCAAATTCCAGACGACGTCTCATATTTTCGTCACTGAGAACTTCTTTCGCAGCAGCATTATACTTCTTTATTCCCATCTCCTTTAATCTTTTTTGTGCAGTTATACGGCATCCGGGAAAATGTGTATCTGCTATAGCCCTGGAGTATGTAGCAAATGGTTGTTCTGTTACGTAATGAAACAACTCGAGATCTTGAGCACGTGTAGATACTTTAGGTCTACCACTTCCGATGGCTCTTTCCAAAGTGTGTTCAAGATTCCATTTTACTCGGTAATGCCCTACGGTGCTTTTGGTATATCTAACATACGTGAAATACGCCCGCCGCTAATTCCAAAACAATCCGCGCTTTCAAATCAGCACCGAGATGAGGTGGCATTTTTACAACACTTGAAATTTTAAACTAAAATGGAATTTACATTTCTTACTTTATTTATTGGTTTACATTACCCCTTCTCAAACAATAGGTAATTGTTTATTTATTACATACTTCTAATGACCAATGTAACAACCCTTAGAGCAATATGACTCAAAGGAAGTAAATTAAACAAGCAAGGATATTCTATTGTTATTGAAACTTGCGTTTTTTCCTTAATAATTTCTTAGCATTAACATACACGTTCTTGGTTTTTAAGTTGTCATAAATTTGATATGATATAAATTTGTGTTTCTAATATTACATCACAAACTAATCTTTATTCACCAAAAAATTGTTGCTTAAGTTGTAAAGCTTCGTACACACCTGAACAACAAACCGAGCAACAAACATAACAACGAACCGAAAGTCAAACAGAACGACAAACGATCTTTTATGATTTCCACAATCCGAACAACAAACGAAACGTTTGTGCTGTTCCATAATTATTTTCAGTAGTTTTCAGTTCATATATATTTATTATTGAGAAGAAAAATTGCGGAAAACAAGAAGATAGTGCCAACCAAATTTTTACGCACAAAGAAGAGTAAAAATTATAATTTACTTTGCTTTTTTTATTTTGGAAATTTTCCGCCCAAATGATGCTAATAGGGACATCATTTTTTTCTTGCATTCTTAAACACTGATTAATTTAAAACATTTTTTTTTGTCAACTCCATAATATTACCTAAAACACAACAAACCCACAAAAGGGAGGACAAAAAATAAATAATTTAATTCTTCCGCATAAGTTTGTTCGCCGTTTTGTTTAGATTCGTCCAAACCTGCAAACGCATTCGCGCGCATTTTTTGATGTCGGAGAAAAACCGACAAGTTGCGGGAACGCCGCAAACCGTTCGTGGAACAATCAGGACTTGCGAATCTGTTCTAAAATTCGTACGTAGCACCGTCCAAATTAATGTTCCGATTGCCGTTCGGTTCGTTGTTCTGTTTGTTCCTCGGTTTGTTGTTCAGTGTGTACGAAGCTTTACAATAAGCATATTAATATGAACTATATCTTATGAAAGGAGAGTTATGTAACTATAATTAACGACTTAACGTTACGTTAGTAGATTCCATTTACTATTTACACATATTTTCTTGGAACATTCGATAATTAACTATCGGGATATGATGACCCTATACTTCGCAGGTTGTGCGCAACTGGATACAAGCAAATAACTTGGAGCTGTTACCCTGGCCAGCAAAAAGCCCAGATTTTAACATTATCGAAAACTTGCTGTTATCCGAAGACAACAAGGGCCAAATTTTATACCAGTAAACCGTAATGCACTAATTGCAGCCATTGATACCGCATGGGAAACGATTAATATTAATTATATTGATACCTTGATAGCGTCAATGAGCAGACGCCTCCAAGAATGTATCAATAATAATGGAGGTCACACCCATTATTGATTTCTTATATTTATTTATATAGTAATACCTTTATTTAAAAAAAAAGTTTTCATTTAATTTTAAACTATAACTTGGTATCTTAATTATAATTATGTAATAAATTCTTGTCAAAAACTAAATATATACGTTGACAATAAGAATTGCCTTAGTTTTTATTTTCACTTTTTATATTAACTACAGAAAAAAATGAAACGTCATAAAATATACATTTTGTAAGGACTAAATATTATGAATAGAGAGTTTAATGATTTTTTTAATAACTTACAATAATTAGTAGGTTAGATTTATTTAAAAATAAGTAATAATCAGTCAACCCAAATAACCATGTTTAGTTTTTGATTTAATTTAAAAGTTATTGCTTGTAGACGTTTTTAAATCAAAATTATTTCTAATTTTATTTTGTAAACATTTCCTAAACAAAATTTTGATTCGATAATTAATCGAGCTATGGTGTTTAATTAGCGATACCTTCAAATATATTCTTTAAAGAAAAAATTAAGTAAGCAACGTAAATTACCTATTTTCTAAAACGTGCTTAGTGTAATGATTCATTCTACAGTCCTTCTATAAGATAACCCCTGCTGAGACTACCTGCTGTTAGAATTGTAAATGATACCCTTAAGCCCGCTTCACAATGTGCAAACTTTTGTTTACAGAAATTGTGGTGTCCAAGTTTTAAATTTCATGAGTGTACATCTTAATTTTAAATTAACTATGTTACGGTCCAAAATATTTGAGTTGCGCGTTGCGACGAGAATCAAATTTACAGCGTATGAAACGAATTTTTCTATTGGTGAATCAAAATTTTTAATCGAAACGACGGGCGGACATCTTGGAAGTTTTTCTTCATCTTGGCCGATTGGCGGTGCTGTACAAAGCTAAATACTACATATAAAATTTTAGTGTGGAATCAATAATTGCACGATAAATTAGTATGGAAATATAAATCCAACCGATTACGCCGTAAGTGTTTTTTTTGCTATTTCTCTGGTTAATTTAGTGGTTGTATTAATTGCTAATTACAACGTATTGCTTTAGCACGTGTCTGGACCGCATATTCTACTCATAATTGACTGTCTGGATAATTCCTGGGGGCGCTGGAACAAGCGATTGGGAACACTTTGTGACATAAAACTTGCCTGCAATAGCGCTGTTGTCGACCTCGAAGATACACGGCCGAACATCTACCAGCGGTTGGGTGTCACGCACGCGGTGCGCTTGCTATTTACAAAGGCAACAATCTGCTTCCAGAGCTGTGTCTTCTATTTCTTCCCAGAGAAATCTTACTGACCTTTGGGTAGCTGTCAACTGGCTGTTGTTAGCAAGAACCTTCCTTATCAGAACTACATGCAACAATATACAGCTAAGTTATCGTTTGATTAAAACAAAAAGCCTTTTGGATTGGCGGGAGCTACATTCTGTATTAGAACAAGTGTACTATTAGTTTTTAAGTCACCGCGTGTACGTGACGTGTGTACGTCGAATTTCCTTAATTACTAATCCTAAACTGTTACGCTACTTCTATTTTGGGGTTAATAAACGAAAAACTTAACTGAATTACGACATACTTGAACGCGGACAATAATTAATTGGTTATTGCTAATGCACGCAAGTTTCATGCGACAGACTCTATCATTTCTCCTAGAAACTCCTAATATTTTAAATTGTATGTGCTATATTTATATGTCTTTTGTCTCTCTTTGATTTGTGTTTGTTGTAACGTGTTAGACTCTAAGTAAAACTTAATGAATTCCTGTTGATTGGTTTTATTTCTCTCCATTACCCAGCAGGTGGCGCCACGTTACGCAGCAGTTATTTCTTTTAGTTCTCCCAAGGACTTTCTCTATCTCACCGACTTAGCCGGACACTGCTGTGATAAGGCTTATAAATACGGGACCTCCTACAAATTTAGTACGCTATTTCGAGCCAAATATTGTTTTTTCTTTTTTTTTAGGTTGCATAGCTAGAGCCGTCACTTTGTTGTTATCTATTATTATTTGTGAACTGCAACCGTTACAACTAAAACTAAATTGTGTCATTTTCTGTACTTATCTATATTTGTGGAGCTTAAATCATAGCAATATAAGAATGTCTACGAAAAAAGAAAAATAAAACTTGATGGTAATTAAAAAAAAGTTGTTGTAACCATTTTCTCGTAGTGTCTAACAAGGACACTGGTTTTATAATTTCCATACAAAAAGATATGTGTCTACGCTAAATCACATTTTTTTTATAACATTTCATATTGAGAATTAATACTGTGTGTGCGTTAATTATAGACGTCTTAATTTTGTAACTCAAAGTGATAATATCCATTGACGATTTATTGCAAAAACCAAAGAAAACTTTATACATAACCACTATGGAGTTAAGAGCAGGGCGCTGGCAGATTTCAGTGCGCATTCAACATCTTAGGGGCTAATGGATAGGTCGTTCACTGAATTTATTGGTATAAACATACTTGTGTACTGAGATAACGGTATCGTTATGTTAGACAGTATTGCAAATGACGTAAACACTTCAAAATAGTATTGACAAAATTTTACGAATACAGGCTACATGCGAAACAGGGAAAATGTTATTTTGTGAAAGAAAGCATTGAGTATTTAGGTCACACAATCACACCTGAAGGAATTAAGCATAGTACAACAAAATTTACGCCTTAGTGGACTTGTCTATTCCAAAACTATAAAAAAATTACAATTTTGCAAATAAGCTCTTGGAACATGAGCAAATAATGATCTGAGTGTTTATGAAGTTTTAACGATGACATTGAACTCACAACCTAAATGAAGATTAATTTAGTGTTTGAGATCGGACACTTGGATCAGTTTTAACACAAGCTATTGGTACTATGAACATCCAACCGAATATGCCCGCAAGCTATTGCTGTTAGCTAAACACAATTACAGTACCACCAGACCTAAAACTCTTGTTTAGACTTCATGTGAAATCCTTTGACATGATACTGGCGACAGATCTTCATCCCTATTGTTGGTTACTTACAATCAAAACCCTAACTAAAAGATTCGCTAAGTGGGCACGAAAAATCCAATCGAACAACCTCAACATACAGATTTTTACAAATTATTTCCATTTAAGCTTAACATAGTTTACGCACCCACAGAAGTAAACTTTGTGGCAGATTTTTTCTTTCCTCGTATCAACAGTGTCAAGTTTGGTAGTGACGATCTACTTGGGCGCCCTCCCAAAAAAATATAGAATGATAACCATTTGACTCGGATTTGCAAAAGACTATTAATGACTCCGAGAAAAAGTTCCAGGACAATTTTATAATATGGTTAAAACGTGGACACATTATGATTAACGGATTACTCGTCCATGACAGAAGTATAAACTAACCAAACAGAAATCTTCTGGATTAGTACAGATTACAATAGATTTTTTAAACAAAGATGTGTGATACGGTTTTATTTCTTGTATTTAGGAAGTATGTCGTGAGCCATCTTAGAACGTGTGTCGCAAGTAGTATGGTGCGACGAAAAGTTGTATTTGGCGCGCATGTTGCTAATTTTCGATTGATCGAAATTAAATTAGACTGATAATTTTTGAGACGGACAGCGGACATTTTTCTTTCTCGTTTGATGCACGGGAATGTCTCTAGCATTTTCTCTGAAGTGAAATTAACATCAAAAACTATTTAATGTGGGTTTCACAATTTTCAATACAAATTGTCGTTTACGTTTAATCTGGCTACATTCACCCACGTTGCGTCCGGCATTACGTGCTTGTTGTGTACGATATCTGGATAACTTTTATTGGTGCTGGGGTAGCTAATTTAAAATCTTTCCTATACATGAAAGACAACACCACGGTTTTGCATTAATCAAGCCGCAGACCAAACGGCAAATACCACGTCTACAGAGGTTGGCTATGTTGCATACTTCCAGCGAGGGAGTCATTTGTGTGCTGTTCTTCTCCGCACACTTCCGAAAAGGAATCCCTGGGTCTATCTAATTTCTCCAAACTGTCGATACCGTCGCTAGCAGAATGCCTTTATTTCCGGAACAACACTCGACGATTACACTAAGTTTTAGTATTTAAACCATTTATTCATAATAATAATGCGTAGAAAGTTCGAGTACATATGACATAAAACGGCTCGATTGTTAATATTTAACTAACTTTTATTTGGTGTGCTCTCCTCAACCGGAAGTTTGTTTTCAATCAGCTAAATAAGAACTGGGGCACTTAATTTAGAGAGGTTGTCGCGGACACAAAAGGGTTTGCGGAAGGTATTTACCCTTTTCTTCTTGTTTTAGATTTAATATAACTCGCCGTGTGTAAATGATATGTGTACGCAGAGTTTTATTAACAGCCATTTCTTAATTTGAATGATAATTCTAATTCAGGCGTTAACTAAAGCTTACCTGAAATTACACACCTTAACTAAAAGCCTTATTTATTGTAAGTGAGGCTGCTGTTAACGCACGTAATTATATGCGACAGTCTCTCTATTTCGGTCATATTCTCATAATATTTTAAGATTTGTTTGTTATACTGTATTTTTGTCTCTCTCTCTTTCTTTCTCTGGTTTCTGTTCGATTTCTCATATTAGATTTTAAGAAAAACCTGTTGATCTCCTGTTGGCCGGTTTTATTTTTTCCTTTATCCAGCAGGTAGCGCCTAGCAATTAAACTTGTTATAGTTATTCAGGAATCCACGCAACTCTCCGACAAAGCCGAATGCTGCTGCTCTAACTACTATAAATATTTTTATACTCCACTAATTTAGTGCGCTACATCGAGTCAAACTCCCTTTAGTTTTCTTTCTAAGTTGTACCGGTAGAGCCGTCGCTTCTTTTTGTTATTTTGTAAACTACAACCGTTACATGCGATTATACGTTATGGATTATATCGTCGTCTATTGAGTGACAATGCAACGCAATTTTTCAATTTTGGAATGCAACAGCTCACCTACATTTTGGCATCCAACATTTCTTGATTGTCACCTACATCCTGAAGCAAACAGGACTGAAAGGAAGATGCGAGACTTAAATCCTATATTATCCAAAAATGATAATTCGACATGGGACAAAAAGCTCTCAGCTATTCAATTTTTGATAAATTTTGGTATTTGTAGCAATACTAGATATAGCGCTACATACTTGATGTTTGGACGAGAGTTGAGAATATCCATTGAAGTCTGTAAGGGTTTAACGCTTATTAGAAATACGTATCATTTTTTGCCGTTAATGACGTGTTACCTTAAAACCATTCGTTACGCTAAGCAGAAGACACTTTCGGAAAAGGGGAAAATTGTCAAAAGTGATCAAAACCGACGACCTATTCCTCCTTATGAACCTGGAGACCAAATTTTACTAAAAGTATCCCACCTGAACAACGCCGCAAAAGATGTTTCTGTTAATATGCCATATAAAACTGTATGTACAACATCGACTTATAAGATTGAAGACCCAAAAATTCCTAGTTTGATCGTATACATTGGATTTAACTCCATTTGTAAGCCACGTAACAGCGACTGATGTTGGTTGGAAAACTGTCTTAAACCAATAAAACAGTTTTAATTAATTGATTGTGAAAGTGGTGCTTTAGGTTGAAATTTTATTAAATCAAAAACATACTTTCTTCATAATTTTTTATTCAATGTTATCTTCTAAAAATTAATATACGAGGGTGGTTTGAAAAGTTTCCGACCTAAGATAGCTATAAGTATTTTTATCTTAAAATTTATTTTTATTTTTCTACATAGCTTCCTTGTGACTCTATACACTACTCCCAGCGATGCTCCCATCTCCTTAATCCGTCCAAATAGTACTCGGGGTTCTTCTCTGCAAAATAATAATTGTTCACAAAGGTGATTGTCTCTTCATCTGACAAAAATCTTTGTCCTCCGAGCGCAGTTTTTAGTTGAGGAAACAGAAAGAAGTCGCTTGGGGCTATTTCTGATGAATAAGGTGGATGGTCAAGCAGTTCAAACCGTAATTCATGGATTTTTGCTATGGCAACTGTCTTCAGCCTTCAGCTTGTCAAGTAATGATGCGTAGTATGCTCCTGTAATGGTTTTCTTTTTTTGAAGATAATCGATTAGGATAACTCCATGACTATCCCAAAAAACAGTCGCCATCACTTTCAAAGCTAAAAAAACAGATTTTTTTTTTATAATCGGTTTTGCTTTTGCAGTCCACTGTTTTGACTGTATTTTTGTTTTAGGCGTATAGTGATGTATCCAAGTTTCATCTACAGTAATTAATCGGCGCCAAAATTCAAATTTATTGCGCCTAAACTGCGCCAACATGTTCATTCAAACATGTTTTTGGTCTAACGTTAGCAAAAGCGGTACCCAACACGCGGACAGCTTTCTCATGCCTAGATCTTAATTTAATATGTGACAAACACGTTCTTTGGACATTTTCATTACCTCTGCTATCTTTCTCACTTTAATTCGGCGGTTGTCTAGCGATGTTATCGTCAGTAATTAGAGTTTTTGGACGTCCCGAACGTTCATCATCTCTCAAGCTTTTACGGCCACGTTTAAATTCAGCTGCCCAAAATTTCACAGCGGCAAATGAAGATGAAGAGTCCCCGTACACCTAGTCTAACTCATCTTTAATTTGCGTAGGCGTATTCCCTTTCAAAAACAAATATTTTATGACAGCTCGATATTCGATTTTCTTCATTTTCACAAAAGTACTCACATCGACTCCCTCAAACGACTATCAAATAAAAACGGCGCGACCAAAATGGCTGAAACTTTGATGTGTTGCTGTCAAAAGATGCACAACTACATTCCCTGACTTTTATTGACGAGTGCTACTATCTTCACGTTGAGGTCGGAAACTTTTCAGACCGCCCTCGTATATCAGGCCGACAACTATGGTTAATACTCTAGCGGTAAGTCACGGTTTACTCACACTATTCACTAATTCACTAACATCACCATTTTATTAGACTTGAAAACGATTAAATTAATTAATCGAAACCACGGTTGTCGGCCTGATATATGTATATTAATTTTTAGAAGATGATATTAAATAAAAGTTTTGAGGTAAGTGTACTTTAGATTTAATAGTTTTATTTAAATTTAGCACGGATTTGTAGAGAGTGGCTTAACACCCCATGATCTTTGAACGTATTGTAGAAGTAACTTGATTTGAGGCGATTATTTATATTAAATTTTTGCGAAAAAACGTTAGTTAAATTAGACAAGTTATATCTAATTAATTAATTAATCAACAATTAATATATTTTACAAATATGTGTAATAATGATTCCAATATTAACTTCTAAAATTTAAAAATAATTATAGTTTTAATTCAAAACAGCTCTTTAAAAGTTACGTAAAAAATGCCAAAACAAAAAAAACTATTTATTTTAGTATTATTGGTAATTCAAAAAATAATTAAAATTTTTACTAAAAACCAAAATGGTATTAAATTTCCCATTCATTTATGGCTGATTAAAATTCTCATAAAATTAATAACCGAAATGGAGTTGTAGGAAATTGTAAAAGTTTCACATTTAATAGACGAAATCCATATTGAAATATTCATGGAAAAGTTTCGAAATTGAAATTGAACACATCGGTCGAAGCTAAAAATATAAAAAAGGTATATGAATTATTAACGAAGAAAATGCAAAAGTAGAAATGAACTTGTTAATAACTTTTGTCGTAAACAAGTGAATGGTAGGGAAAGAGTTATCTCTATCGTATACTTTTCCAATCGCGAACTTTCAAATAGGATTTCACTTGAGTGAGCTTGTTCTGTTTTATCAGTATCTTGGCGAAGTTCGGTACATATTGTTCCATGATTTATTTCTCGCCATTAGTTGTTTCCATTTACTGCAGTACTATCAGAGCCATCTCCGATAAATTACATTGGGGATTATCTCCTAATATCGAAAATTTTTAATGCGACTGCACATTTTATTGCTGAATCGAATATTGCAACAGACAGGAGTGACTTTATTTATGTATTTTTACGCCAGTCCGCTTCCGTTTATCTTTAAATTTATTCTGCTTAGATCGTAACTTAAAATTAAGTTTCAAACTTAAACAACATAATTATCTTAGTTTCAAGGAGTAATTCATAGATGAAGTATCGTAATTATATTGCAAACAGCGAACCCAACAATTTCGACTACGAGAACTTTATGAAAATGTTCTCTTTTCATTTAAAACTTGTAACTTAGCATGGAACGACGAAAGATGACACCTTTCTTATTAAAGTTGCGCTTGAGCAACTTAATATTGTGCTCTCCAAATTTAAATAATTAAGTTTTGCTTTGAACTTTTCACTTCCAAATGTATTTAGATCAATATAATCAGAAAGGCATGTAATAGACATAAATGTCTGAAATGGCAAGTTATAACAAAGATCACGGTATTAACGAAGCGGAACGTGACGAGTCTCTTGAGACCTTAGCGGCACATTTAACAAATGAGTGCTTCTCTGGCCCACCAAAAGTTTTACAACAATTTCAATCAAAATGATTGCAGTATTAGTCTGAACAGCGAGGGTGTAACGACATTACAGAGCTTAATTTGACACGGGCTTTTTGTTAAGGTTACGACTTCCACTAGACTTTCTTAATCGTTCGTTTGAAATTAAACAATTTAAGGGCTTTCTTTCGTTCATACGGACTTCAAATTCTTAAAATTTTAAGGACACCAACTATATTGACTCATAATTTGTTAATTTTGAACAATTCGCGAATAAACTAGACGTTCTACAAATTTGTTTTACTATTTAAATTTTTTTGATTTTAAATTTTATTACCAATATTGTAGAAAAAAAAATTGGTTTATATTGTGCACGCAAATGTGTGCTTAAGACGTTTTGAAAATTCAATAATTGTTAATCATAAAATATTTTCTATATAAAGATACTCAACAACTTTATTGTTGTCTACAACTTTTTCAATCAACTTTACAAGTACGTTTTCATTGAATAAAACGTTCGTTCAAAGAAGTTACTAGTATTGGAAAACTTTACTTGAAACAAGTCAACGTTTCAAATTTGAACGAAATCCTATTAAGAATTGCTGTTAATAATAATTGAATTAATTTAACTTTTGAAAATGTTAGTTACCGTTGGTGCTTGTAATCGAGCTTATAGAACGTTTATAAACGATTTGTTAAAATTTTGAATAGTCTAACAATCTAACTTAACAATATTTTTGTACTAAAACAATAATAAAAAATGTACTTTCTAATTAAATTAAATTTTCTAAAAATTATTGCAAAGTACTAATAGGTAGAAAGCCGGAAATCATGAACAGTTTGATAAATTCTGAATGGTAGAAAATCAGCAAATAAATCACAAAGTTTTGAAATACTTGAATTCTTAGGCATTTGGTGTCGTCATGGCTATCCTTCCGGTTGACAAAGTGAAGATGAAAGAAAGTGAGAATAGAGGTCTGAAATGCGTCGCGCTGTTGTGCGTCTATGCATACCTATCTGAGAATAGATTTGGCCAGTACCCGGTCGGTCACCTACCTCCCTACTGTACAATTACCGTAGAGTGGGTTTTGGTAGTCGCAAGCAATGCCCGCCGACAAAGAGCGACAAATGACAGACGTTATAGCAAAACTATTGTAAAAGACTCAACGTTAATGAGCCATAAAAAATCCCCGACAACCCCAATCAGCAAGTCCCCTCGTTTCCTAGAATTGCATTAGAAGGGTGCTTGGGTGTCTTCGGTGACGGTAATGTGACGGGGAGACCCAGACCTCTTTATTGTTCAGTTATGTTTTTAATCTCAAGGAGTCACTGGCTCTCAAAAGAGCTCCAGCTTAGGATTCGTCAACACTAAAAGACCTCACTGTCTAGGTCGATAACTTTAGATCAGGATGCAAAAGCCTTAGGGCCTCCGAGAATGTCCGTTGTATAATTACAGCGCCAACAACCAATACGCCTTCGCTCATCCAGACTCATCTAGACTATGGAAGCCATGGTCTGTTCGTAACAGAATCGTTAATGTCGGGGAGGGTATTAAAAATTTACAGCCATGAAATTTGGGCCTCAGGTCAACACACAAGCTGATCCCACATAAAGGCTTCCAGAATATCGATTGGTGACTTTACATAAGACCACGGGTTAACCAGACTAGTATTTATGTCTGCTGACCTATTAACTCATTACGTCCCTTAAATATAAAAAAACGATGCACACTACCGATACACTATATATACGATTCTCTCTCACTGTACCGGTTCTATACTCACTTTGAGCACCAATTGTCTCGCGATTTTTGATATCCTTGTACCAAAGACAATTGAGCAAAAAATTAAACCAGGTTTCATTTTCCTCCCTGCACATAGAAAGTGGCGAGATTGATTGTTGGATTGTATGTAAAACCTGAAGATCCCGTTGGCACGCATTCCACCTCACAGAGCGACTAAACCCAGTCGTAGAGTTACAATACGATTGAAAGTACAGGTCACCCGTTCTTCTTCGGTTTCTCAGCTTGACTCAACAAGTCTATCGACTCATAGATTTCAGATCGTCGCATCGTTTTATTGTGAACTTCTTGTCATAGATTTGTGCTTCTTAAACTCAAGGTTGTTTAGTAATTACTGTCCGCATTACCTCTGTTGAGACTGTTTTGCATACTACAATTGTCATGTACATAGTCATGCTTTGTGTCCTATTAGAGTATTGAATGTGCCGTACTGTAGACTTGATAAGTTTTTCGGCTTGTATATTTTAAATCGTCCTATTATTATAAATCTTTCTTTAGGGAGTCGTGCTTTCGAGTCCTAGGTTATTCAGTAATGATTACTTATATTACCTCTGTTGAGACTATTTTCAATGTAATTGGGGAGTTTTAGGTATTTCGCGAATTAATAAAGAAAAACCGTGTTCGGGACCCTTGGCCTGATTTTTGAGACAAATTCAATGGTCTAAACAGCACGATGATAACTCGACTCGTTTGGGAGATACAGAGTGTTTTGCGTTTTATGCTGTTTTCTTTAAAGCTTCATAACTTTTTGTTTGTAAATATTTTTTATTTTAACCAAAAAATTTTTTGTGCATCTTTTATATGCAATTCATTAGCGTACTCGAATTTATTCTAGCTTAATTCGTTTTTGAGTTACAGACCAAACATAAATTTTTTTAAATGAAAACCATAGTTGGCTATGGCTCCATTAATTAGAGATTTTTTTTAGCTTTCTGAAAATATATGCATCAAACAAATAACACGCGCCATTGCAAATACTGTAAGTCTGTTTCGAATTTAGGTGCAAGCAGCCATCACTCTTGCAAATAGCTCTTCCTGGTGGTGGATTAGTTCTTTGTACAAGAGATGTTTTTCAAAAACTTGTTTAAAATTTCTTTATTTGCTTAAATAAATATATGAAACTATATATTTTTCGAAAGCCAATAAAAAAATTTCTAACCAATAAAGTCATAGCAAACTATGGTTTTCATTTAAAAAAATGCATGTTACGTCTGTAACTTAAAAACTAATTAACCTAAAATAAATTTGACTTCCCTATTGAATTGCATATAAAAAATGCACAAAAAATGTTTTGGTTAAAATAAAACATATTCACAAACAAAAGAGTTATAAAGCTTTAAAGAAAACGGCATAAAACGCAAAACACTCTGTATCTCCCAAACAAGTCAAGATATCGAAGTGCTGTTTAAACCATTGAATTTGTCTCAAAAATCGGGCCAAGGGGTCCCGATCACGGTTTTTCTCTATCAATTTGCGAAATACCTGAAAACCCTCAATTACATCAAAAATATGACACCCTGTACACAGTTATTTAATGTGCCCTGTTGATTAAAGCAGCCGCAGCGTTACATACTAGAGGCTAACGGCTAACACAGCGTAGTTTGTCAACAATCTTTGCAAAATCCGTCGAGCAGCAACTTTCCGCCGCCCCCAGTCACGACAAAAAGCTCGTCGCAGACTGTTGCTTAGGATCGACATCTTAGAGCAGACCTCTTTTAGGGGAAGAATAGGGTTCATAAAACAATAACATCAATAAGTCATTTTGAGAAACTTTGAAGTCTTATAGTACAAATCTAGAGAAACTTCAGGTCACATTTCATTTGTGATGCATTTAAATCTTGTTACCAAAACAATGAAAAAACTTCAAGGTTTGCGATATCTGGATTAGTTTTTTCTTCTTTTCGTTTTTTTAAATTTTAATCCTAGCATATTCCAACACTAAAATGCAAACCTTGTTGTAAATTAATTGTTTCAAATATCACTTTTCTTCAGCTGTGTTTCTCTATTTTGTGACGGTATTATTTCGCAAATAGTTTTGTGGATCAATTTCTCTCTACAGTATAGGCAGCTGTGTTTACACTCATGCGTTTGAATATGCATTTTTATATTGAACAATCTTCTGGGGATTTTAGTTGTTTGGAATTGCCAGTTCCGATGATTTGTCGGCATTTGCAAAATTTATACCTCATTTCCTTTTTATTGATTGTCGTGAAAAAGTGTACATTAAAAATGATGTCTAAAAATTGAACAATTAGACATGTGCTTTGTAATACTTATTAAAGTAAAATTATCCTATTTAAAGTAGGGAATAATTCCTCGACTACGGTTTCTGTGTAAGTACCTTTTTTTAATTTCCTTGGTTTTAATAAAATATTTGCTCTTTTGGGTTTTATTAATTCCAGGCATCTTTTTTTGTCTTTCTTTGGTTGGTTTCCCTCTTTGGGCTTATTCTGATGGTCACTGCAGACGTACTCCGTTTTAATTAATCAATGGATATTTAATTATGGTTATACTGGCAAGGATAATAATTCGAAAATTATAAAATATCGAAGCGGGTCTGTTATTATTACCTCCAACGCTGGAATTTACACCTACTTTGATCACTCCTTTGGGTCAAGGCCACCACCCAAAATAAGCCGTTTATCTGGTTCTTTGTGAGCAGTCCAGCAACTGTTATTAACAGAATCCATTTATGCCCTTTCTTTTTTTTAATTGGATACTAAAATATTAGATTTGGATACGGGAGCTGTCACATCTGCGGATTAACTGTCGAACACCGAAGATTTCCTAGTTATACCAGCTAAGTTAATTCTTTTGTGCATGTCATTTATAAATTTTGTCGCGTTCTATGTATACGTACCGTGGTCGTAAGTTTAGCAACGTACTTTTTTTTTGGCGCTGTAGATATAAATACTTTTGTGAACTAGACAGATATTTCAAGTACCTGATTAATTTTGTGCGCTTTGAACCTATTTAAATAATCGGCCAAGGTCCGGTACTTGCCGTAATTGTTGTTAAATACATTTTGAACAATATTTGTACCGTGAATCGCTTGCAGGGATTAATTGGTGTTACGACTGTCAAATACGCTAATCTCTTTAGGGCGTTTGTGCCTCGAATGTGTATTCGTGCTTTAACTCGTTCTCGTGAATTATTATTATTTTATAACTATATGTGCTATTCATTCTAAATGATATTATCTATTGTTACGTCTGTGTGTTTCTCTGTGTGTTAATTGAACTCTAGTCGCTATAACAATATACATATTTCTATTTACATACGGTTTTTTTTCTGTATCTACGAGTTCCTAGTGGTTCTAGATTTGTGTTATACGTAATTCTAGGTGACGCCTTATAAATTATTCGTACTGTGTAGAGGCCTTCATTTCGACGATTTTCTATCAGCCCACGACCACTTTCGACTAAGAAGAGCTGCCAGCTGGCCTTCTAGCACTGGTATATATTTATTTTTAGTTTGATTACAAATAAACCGTAACAACTTTCTTGATCCTTAGATTTTCAGAAATTTTTTATGCCAACTTTGACACTATAAACCCTGATGTTTTTTTACAGAGAATACTTTACTACTCCCAATTTTTTTTTTCATTTCAATTGGTATCACTCCGATTTTTTGATTCTAAGTTCCTAAGCCTGCATCAAGAAGACTAACACTTTACTTTTGCTTTGTCTACTATTGGATTATTTCAAAATCTTATTTTCGAACTTGTGTCCACGGTGTCCGCTGTATAATAGTTCACATTTGTCATCAAAACAATCTAGGTTTGTTTTACTTCCGTTTTGTTTCTTGAACGTAAAACAATTGTACTTGTCTCTTTGTTACCAGATTTGCGTGCTTTTAATAATTTTATTTATTGCTAGTAAGAATCGGACGAAAACATTAGAAGTTTTTACGGTATAATAATCAACAAGGTGGTCTTGTTTGGTAGTTAACGTTTCAAATTGCCAGTTTTGTAAAAATAGTGTCATTTTATTAGATCCCGTACCGCGTGTGGTCGATTTAAGTTTTGGTGTTAGAAATTATACGAGTTCTATTTTGGGCGACTTTGGTGAAGCTTGTTATTTACTATTGTTGCATTACTTTAGTAAATTAATCTATTTGTATGCATTATATTGGTTGCAAGAAGCACTAAAAGTTTGCCAACTTTATCAAAGTGCAAGGTCGTCTTGTTAGGTTGTTGACTTTGCAAATTTACACATTCTCGTTGTATTGATATTTTTTTTTAAATGTTGTCGCTCAATTGGATGTTAAAACAGCCAGGAAATTGGTATACTGCATTGTAAATATTATATATTTTTTATCTCCCGCATTTAATAAAGTCGAGTTCACTGGGTTTTGTACGTGACAGCGTTGACAGTTGTGATGTGTTTGTCATTTACGTCGGTCATGCAGGTTTTATAATTTAAAAGTATAGAGTTATTTTATTTTACGGTTTAATATATTATAGTAAACTGTAGAAGCACGCGATATTATTGTTAATACTTTGACTTCTGTTAAAAAACGAAATTAAAGTGCCAAAACAAAAACCTGTTGCTAATTTGGTGAAACTTTCAGTTAAACGAACAATTTATAATATCAACAATAATCAGAAATGTAATTCAAATTGGTTAACATGTTAACTGTTGCAACGTTACAGCAAAAATTGGTAGAAGCGATATATTTAAGTTCAGCAAAAGCGGTTTAATAAGATTCTTGCATCAGGAGTTTTTTTTTTACACATGATGGTAGAGATACAAACCCACACTCCCGAAAGTTATTTTAGATGTTTACGAAAGTATTTTTCCGAGATTGATCCTGCATTATACCGGAACAGCTTATTTTGACGCGGCCACTTCGACACGCCATCTTGACACCGCTGTTTAGATGCAAGCTCATCTCGACGCGACTTTATTTTGCGCAAGCTCATCTCGACGAAAGCTTATTTCCACGCAAGTTCATTTCGACGCTAGTTCATTTCGACTTGAGCTTATCTCAACGCGAGCCTATCTCAAACCGAGTGTATTTTGCATAATAAAAAGTTGTTTAATACTTATATTTAAGAGCTTTTGCCTTCAAATTTAGTAAAAAATAACAACGTACTCAACATTTGTCCATATTGCAAAGAATATGTTTAAATACAATTTTTTACCGTATTTACCGTATTGTAGAAACAATCATATACATATATCACAGAAACAAAGTGGATTTCCTGTCTTTGCAATGGGTGAAGGTTTTATCTATGACCATTTTAGAGTGTATTATGAACTAAAGCTTGTTTTTACAGTTTTGGTTGTATTTGACTTAACGTGATGCACTCTAAATTGCGTTTTCATTCCGCTTAATTTAAAATATGCAAAAGTTAAAAATTTTAGGGAGATTAAATGACAAACACTTACCATTATATCTTAATAGGGCAAAATCCTCAGAAATGTTAATATTAGAAATCCGTGCCTTTACATTTCATAGATGGAATAACTAGATGGTTTCGGGAATGAAACGCCGAATTAATTTCAACTAAACCCTTGGTAAAATCAGACGACTGAAGGAAAACCTTTTAATCAAAAGTAGCGGTCATGTAATTAAATACGTTTTCTGTTTTAAATTATATACGTAGCCTGGTTAAGTTGTAAGAATATTGTAAACAGCACTAATGATTTAATCTGATTAACATTATTCCTACTTGCCACGGATTCTACACGAAAAAGGCTAAATATGTTACAACTCTGCTCAATTGAATTTAATCTTGAAGTTGCTGAATTGAAGAAGTGTTTTAAAATAATATGGAAATCGTTAGCTTACAATTTGGAGAAGTTCAACAAAGTAATTAAACTTTTTTAAAAAAGCCGCTTAACCGAATTTTTATTATTAGGTAAATACTTTAAATTTGAAGTATCAAAAGTACTGAAAATGCTTCTAAGAAATATTTTTTATTTGAATGTTTCTTTTGCATGCAATTTCATTAAAAAAAATTAAGTCTTGACCCGTCAACTTAGCTAAATTCTTATAATAGATGTATTATTAATTGCTAGGTGGTGGTTAACTATTTCTACTATATAAAAATAAGTCGGGTTTTCCTTCCTGACGCTATAACACCAGAACGCACAAACCACGGTTTTGCATTCATTGGAAAGGTCTCGGGCTCCGTGAGGTTTATAGCAGGAAAATTTCAACAGAAAAGCAAGAAAATTTTTTTTCACATACAGCGCCATCTCTGATACATAGCATGTACTACAAACCAATATTTTAAGTATCGCTTAGTGTTTGCGGGATAAATTTAGAAAATCATTGTTTTTCACATGGGCAGTTATACGTTGCGTGTTCACGAGTTGGGAAACCATCCGCTTTGTTTGTGTTAACGTCAGACCAAAAAACCAAAAATGTGGTTTACCAAAGTGCACTTCAATGAAACGGAAAATTTGCGGACACGTATAACGCTTCGATTCAGTATTTACTTTGGATTCACTTTCATTTACTTAGAGAAGTTCAACTAAATAACACTTCATTTTTGTAATCGAAATGAATTCATTACTGTTGTGAAATGAAATAAAATTTTTCCTTTTCAAATATAAAACAAAAAAAAAATTTTTCTTCATCTTTTAATCACCAAACAAAATGTTACATAAAACGAAGCCATCTGGTGGCAAAACGGAGTTCGCCGGGTTTGCTAGTTTCATTCAAAAATTATGGTTTAAACATGGAAAAAAGTAAAAATTATTAAGTATTATTGTTTATGCTTTAAATTGTATTTTCAAATTATCCTTTCCCTCTCTTCTCAATTTTTTGGATTCTATTTTTTTATTTGGCTTTTTTTAATATTCAGCTTCTACCTACATTTTCCCGAAACCTATTTTTTCTTTCCCCTTTTGTTTTATCATTTCATTTCATTTGTACATCTCTTTCTTTTTTAACATAACCTAATTCATAAATATTTTTGTTTCCTTCATTTTTATTGCGTTATTCATTAAAACTTCAAATTTGTACTCATTTTACATTTACTACTCCTTTTTTTATTCCTTCCTCTTCTTCTGTTTTTATTTCCACTCATATCTTTTATTTTTTATCTTCCTTATACTTTCTACTTTATTACCACTAGATTTTTTTGTTTCTTTTTATCTAAAAACTCCACTCGTTTCTCCAAACTGTAAAACATTTATTCTAATTTCTAATTTTATCTTTTATCGTATGTCATTTTTTTTCTTTCATATCTCTTATTTTATCAATAGCTTTTACCTGATATGATTTTTTATTTTCCTCAGGGTTTTTTTAGTAGACTTTCTCGTTTCATTCTCTTCTTCTCCTCCTCTTTTTTCCTCCATAATCTTTTCTTCACTCACATTTGCACTCCGGTTTAAACTCAATCATCTACAAATCGAATATTTAAGATTGTTTGATTAGAAGTGAAATCAAATTTGATGTTAAGTTATCAAAAACAGACCTTTTAATAGTGTTAAAATCGAAATTTGTTTTAACAATTTACAATCTAAAATAATTTCTAAAAATGTTACAGTCTAATATTATAATATACATGACAACACTGTGTATTACATCACTATTTACCGACTTCTTTTAATGATGTGCAACCGTTGGTTTGAATAGGGTTATATGTAATTGTAATGTTGAATTTTAATTATGACCATAATTTTAATTCTTGATTAAAATGAATTGCATTTTTTAATTCTTCAAATAAAATTTTAAGATTTACCATAACTTAATGGTTAAACAAAAACTTTCGCTATACATAATTTTAATTCCTAATTATAAATGAGTTGCAATTCCATTATGTTCATAACATTAATTCTTAAAAATACATAATTTTAATTCCAAATTATGAATTAAGTTGAATTTCTTTGATGTACACTCATGAAATTTAAAACTTGGACACCACAAACAAAAGTTTGCACATTGTAAAGCGGGCTTAAGGGTATCATTTACAATTCTAACAGCAGGTAGTCTCAGCAGGGGTTATCTTATAGAAGGACTGTAGAATGAATCATTACACTAAGCACGTTTTAGAAAATAGATAATTTACGTTGCTTACTTAATTTTTTTCTTTAAAGAATATATTTGAAGGTATCGCTAATTAAACACCATAGCTCGATTAATTATCGAATCAAAATTTTGTTTAGGAAATGTTTACAAAATAAAATTAGAAATAATTTTGATTTAAAAACGTCTACAAGCAATAACTTTTAAATTAAATCAAAAAACTAAACATGGTTATTTGGGTTGACTGATTATTACTTATTTTTAAATAAATCTAACCTACTAATTATTGTAAGTTATTAAAAAAATCATTAAACTCTCTATTCATAATATTTAGTCCTTACAAAATGTATATTTTATGACGTTTCATTTTTTCTGTAGTTAATATAAAAAGTGAAAATAAAAACTAAGGCAATTCTTATTGTCAACGTATATATTTAGTTTTTTGACAAGAATTTATTACATAATTATAATTAAGATACCAAGTTATAGTTTAAAATTAAATGAAAACTTTTTTTTAAATAAAGGTATTACTATATAAATAAATATAAGAAATCAATAATGGGTGTGACCTCCATTATTATTGATACATTCTTGGAGGCGTCTGCTCATTGACGCTATCAAGGTATCAATATAATTAATATTAATCGTTTCCCATGCGGTATCAATGGCTGCAATTAGTGCATTACGGTTTACTGGTATAAAATTTGGCCCTTGTTGTCTTCGGATAACAGCAAGTATTCGAGCCCAAACATTTTCGATAATGTTAAAATCTGGGCTTTTTCTGGCCAGGGTAACAGCTCCAAGTTATTTGCTTGTATCCAGTTGCGCACAACCTGCGAAGTATAGGGTCATCATATCCCGATAGTTAATTATCGAATGTTTCAAGAAAATATGTAAATAGTAAATGGAATCTACTAACGTAACGTTAAGTCGTTAATTATAGTTACATAACTCTCCTTTCATAAGATATAGTTCATATTAATATGCTTATTGTAAAGCTTCGTACACACCTGAACAACAAACCGAGGAACAAACAGAACAACGAACCGAACGGCAATCGGAACATTAATTTGGACGGTGCTACGTACGAATTTTAGAACAGATTCGCAAGTCCTGATTGTTCCACGAACGGTTTGCGGCGTTCCCGCAACTTGTCGGTTTTTTCTTCGACATCAAAGAAAATGCGCGCGAATGCGTTTGCAGGTTTGGACGAATCTAAACAAAACGGCGAACAAACTATGCGGGAGAATTAAATTATTTATTTTTTGTCCTCCCTTTTGTGGGTTGGTTGTGTTTTAGGTAATATTCATATTCATATTCATATTCATATATTCATATACGAGCACTGAGCTCATTGCTACATTGAATCAATATTAAAATAAACATACAATACATACATACAATAAGAGTATTTAAAAAAAAAAAAAAAACTTCTTCTCATGAATGCAGCCAGGTCAACTTCTTTAAATAAAAAATATCGCCTTTAGAGTTAGCAGTGGAGCAGGCGCGCACTAATGGGGCAGACATTCTCTGATTTGTTCTACAGCGTTCAACGTGGAAAGTGTTGGCATTTCTCAAGGTTCTCGGAGGCACCGCGAATCCTATCAGTGCCAGCAGATCACAGCAATCAATTTCATTGCGGACAATTTTGAATAAAAATGATAATTCAAGTGTCTCTCGTCGAGCAGACAGGCTTGGTAACGAGAGAAGGTTTTGCATCTCTGTGAAATTCACGTGATCCGCTGGAATGCCCATTCGAAAGCCAATGTATCGAAAGTATCTTCTGGACTTTCTCTAAAGCGTCGCATAACATTGCTTGTGAAGGTGACCACACCACTGAACAGTACTCAAGTATGGACCGTACTAACGAACAATACAGGATATTGATTGACCTGACGTTTTGGAAGTCTCACGTATTTCGCGTGATGAAACCAAGCTGTCTATACGCGCGCAAGACTACTTCATTGACATGATCAGTCCAATCTAGTTTTGTATTAAAAATTGTGCCTAAGTCTTTCACAGTTATCTTCTTACATAACTCCCGATCGTGTAGAGTGTATGTCCGCGGAGAACGATTGCAACGCGTAAAAGTAATAAAGAAGCACTTGTTATGGTTTAAAAAGAAGACCGTTATCAGCACACCACGTTGAGAGTCGATGTAGATCAATTTGAAGCAGGTTGTGATCATTGATGTCCCGGATAGATTTATAGATTTTGAGATCGTCTGCGTACATTAAAAACATAGAGTTAACAAAACATATGCTTAAGTCATTCACAAACAAATTAAACAGAAGGGGCCCGAGGTGTGACCCCTGTGGCACACCGGAAGTAACAAACACTTCACGCGACAAATAGCTGCTGATTTTACACGCTGGGTACGACTAGCTAAATACGATTCGAACCAATTGAGTAAACTGCCACCGAACCCAAAACTTCTTGAGTTTCTTCAATAACAAACCATGGTCAACTCTATCGAAGGCCTTGACGAAATCGGTGTATATGCTGTCGACTTCTAATCCGGCCTCCATCGATTGAGAGATGAAGTCTTGGTAGAGCACTAAGTTGGTAGTGGTGGACCGATTACTCATGAAACCGTGCTGTCTGCCGTCGATCAGCTGACTTAAAGAAGGACGAAGCTGAGCAAGTATTAAGGATTCAAATACTTTGGAGAAAATGCTCAGAAGCGATATTGGGCGATAATTAAGAATATCGGACCTTACACCGGTCTTGAATAGCGGCTTTATAAATGCGGTTTTCCAGGTACTGGGAAAAATCCTTCCGACAACGATCTGTTAAATATGAGCCACAGAGGTCTAGTAAGTCCAAATGCGCATCTTCGTAAACAGAGAAGGCAAGCCATCAGGTCCTGGGCTTTTGGTGGGATTAGTTTTAAGCATAGCTTCATATACGTCGTTTATGGAGATATGCATAGTAGATAAATTAAAAGTCAAGTTAGCATTATGGCATGGATGTACTTCATCGACATCTCGAGAACAAGACGAGGTTGAAAAGACCGAGGCAAAATAGTCGGCGAAGGCATTAGCCTTTATTATGGAATTGACAGAAGAAAAATGTTTTAAATTAATTACTGTTTAAAAATGCAAGAAAAAATGATGTCCCTATTAGCATCATTTGGGCGAGAAATTTCCAAAATAAAAAAAGCGAAGTAAACTATAATTTTTTACTTTTCTTTGTGCGTAAAAATTTGGTTGGTACTATCTTCTTGTTTTCCGCAATTTTCTCTTCTCAATAATAAATATATATGAACTGAAAACTACTGAAAATAATTATGGGAACAGCACAAACGTTCCGTTTGTTGTTCGGATTGTGGAAATCATAAAAAATCGTTTGCCGTTCTGTTTGACTTTTGGTTCGTTGTTACGTTTGTTGCTCGGTTTGTTGTTCAGGTGTGTACGAACCTTTACAACTTAAGCAACAATTTTTTGGCGAATAAAGATTAGTTTGTGATGTAATATTAGAAACACAAATTTATATCATATCAAATTTATGACAACTTAAAAACCAAGAACGTGTATGTTATTGCTAAGAAATTATTAAGGAAAAAGGGCAATTGCAGTGTAAATATTTATAATTAGATATTTTCGAAATGCAAAACCATGGAAATATATGAAACAAAATGCTCAAAATCAGTTTTCTGATTCATACTTACAGTGCAAGTTAAGTACCCAGGTAGAACAAAACGTTTTTGGAACATAATGGACGTTTCAGTTACGGAATATATTTGCACCACGTGGAACGTTTTTTTTGGATCTTTCAAATTATGCCTATAGAACGTGCGGCGTAAAACGTAAGATTGAGAACGTTCCATAGTTACTTATTTTGAAACGTTTTAAATAGGTTACAGACACTGCTATAATGGAACATAAGTGACGTTATATTGAAGGCTTATATTTGTCGCTCTAGAAACGATTTCTTTTGAGTTTTAAAAAGTGATTATAGAGCGTCAGTTCAAAATGTAAAATCCAGAACGTCGAAAACAAAATGCTTTTTGTGTTACAATTTGAAATGTTCTATGTATGCAACCAATTCTGTAATATTGTAGCTACTGCTTTTAGATGAAAAAGTGGATTAGGCAAAAATATCATAGTAGTATAAAACGAATCATTTATGTCGTGTTTATTACAATAATTGCATTTTTTTAACAAATGATACAAATAATACATGCAGTTTGCATAAATTATGACCTATTTATTGTTTTTTAGTGTTTATTCTAAAATTCATTACAAGAAAAACTACGTGCAAAAAGCTGTTTTTGGAAAATGTGTCTTATAGGTAGCATGTTTTAAAGCAATCCCTTTCTACCTGAAAAAAATACTTGCCTTTCAATCTAAATTTTTAAAAATTCGAAACAAAAAATATGTAACCGCTAATGTATCAGTAGCCCCGTGAATTAACTTTTGATTGTCTTGACAATTAACTTAAGGCTTTGTCGCTGTAATATTACTTTTTTTTCAAAATGCTTACTTTTTGCTTTTTTTATATGATTGAATTTGTACATTTTATAGCTCATTTAACACTGCAATTTAAATCAAAACATTGCTGATAACTTAAAAATTTGAACCCATTTTATAGGTACTTTAACACCATTTGATCCATTAATGTTACCGTGAGGTCCCGATTGGTTTAGCGGTTAGCACTCTTGTAAAAGGATTGTGTTGAAATGGTCAATTTTAATACTAAGTTTGTTGTAAATGTTCTAAGAATACAAAAATGTAGGCAAACATTAGGCAGCAGTAATTCAGATATGATATTTTTTTTAAATAGTAATTTTATTTATTTATCATTATTAGCTTTAAATAAAACGCTCCAAGTTTGGTTTTACGTATGTTTCTAAAACGTTTAAGTAACGTTAAGTCTACATTAAAATGGAAGGTTCCAAAGAGAAACGTTTTTGAGGGCGGACATTTTACGTTTCAATGAAACACACTTGGAACGTTTTAGAAACGTAAATGTTCTACCTGTGTATAGATTATTATTACATTCATTATTAAAAAGTAACCAATTAGATTTAAAAAAAAAACCTGGTAAATCCAGTTCTATTTCTGACAGTGGGTTTGGCAAGATCCTCAAATACATCCTCGTTTTCCAAATTGTCATCGACGCTAATCCCATTGTTGTGGCATTTTTTCCTTTGCCGATCAGATAGCTGAGCATTTGAACATTGCTTTGACGCAAGAGCAGCTCCTTGTACATCTTTTCCTGCATCTGCAGTTCAGCATTTTTATTGAAGTTTGTGGATCAGTACCAGTTCTGCTTGTAATAGAAAGCAGTTTATTGATGTTGAACCTAATTCAGTGATTTTTGTCTGTGCCCAATAATGTCTCCACTTTATTCTAGGTGCGGTACTATCAAAATTTGGTTGAATCTTTGGTCAACGCGAGCAAAACGGCTCCTTTACGTTTTTTTCTTGTAGTAAATTTTTGTTTAATAAATTTTCATTCCGTTATGTTTTGCGCCTGATGTATAGGCAACTTAACTTTGTTTTTGGACGTTAGTTCAACAAGTAGCGTGAAAATTAAATCGTTATTTGTTTTATTAAAGTTTCCAGTTCCTTCATTTTTGGTACGTGGCATGGAGTAAGAGTGCGCTTTCTTTCTTAGCGGTAAAAAGTAAAAAATTGTTTTTTTATTAAACAAAATTTTTAAATTATTTAATTACTAGTAGGATAACGGATTTGTCATTAGTATATAGCGCATTCCTTTTGTTTCGTCTATGCATACTGTCGAATGCCGTAAGTTTAAAACGAAATTCCTTATCAAGGAAAACGCCATTTTGTTAATTGTTTTAGAACTAATACTTCAAAGTAAAACTAGCATATAACTACATTTAAGTCTTACATTTTTTATGCTCGCGATATCTCTTAGAAGTATCTTCTTATTAAGAAGAAGTTGCCGCAATCCACCTACCACGGAGCTGGTGTAAATTATTAAGAATAAACGATTTTTGTCCTTGACACCTGTGTGTCGTTTTTAGATACCAGCCAGTACCTGATCTTTGTTACTTTATTCTTTTTGATCGTTAAAAACTTAGAATATAGTTGAAAACTATGACAAACCCCATCAGACAAAGACAACAAGTAGGCCAACTCAAAAGTTAAGTTGATTTACTTTAAGATATCTTTTATCACGCGTTTATTCTTGAAAACTTTTAGAATTATAATTGCATGTATGTTATAAATCAATCGTTAACAATCGTAATTAATAAGAAGTTAGCGCCGTTTTTGATAATATTTGAGCTCAACGGGTCCCCCGACAAATTGTCTTCACGTTTGTTTGCAACAGTATTTCCGTTCTAGAGTTAAATGTTAAATTGGTTAGGTATATATAATTAGGAAACTCAACGTAATTTGTGTAGTATTGAATTCGCATTCGTATGAGAAAAATAATTGTTTTTGAGACGTGGATTACTTATTCGGTTTTGCCGCATTATATCATTTTTTTTTGGGGAAAACGGAATGATATAGTCCATTTATATGTGAAATATGTGTCTTAATCACATCTTGTGTATAATGAACACGTAAACAATAAAATAACTAAGAAATGCCAACAGTTTACTGTAACAGGCAATTGATTGTTATTCGCAATATCGTAATCGGAGTGATAACTTTAAATGCGAATCAATCGTCCTGATCTAAAAACCAAGTATTTCTTGTACAGTAGCATACACGTACGAAAAAACATCTGGTAGCTTGTAAATCAAGACGACTGTTTAGCATTTGATGACTATACTTCGAATAACAATCAATTGTGAACTGTTGGCATTTCTTAGTTATATGAATCTATGTTTTGTTCATGTATACCTGTGAGTGATAAGTTCTATAAATTGTATGTTTTAGTATGTTTTTATGTATCTTCAGTCTCTACTGCTTGAAATTAATTACTAAAATTTATAGAGTGGCGCCCCTCGTATTGGAAGCACTTTTTTAGGTACTGCATTTTTAAAAATTGTCCACGACCCTTCACCGACATTTGCTATCGGGTAAAAACCTCAAAACGGCTATAAATTTTTCTAAAATCAATTCGTCTCCGACAAAAAACTGTAACAACGGGATTGGAAGAACGTCTGCCGCCACCACATCTGCCAACAGTAAGGATTTTGTAAACGGAATCTTAGATGAATACCGGAAACTGAAAAAGCAAATCGCCGATCTCTTATCCCTGCTCACCGTTTTTATAAAACATCATTTGCCTTCTATGAAGAGTTTAGTCCCTAGGATTGCGTACCGACCCCTCAACCAAGAAAAGATTTTACAGTTCTCTTCAGCTACGGCTACACCAATGACGATTGAATGCCCCTTGCTTTTAATACTTTGTCCGCCCTTGACATTTAAAGATAGTAATCCCTCACGCACACTTTATTGAGCAAGACTGCATCAAGCTTGTTACCATCAATCGCAAGCTAAACTGCGGTTTTGAAAGCACAGACGACGCAAAGGACACCGTAATGCTAAGAAGGAAAAGACATACTCACATTTTTCACTACCAACAAGACTTTGAAAAAGCCTGCGAGTCCACTACGTGCCTGTCACGACGGCGAAGGTTGTGTGGGGAGAGGTGGGAACATATAAGACATCTAAGAGAAGAGAGTGGGAAATTAAGAAAGGAAAAAAGGAAAAGTGTGGTATCATTGGGGGAAGGGCGAGAAGGGGTAAATTAGATAAGGGCGGTGGTATAGAAGAGAGTTATTAATTGGGGAAGGAGTGTAAAATTTTTCTTATTTTGTTTATTTTTGTTAAGTTTGTTAGATAATCTTCAAACCACTTTTCCCGATTTTTCTCAGAAAATTATTATCCGATCGAGACAAACTGGCGCTAATTTTATTTGTATTTTTATTCTCTACTACTTTTTTTTTGGCACCATTAACGTTGGTTTATTACTTTTTATTCGACTGAAAAAAGAATGAAAAAAGTAGGTTTTTTTGAATTTAAATGATAATAAACAATATAATTTCGGTATAAAACATTACTATAAGGTACTTTACACTATTTACAATAAGATGGCACAGACAGTATCCTACTATTATTTTTGTCAAAAATGTATTTCTATTTACTGCACTAATAAGAAATTACTCATCTACAAAACCTTTATTTGCAACTTCTATGATGTACGCAGCAGAAGCCTGGTTTAACGGTGCAAAAACTCACACATGGAGATTGCAAGTTTTCTAAAATATGGTGTTCCAAATTACCTCGAATGCCCCCTGCTTTTTTCCTAACGATCATTTTCACGGCAAACTCCAGAAACCCGTATTGGTAAATTACGTAAAACATTCATTAAAAAGTCTGTTGCTGTCGTTTCTAGAATTTCTTTTTAAATTTATATCAAAATTTTGCACAGACCTCCGCAACTTTTTTTTAGTGAATTAAATAATAATAATAATAATAATATTTATTGACCTTAAACAAAAATACATTTGTGTGCTGTCAATAGGAGGCAATCAGCATCCTATTTACATAGAATTATTATATAATAATTTATTTTTTAGACTTAACTTAAAATTATAAAATGAACTTATGTAAAAAATGTGATAATATTTATTAAATAAAGAAACGGCTAAGTATTGAAGAGAACCTTTACATTTTTCAGAGTGGTGTTTTTGGGATACGAGCGACTTGTTTCCTTTGTTGCATGGTTGTGTTTGATAAAGTCGATGGAACAATATAAATAATCGGGTGTTTTATACATTAGAATTTTGTATAAAAGTGTCAGGAATAATAAAATATACTTTTCACTTATTCCAAGTATTTTAAGTTTACTGTAATGTGGTGTAATATGCTTATGTTTAGGTATGAAGAAAAAAAATCTGAGGCAATTATTTTGAACAACTTGCAACTTGTTTTTAAGTTCGTTTGTCAAATAACCGTAGTATGTTATTAATCCATACTCGATTGAACTGAGGACTAGACTGCATGTTAAATCTTATTTCACATGAGAAGGTACAATATTTTTAAATCCATACAAAAGTTTTAATTTGCCATGGCTCAAACGACATTTTGATATTACTTGTTCAGCAAGGGAAAGGTTTTGTTCAATTATAATTCCCAGTATTTTAACTGATTATAAAAATGTTATTTCCTGCCTCTTTATGGTGATGCTAGACTTCATACTATCAAAACACATTTTCCGATTAGATGTTTTGCCGATACAAAGAATTTTAGTTTTTTCTCCGTTTAAAGTTAGACCATTTTCATCCGACATTGTAACCATTTTGTTTAGATTTTCGTTAATTTCCGCAATAGCTTCGTTGAAATTAGAAACTGATGAGTGTGTATGTAACTGGGTGTCATCAGCACACGGTTTCGTCACCACACTGTACAGGTTTATACTGATCTTCTGGGGTACCATACTTAACACTTACATCACAATACAATAATTTAAATGTACCATACGATTAAATAAATAAATAAATCAGCATACATACTGATTTTGCAATTTTTTGTAAATATTTTATCAAAGTCTGCAGTGAATATAGTAAACAAAAGTGGTCTTAAAATGCTGCTTTGCGGTACGCCGTTGTCATTAATTATTGTGTCGGAACGTAGTGTTTTACTATTCACGAAAGCTTCACATATTGTTTTCTATTATTCAAGTATGATTGTATCCAATTTAAAGCTTGAGTTGAAAAACCATAGTAATGTAATTTAGAAAGAAGTAAAGGTCTGTTTAAAACATCAAAAGCTTTAGAAAAATCAAGTGCAGCAAAAATAGTAACTTCAATATTATTCCAAGCGTTTGTAAAGTCATTAATAATTTTTAAAATATTAGTATTTGTACTGAATAGAAATCCAATTTTCAAGAACTTTGCTTACAGCTGGGAGAATAGATATAGGCTTTAACAAACTATAGTCATTTGCTTTATTAATTTTTGCTAAAGGTATAATACAAGCAGTTTTCCATTTGTCTGGAAAGGTATTTGTATCAATAGAAACATTTATTATATGTGTAATAATATCTGAACACACTGTGAAAACTAAATTCAACATGACGATGCTAATGTTATCATTTCCTACACCATTTGATTTAAAAGAATTAATTATTTTATTTACTTCAATGCTTGAAATATGTTTGAAAGTTAATTTTTTCGTAATATTATGGTTGTTTTTATTATAAAATTCAATTATTTTCTTTGTAATATCTTTAATAGGAAGAGACTGAACAAAACGTTTATTTATCTTATTTGGATCAGTAATATTTAATGAAATGGATTTTTGAATTTGTTTGTGTAAAGCGTTTTGTTTAAAGAAAGACCAACATTTTTTAAATTATTTTTACATTCATTAAAGAAATCCATATCTATGATAATAATATAATTTCAAGATTTTTTCAGTGATTTTTTTAATTTAAGGTTTAACTTTACAAAAGTTCCTACATAAATTCATTCTGTATATGTTGTAATTACATATAAAATAGAAATTCGGTAAAGCGATTTATTTAAAAGTTAAAAGGTGCTTAAAAATAGTTTAAATGTTGCTTATGTTAGTATGAAAATCTAGTAGATAATAAGAGAAAAAATACACAGAAAATAACATAGAAAATGTATTCCTTAGATTAGATGTATTCAGTTACCGTTCGTACTTTGTATAGTTAAAAGTCTTTTGTTTAAATTGTCTTGGGGCGAGTTTTTGTATTTAAGTTAATTAATTCGTACCGTAAGAGAATAAATTGTGTTTTACGCAATTAAATGCAAGATAACTAAAAACTAAAGAAGAATTAAAAGAGAATTCTTACAAACAATTAGTTAGAAGTTAGAACACTAGACTGAAACTGACAACTGAAAAGCACCTACTAGAAAATCAAATTAAGAATTTACAGCTTTTCGTTTAAATCCAATCCATTTGTTAATTTTAACACACCTGTTACCGGTTGCACTTTAAAAATTGCAGTTTAAACTAAATTGAAAAATTAATTTCATTTTTCTTTATTTTGCCGATGAAAATGAAAAATACGTAATTGTACTAGTTATTACTTATTCGTAAAGTTAATTGGAAACGTCGTGTGCATTACGCGAGTGGAAATAGGGTAAGTGCGGCTATAACTCTCCCGACCAGTTTATTATTTATTTAAAAATGGAAATTCTACTTTATTGTCAATGTTACGATCTGAAGTCTTCTATACTCAAGCTCTAATTCGTTTAAATTATTATAGCTAATTTCCATTCTTTAAGCCACGGACAGAATTACGTTTCACTCAATTATCATACTTAACAAAGTCTCTTTTGAGAATTATAAAGCAGCTGCAGCATACGTTAGCCAATAAAGAAATTAAGAAAATTAAATAAAAGTACAAAGCCCCGAATCAATTCGAAAATGGAATTGGTATGCAGGAATTGAGTCGGTTATATGTTTTTTTAAAATTCAATTGCTAACGTACAAATTACGTTGAATATTCCAAATTGATCATTATTCTACACAGATGAATACAATTTTATCTTTAATTAAAACTAGAAATAAAACTTTTGAGAGTTAATATTGGGAACTCCTTTGCGGTACTTCAATTCTTTTTATGTTTATGGTATCTCTGTCAAAAACAGATATTTAAAAAAATAGAATGAAGACAAAAATATTTTATATAAAAGTTGCAGAAAATATAATACATACATACAATACTACTGTTTATTAACTTTTGACTTCACATTATTGATTTGGTTAGACAAGGTCAAATGACTCTGCAATCAATCTTGATAAATCTTGAAACTATAAGGAGTTTTTAAAATTTTCAATGAATTTAAATTTTTTAAATTTGATGTATTTTCTTACATACATCCCAATTTGTGTTTGGTATTTTTGCGGTTGTAAATATCTTTATTGGAATTGTAAGTGACGAAAGTTAAATGTTACTTTTTTTTCACACATGATACACCAATTAACAACTAGGTTAAAAGTGTTTGGTTACTAACGTACTACTGTATTTACGCAACCTATCTTTACTCAATATTGTGTTGCCGTATTTATAAGCTGAAGCCTGATGCGTTTGCAGTATTATGAACTTTAACTTGCTTCCTTTACATATTATGCGAGGCAGTTTCTTGTGCGACCTAGATATGATGAAACTGTTTTCTTTATTGATGCAAGTTGTGAAACTTAAAATCTAGACCTTTGCTAAATTAATATTAGTATGCCGCCACAATTATTCCCTGGCCAGTGGTAAAAAATTTTACCACGATACAGATGCTGGATTGTATGCAGATTTATTTAACGTTGATTGGAAAATGTACGTGTCTCCTAGAACGGGTGATGATGTGTGGCTTTCTTTCCATTTCCGGTGGTCGTTTCCTAGTGGCATATGTACTCGGTGATGTTCTTGATTTTGTTGTTTGCTTCGGTTGCTGTTGTTGCGAGGGTGTGTCGACGGCTGCGGATGCTGCTATAGATGCTGTGACGGATGTTGCTTACTTCAGAGACGATTGTGCAATGCGAATCTTAATAAAATGTCGCAACTGGGCTTTGTAAACTTTGTGAGGTATGTGTATGGGCCCATGGTACCTGTATGCGACAGGCAGTATCTCAAAGTTTAGGCTTGTGTTGCGTGATGTATAAGGGTGCGAGCTCGATGCATCACTGATTTCTGTAGTTGACAGGCAATGGGGTCCTAAACCGGCGTCGCAAGGCTCATGTCGTGTAGGCGAGCGCGTTGCTCCAGCACAGGTAAACGATGAAGTCTTGGGCCTGTTGAGTTCCGGGTATAGAATGTGTGTGCGTGATTGCGGACAGTTTTGTCGTTTCGAGACGTAGGTTTGATGTATCCTCTGAAGTAGCGGATATAGCGTTATGGTTGATGCAGCGGGTGATTTGTTAGCGGTTGCAACGTTGGCGTTTCATTGTGATGGAGTTGATGAAACAACTTTGTTGCGTTATCCATCATCCAAAACCGTGGGATGTGTTACATCGCCGCTGGAAATGTATGCGAGTTGCAAACTCCCCTGTGCTCAATGGTGGTAGCGTTGTCGAGAGTGTGCTTGACGAGCGCAGCAATAGAGGGTTTAGCTATGAGAGGCGTAGTATTGTTGATGGTCTCCATGGCGGAGCGCAAATTAATGTAGAAGCGGTTGTAGGGCGTTGCGCCAAGCAAGGAGAAAAATTTGCGTCTATACTTGCGTTTTGATTGGCGGCTGTGCTATCCAGATGTGGTTTCTATGGCGTTGTATGTATCTTTCTATCGTTCTCGAACGTCAGTTTGTCAACACTTTAGTATTATGTATGCGTCAAAGTGGTGGATGAGGAGAAAAACGACAAACTTTTATTTGTGGCACATGGACACGCTTGATGTATAACTGGATTAAAGGTGTTAGGTACTACGTACTACGGCATTTACGCTATCTATCTTTACTTGGTATTGTGTTGCTTGTAACGTTCGAAGTGTAAACGCTCCTCCTGTGTGCACACTTCCTTAACCAAGTTTTGCGGGCATTACTTTGTATTGGTTTCCGACGTTGATAACTTGAAACTGTCCACGATTGGTCCGCTGCATTTGAACGCTTCCGGAAAGCTTGTCGTAAATCAACCGTTTACGAGGGAGAAGATAAACTCTCATCTAAAAATTTCCTCGTTTGAAGGGGTAATCAGGCCGATGGTAAGAGATTCTGAAACCTTTCAACGTTTTAAAAACTTTATTTTGTAGTTAAAATATATGATACCGCATAAAGTGGCTTTTAAAATTTGCTAAAAGGTTGTGCTCCACGTGAACTGTTCAATAAGCACGTCCTGCATTTTTCAGGCTAGGAAACGCTTTGCATTGGGTATACGATTACCCTCGGGGTTTATCTATCGCTAACATGCCTATGTTTATTCTAGAAAGGGTGGTTTATGTCTCCCTATTACAAATACATTCTCTTCCGGTTGTTCCTTCGTCAACTTGTACGGCTATTGCGGGTCTACTCATGGCTTTTGGAGGCGTTGTGCCGAAATAGCTACCCACGAATACTCCGTCAAATTTGCAGACCACGGTGGAGGCTCATTCCGAACCGTTAGTACCATTGAGAGCAAGAGTAATACTCCTACTGCTGCGTGGAAGGTCAGAGGTTTTAATATCTTTTAATTGCGCGTGAACCTGCAGTCGACCTATCACTCAAGTAGAAGTCACCCCTTGACACCAACTATCAGGCGCGAACGTAGAAAATTTATTGCGGATTATTTGTCGCTCGAATGTGTAATTGCATAATATACCTGGAACGTTAACTAGTTATAGATAAGAGTATTTAATACCTACGTGGTGTATAAGTCGTGTAAGAATTTAAACCTCAATCTTAATTAAGCCAAACGCATTTAGTTCCATTGACTCTCCCGGTACGAGCTCGTCCCCGACAGGCCAAATTGAACAATCGTTTAAACTTCGCGGTGACTGAATTAGTCTTAAAACTTCCCTTACACGTCTTCCTTAAATTCATGTAATCTGTAACGTTACTCAGTACCATAAATCGACACAGTCTAGGTTAAGTTCACCATAGGCGTACCTTCAGTACGCGAAATATCAATTGCATATACGAGACAGTGGCGTAGCAGTGGTAAATATTGGGTAATTCTCTTTACTTTAACTTGTAATTCTATGTAGCTCTAGTCATTTTCGTGTTACTTAAATGTTTAATGCTGTACCTTACCCGTTTTAGGTCGTGTGTATTCGTAATATATCTGTGTCTATTTAATGCTGTGAAGTATCACAAATTCGTTTGTGTATTGGGGTAAATAAATATTGTGTGAAGGTTTCTCTGACTTTATGTTGAATTCTTTCGTGATTTGTTTCCTTTTTTCTGTATATTCTGCTGCGGACAGTTAGCTGCTGACCTTTGGTTCTGGGTCAGATTCTTCTCTCCAACGTTACTCGAACCTGGTGCCCTACCTTTTTAATTTTTTTTTTATAGGTTTTAGGAATAACGTTGACTTTCCAATCCCGCACCCTACTTTCCACTGAGGGGCATACTTTCCTAACAACTGACCGTAACATGCTATATTTACAAACTGAAGCCTGATGCGTTTGCAGCATTATGAACTTTTACTTCCTTGCTTTACATATTATGCAAGGCTGTTTCTAGTGCGACTTAGATATGATGAAACTGTTTATTTTATTGATGCAAATTGTGAAACTTAAAATCTAAACGTTAGCTAAATTAATGTTGGTGGCAAAATATATTATGCCGCCTCACTTGTAATGATTTTGTATTTTCTTCCATTGTTGCGGTAATATTTCTTTGGTGATTTTGCAATCTTTACTGCAACTACTGTTCTTAACCTTATCAATTCAATTAAATTTTATTCGTTCTTATATACATTTATATTGTATATAAACAAATGATCTGGTTGATAAAGTTTATGAAAATTAGAGTGAAAATGCAATTTAATATAAAAACAAAACTTATTTTGTACATAATAAAAACAAATTCCAAAAAATGTACATGAACAAAAATACAAACATAAGTATAAAAGCCTGACACAATAACTCGCGGTCCCCTACACGTCATGAAGCTTGCAACGTTTGGTTCCCGACGTCCTTCGCCTGTCAGATACATCGCCTATCACGTATAGGATGCGTCGGAGCAATACGCTCGCGCACGTGCTACTACCTGCCTAAAATCTTTGAGGTACTGCCTGTCGCATACAGGTACCAAAACGCGCATCTGACATATACCTCGCAAAACTTATCACGTCCAATTTTAACGTATTAACTCTGTCAAATACAACACTCTTATCGCATCAATTGGCTTCTAAAGCAAGGAACGCGCAATGACAGCAAGAAATTGCAACAACCGCAACAGCAACAACACAATAAGGCAGCATTTTAAGTAAATAATACCAACACAACTATCGCAACGGTAGCATTCGCCGCAGCGCTAAAAAAATCGCCTCACACAAACTACATAACTCAAGCAAGAAGATACACCCGCAAACACAAATTTGTTTGCATTTCTTTGCTCATCTACCCTCAGCATACTTTTCGTAGATTGCCAATCCACTAAGTAGGGAGTCATATCGGGTTCCCAGCTTCAGTTCCATAACATGCGTCTAATTTCCACATTAGAAGAGCATTTTGTCAATTACAATGTACAAATGCTGACAATCAGGAAGGATAGTTTCATTTTACAATAACCTACTAAACGCATATAAATAGTAGGATCATCAGCAGAAAAGACAATACACAATCCACAGTTACTACAAGACATATAGACGTAGTACCGTAGGACGCGATCATATCTGTGTTAGCGATTCTGCTATTTATGTAAATATTGTACATATTATAATGTAAGTTTTACGTACAATATAATATACCCTAACCGTCGCGGTTTTATACCTTGCATTCAACTATACGGTCAATACAAAAGCGTCGTCAATCAATTCACCATAACGCCACATCTCTTTGTACTTCCTATTATACCTTCTATCCGTTATTTTTGCTCATCTTTCCTGTATATATTTTTTTCTCTTCATATTACTTCCTCTTTTACATACTCCCCAACTCCTTTTGTTCTTCTTACTTATTTCTAGAGTATCCTACCCCTTTTGTAATAAGAATACAAGAAATTACAATTCAGACATACTGCTTTATCATCATCATCATCAAGAATCTGATAAAAATATGTTTCTTGTTTGTTTTTGTTGGTTAGAAAAACATTCTTCTGTACATTTTCCTGCTGTTTTTAAAAATTTTTTTCTTGTTTTCTTCAATTCAAACTAAAATTTTTCAAACAAAAAATTTAACTTTCGCTAAAGTGTGGCGGTTACTTTTTCATGGTATCTATATATCAAAAATAGTTACACAAATAAAAACCAGCATAATGTTCGAAATGTTCAGAATTAGGATCAGTATGTTTATCTTGACAAATAAGTTTGGTCGATTGTTTATTCGTAATACAATGCACATTGTCTCCTTTTAACAAAGTTTGATTATACGTTGGCACGTTACAAACAAAATAATACCAACTCAGAGCAGCAATTCTTTGTTGCATTTAATAAGCTAACATTAAATTTCTGGGACGTATGTTTAATTGCTGATTGCATGTATCGACGATTAATGTCAAAAGCTGCTGTAAGTTTTGTACTTACTTGTACTTTTGCGGCCTGTTACTTGAAGGCAAGGACGGGCGTTAAACCCAAATCTAGACGACATCAACAACAAATATAGATTAAAGCTGGTGTGTTTGACTGATGCTCAGAATTTATATTTACTGAATTCTTACATTTGGTAATGATCATACGTTTAGTGCCGTTTTTATGGTAAAGAAATTATCTTGACGTCAATTTTATTTCCCACGACAATACCCCGTTGTTAATCCTCAAAAATTGTAAATAAGAATGGGTATAAATTTGCCTGTTTTTATTTGTTACACTGATTTAGAGTTTTCTCTGCCTTTTACTGTAAATCTAGATTTATTCCGGACTGATTTTTCTATTGATATTCTGCTTAATTATTATTGACCACCTCCTGAACTTGATCTGAAACCTGTGACTGTGTTCAGAACATATATATAGAGTATCGTACTTTGGGTAAATTAATTCGTAAAATACGGGTACTCCAGCAGGACAATTCATATGCGGGGGCTATCACCAGACTCACAACCCACAACCCCGTATAGCGTTATAAATATAAGCATATTTAGAAAGAAAGCTTAGAATATCACTTAATTACAACGAACCCAAACCTTTTCCAGTTGATAAAGAACGGTCTACGATTGAACTGTTTCTTGGTGCGCAAACATCAAGGGTAGGTATTAAAAATAAGGCACTATTTATTTTTAAAGAAACAACCTGCAACTGTTCCAATTTCATATCTGGGGTCAAGCGCCATTGAGAGCCGGCAGTGTTTCGTTAACCGCCGTGGGACACTACGCTTACGTGGATTGCAGAAAACCTACTCAGCTGCAGACATTTTAACTATATAGTTTCTTTTGTATTATATAATTAACCCACGGATACATAATTATTATTTTGTTAATTACATTTATGTTTACAAGGTTAATATACGTTTTAAAAACTCGACTCCCTTTACATCTTCGCTGTGATTACCCGATGCAAAATAAATGTAGTAAATCTTATACTTGCACAAGTCATAAGGAACTAACGCTTCTGCGGTTTTACAATTTACATGGTAAAAAGAGTTACAGTATAACTTTGTCAGACAATGACAAAAAATTAAGCGTACCAACACAGTGTGGGTCAAACTACCTCTTATTCTTATATTTTGCCAGTGTCAGAAAAATTAACTCAGCTGAATTTTCAGGTTCAAAGTTATATTTTTTCGATGGGGTTTATTTACACATTTATGAGGGAAAGGTCCACACAGAGTCAATGTTTTACATGGATGAAACACAAATTGCACTTCTGAAAACTTTTTGAGGGTTGTTTAATAGTTTTTTGGGGAATTTAACTTACTTCCTAGATTGAACGCAGTATACTTAAACTAAACATTTATTTTCAAAATCTCTTTTTCACCTTTTGCGAACATGTAAAGGAGCAACACTTCCTTCTCAAATAGTTACTTTTAATCTTTAATTAAACTAAATCGTTTATTTAAAGTACTGCTGCAAGGGGTCGTTTACAAATCATAGCAATATTGACAATCGATTAAAAAATTACTAAATAATATCTGCGTTATTTAATAAAATTTAAAAAAAAAGTATTTAACTCCAACGAGCTTTTGAAGTGTTAGATCACTTCGATTTAACAGAAGACCAGTTACAAAAATTATTTAGCATTATACAAAAGTTTAGCCGCCAAATATATAACAACAAAAAATATATGGCCGAGAATGATAACAAGTCAGTAATGTGGAATTTCACCATTAACAAGCTGGAGATGGATTTAAAAAAATATCAGATAACAAATAGTTCACAGATAATTTGGAAAATTTCAGAAATTTGTTCAGCTAGCTTTTTTTTTAAATTCTTAAAGGTAAAGTAATTATTGCAAAATTATTGAAAAAATATTTAAAGGAGAACCAAAGCATGTTACAACCGATAGATTGTTTTTAACACCGTATCCAAATTGGCAGGACAAGAATTCTGAAGTTTGGTATGGACAAAAAGAAATTTTGAAATGGATGGCTGCATCTGCTGAAAAGATAGATCTTAATAACAAGAAAACAAAAATTAACAACCACTAGATTTGAGCAACTGCTGTAACGACCTTGGCAAAAAAACGGTGTGAAGTGAGCAAAATAACTGGTCACAGCAATGTAAATTCTATGGCCCCTTACTTACAAATAGATGAGGAGCATTATCTAGATACGTTAATTGATAAAATAAATAAACAAATTTAATACAAACAAAAGCTTAAAACATTTCTTATCAGACTAGTAGCAAGTAAGAAATATTACTAGAAATATTCTATGTATCTATGGTGGCAGCGACAAATGTAAAGTTCACATTAGATGTTGAATTTAAAATGTGATTTTCTTTAAAAAATCTCACAACATTGAATCGTTGGAATATGACTGGATAGAGCAAAAAAGCTCATTTTTACAAATAGTGTGAAGGAAATCAACTTTCATGTTATGTCAGCGAATTGATAAAAAACTTTCTATTAAGTTGACCAGAATAATATATATCTTAAAAATGTTTGACCAAATTTACAAATTTGAAATTTATTTCTGTAGAAACTCATTCAGCGGATTACAAAAATCGAACATATTGCTATGAATTATTAATGTGCTTTTAATAAATAATTCCTTTTATTTAACATGAGACTCTAAATTTCTTTTTAATAAATCTTATAATGTAGTTTCATACTTTTAACTTCCTCTTAATCTGAGGTTTGGGTACGTTTTTAATTGAAATATTAAATTAGTTTAACAACAATTTATTTCATCCATAGCATATCTTTAAATACAAGAACACAAACAAAATATTTTTATAAAACCCTATTTTTATTTGAAAGTATTTTTAACATAAATCTACTGACTAATTTTATTTATATTGATCCCTTTTTACACGTTCATTCGAAAATTCATAACGTCTTTAATTAATGGGTTTAAAATTTCATATTTTTACGTCTTGGCGGTTCAATATCTTAACATAGAGTTTTTCTCAATCATAATTCCCTCTGTCTTCCCGTTTTCATTTTGTCCTTCAAAAATGTTTACACACAAAATCACTGAGTGTGTTTTCCAGGTATCTCTGTTATCTTACTCGCGGTGGCTGAATGTCGGTAATATTATATCCAATACGTAATATTTTGTCCAATTCAACCGGACGTTTCACACAAATAGTTCTTTTATTTAGACTGCAGATAATTTTATTTTAACGTTTACAACTAACAAACAAATTCTATTTACTAGCTACTTAATTTAATTATATGAAAAGGCTTTGTCTACAAAAATGAAAATAATTTTTTTTTAAATTGAAATTAGATTGGTACTAGAAATTCGTATCTTAATTTCATTATGTTATCAATGATTGATTTGAATTAACACTTGCTATACATTTTTGTTTCTAAATTTTTTTATTTAAAATCAAACTTTTCCAGTGCAATATGAACATAAATTTAAAATAAAACTAATTTGACAGTTTACATGTACTATATTTGTGTAAATAATTGTTTTTTTTTTTTTAATTCATACTTTACTTTAAATTAATGAAAAATAGTAAAATAAATTTATACTACATTGTTATCTGCATGTTACAAATTGATAACAACAATGAATGTAACACACGTCAATCAATATTAAACATATTTGAAAAACATTCTGAGAACGAAAATAGGGTTTCATTAAAAAATGAAATGAAAACCTACTTGTTTATAAAATTGACAATTTAATATAACATAAAATAAAATGTGTGCGTGGATTGTTACCGAACGATCTGCATTTACAAACTCAAATTAACTTCATACAAATGAAATGCAAAGTAAATTTAAGATCGTCTAATTTTTATGGCCTCTAACGTCTTGTATTAGAATATAACAACACCCACACATTTTATTGTGAATTTAATTTAAACTCTGTTGTTAATTAAGGAATATAATTTTATATAATGTAACTTGAGCAGCTTTTGTTTTAAAAGCAGGTTATAATAATTAACTCTTTATACGAACTGTTTCAGATTTCTTGAAGAATTTTTAGAATTATTATGTGAAAATATTTTGGCTTTTTAAATTTGCATTGAATTGATTAAATTTAGTCTAAATTTATTGAAATTTTGTGAACACCTTAGAATTATAAAAAGTAGGTAATCATGCTCGGAAAGGCACTGACCCTAAAACAAAATTTTGTTATAAGATTGGATGTTACCTAACGTGAACGGCATTCATATTACAATTCTTAGTAAAAAATTGTATGGTCTTCTAGATTCAGGGCCAACCCACTCGACAACATCAGTCTTGATAATGCAGATAGTATGCATTGGTACAGTAGTTAATGAAGATAAATGTTCAATTCTGAAATAAACTACTGTTACCGTCTGTTTAATGAAGAATGTCAAATTGATTACGTTTCTGGTGATACCAAAAGGTTATATCATTTTAAAAAGTTATTGCAGCGTCTTCTAAAGAAAGTGAAATTCTTACCAACGTCTTTAATAGTATAATTGTTGCAGATCTAACTGTAGCTCAGGAAAAATACAAATTCTGTAGGTCCGAGCGTAAATATTTTAGATACCACTAATTCATCTCCATTTTTATTGGTTCTGCAACCATTCACGTCCTAAAAACTACAAATTTAAATAAGCCCAAGAATATGAAAACTTATTACACAAAGTGCAGGAGTACCTTGTTAGTGCCCCAATGCCTACTTGTTCCAATTTTTCGCTTCCTATCTATTAATAACCAATGTGAGGCTAGAGCGTACTAATTACGCTTTATATTATTTCAGAAATACTCTGACAAAAATGATTTTACTGTAGTTACTCGTTAACCAAAAATTACCACATACATAGTACAACCGAACGCGAATGTTTATGTGTCATTTGGAACACAGAGAAACTGAGAATATATATGTTACGGATAATAGCCGAAGTGCGGCTACATCTAGTTTTAGCCGGCTACAACTAGGTGCAGCCGGCCACATGAGGTTAAATTTAGATGTATCCTATTTATCTTCGGTTAAAACTAGGTTTAGCCTTCATCATAGCGACTAGAACTAGGTTCAGTAGCACATCGGTGGTTAAACTTAAGTGTATCCTATTTATCATCGGGTAGAACTAGGTTTTCAGTTTAGTTACGCATTTTAGTTTTGTTTTTAGATTCCTATCTTGCGTTTCCAGATTGATTCGATTTTATTGAAAAAATAAAAAACAAGAATGTTGAAAGTATTTATACAATATAAGTAATTAATAAGATTCAAAGTATTAAAAAATAAAGTATTACTTCTTAACCATGAAAAAATCAACCAAATCTTTGTATTCTTATCCCATATTTTGATGTTGAAAGAAATAAAAAACTTTTAACTTAGTTTTAATTATAAAAAACAATCAACAAACTCTTCATGTGATAGTACGTTGTAAGAATGTCTATCACTTATTTGAACAAGATAAACTTGAATGGCATTTAGAATTGCACAAAATACCGGCCGCTTTACAAAGGCACTTTCTATTACCACATTTCGTTTTGCAATGGCATCTTTTGTATCCTTGTCCTCCAGTTGTAGATTGGGCATTAGCTATTTGGCGTAATGATTTTTTTCGGGAGAAACAATATCAACATCTAAAAATTTTGTCTCGCACACAGTGAATTGATTCCTAGAAAATAATTCAATAATAGTACCAAACTGGTTACCTAATTTATACAATCCATCATCATTACATTCAAGTACAACCATTAAAACATTGGGAAAGTCGCCTCTACCTCTGTCAACGTCAGGAATTTTCACCCGAACTGTGTCACCTATTTTGCATGGAGGAAACTTTCTCTTAGATAAAGCTGTCATTTTATTTGCTTGTACTGTTAACGAATCTTTTGCGCCTTTTCTATTAGTCTCTATTGTCTGGCGTTTAATACAGAAGTCACATTTATTATTTTTGTTTTGAGTACAAAGCTCACAATCTGTTCTTTTTCCGCTTCTTCTCCTACAGTCTCTTCCTGATTTACATCTGTTATTGTCTCATTATCAGTATTATTTCCGTCTCCCTCTAACGTCTTAAGAATTTGTTCCAAGTCTTCCTCGTTCTCTATATTTTCTGTGCTGAAGATCTTAGGCCCACTTTTACATCACAACCGAACATAGCCTGGTAAGGTGACCTTTTAATTCCATGATGATAGGCTCTATTTTTCATAAGTTGTACAAATCTAAGTCCTTCCGACCACTTTTCACAGTTTTCGTCTTTCATCCAAGTCATCAGCATACTTTGAACGTCTTGATTAGCACGTTCGACACTCCCCTGTGACTGGCTGTGACGAGGTTTCCCGTGCACAATTTTCAGACCTGGCCACATTTGCGTCAAACTTTCCACAATTCGATTAGCGAATTCCCTGCCATTGTCAGACTGGAGTATTGAGGGTGATCCAAATATACAAAATATGTCAAGGAGTATCTTCGATACTTCCTCAGCAGTTTTACTTTGTAAAGGACGTAGTTGTATGAATTTAGTGAGATGATCCTGATAAACTAAAATAAACTTGAAATTTCCATCAGGACTAGTTTGCATGTCTATCAAGTCTACCTGACAACGACTATTCATCTCATTAGACAAAATGGGTTTAACGACGAGACCTTTTCTAAGAGATTTTTGTTTCATTTGACATGGCTTGCATAATTGGAGGTATAAAAGAATAGCCTCTTGAGTTATATTTGCATACCTTTTTTCGCTTCTGCAACCATTCTGTTTCTCCCACCGTGTCCAATAGCCAAATGTATTTCTTGAAGAATATCAAACAATTCTGCGTTCTTGACGTAATATTTAAGATTTTCGGAACTACTGGTAGATAAAGCACTAATTAACTTTTCCGTGTCCCCAATATTACACACATTAAAACGTTTCAAACGACGATATTGTAGTGTTGTACGTTTTGTTGCTATTTTGCAGCTTTAACCTCTTCTATGAACGTCAAATACTGTTCACTACTCATGTAACTTTGGTTATCGCCATGTTTCGAATTTATAACACGGTCTAACTCTTTGTTAAAACTGGCCTTCATCGTTTCTAATGCTTCGTTTACCGCCATTTTGTAACGAAGACCAACGCACGTGTAAACCTCCTAGCGCAGAGCTGTTATTTATACTGACTACAAGCACACGCGACGAGCGGCGGACTGCACCCCTTCCCTTAACTGAACTGAAAACCTACTTCTAGCTGATGATAAATAGGATACACCTAAGTTTAACCATCGGTGTGCGGTTGCACCTAGTTCTAGTCACTATGTAAAGGCTATACCTAGTTTTAACCGAAGATAAGTAGGATACATCTAAATTTAACCGCATGTGGCCAGCTGCACCTAGTTGTAACCGGCTAAAACTAGGTGTAGCCGCACTTCGGTTATTAGCCGTAACATATATATATATATATATATATATATATATATATATATATATATATACGAAAGTACATATATATACGGAAGTACACACGATTTTATTGTTAGGTTTTACGGGTACAAAAATTTAACTTCCATATTATTCACAGAAAAGGGAAAGACTATAAGGTTACAAATTATTTGTCAAGAGTTGTACCTATTGTTGCTCACATCAAAATCTTCTTTAATTTAATATCACTAAAATTACAGACTCCTGGTATATTAAAATGCTTCATAAAGTTACACAATCATCTTTTAAATTCAAATATTTCCAAGTTATATGGGTAATCATCCCAAAACAGCTTTGACAACAATTAATTTAAGTTGTTCATTCTTTTTTATTTATACCTATCATGGTGTATACAGTGCTTTTCATTTAACATTTGCCATAGGATTTTAGATGTTAATATTTTAATCCCATGTTAATACTTATTTGGGACGTCTGGTATAAATCATTTAGGTTAATTATAACTAAGTAGTAAAATGTCTATTAAAAATTTTTTTTGAATTTATTTGTAAGTTTCAATTTAATAAATAAACAAGTTGAAAATGCAAGGCATTGTCGCAACGAACTTCGTATTATCCAAATATGGAAAGAATGGCAAAGTTATAATTAGCGCCAATAGACCGTCATTGCTAACTTTCTATTATCCAAATATGTGCCACACATTGATTTTGGACATATTTGGATTTTTGAAATAAACTTAATTTCCCGAGGTCATCGGGTATCTGTGGCCCGATTTTATGGGGGATAGGATATTTCAACTCAGCTATGCCAGAGGAGTCTAAATATATGCCACACATTGATTTTGGACGTATTTGAAATTTTAATTTTTTGACGGAATATCGCGAGGGCTCGGCGTCCCCGTTGCCCGATTTTAATGCACATCAAAACTTAAGCTTTGGACACCAAGCTGAATCGATTGATGTATCACACAATGATGTCCGACCATTAGAAAGGCCTCGGACGGACGCACACACGGACACACGGAAGACAAATCGATTTCATAAACGAACGAAGTTCGTTGAAAACAAAAAATATCGTCTCGGGGAGAATTCCAACCGACAAGTCTGAAGGACTTTCAAAATTTGACTTTGTTACCATGGTAATCGACGAGTTTAAGAGACTTTTGTAATTTGATTCTGTTACCATAGTAACCGACGAGTCTAAAGGACTTTTGTAATTGGACTCGGTTACTAAAATCAAATTGCAAATGTCTCTTAGACTCGTCGGTTCGAATCCTCCCCGAGACGATATTTTTTTAATTTTTTCTTTATTAAGTTAAAAACTTACTATTTTCTAATAGATTATATAGTACCCTATAGTGAACTGTATTATGTTCCATACTTAAAAGATTTTAATAAACAACGCATAGAAATAATTTTTTTTCCTCCCAATAACGGCCACCTCCATATACCGGTCAGTTTTGCATCAAATTTTATATATGTGTTAGGGTTGGTTTGTTTGCAAGTATTTGCGGCACTATTACATAGGTCTATCGCAGCCATCCCTAAAAAATTATTACCAGTACCTATTAAACACCTATTATAGGTTATTGATCTTAGGTCAAGGTAGTTACCAAATTATATTGGAAATCTTATTCCATAAATGACATCAAACAGCTGATGGAGATGGTTTATACAGATACACCTACGTAATCCTAGTAATTAAGCAGTAGGAAACCGAAGAAAAGAACAAACAAACGTGTAAAAGACAAAAACATATAAATATTGAGATCTATATCTACACACAAGTTAAAATTATACGGCAGGGTAGCAAATAAAATAAATCTTAATTTAAGAAACGAGAAATAATTACAGTTTTATCACCTTATCACTTCATCTTTAAATTATATTTGATTTATATATAAACTACATATTTACATTTTCCTATGACCTCCCTTACCTTAATTCCACTCTAGAAAACAACACAAATTTTCAAATGTGTTTTTGATGTGTTGAATCAAAAATTATTATTAGCTAAGTTACTTATACTTATACTTCCTACTTATATGATAGAAAAAAATGTGTTAAATTAAAACTAAACAATACCATTTTATATTCTGATGTCTTAGCCAACTATTATGGAGTACCACAGGGCAGCATCTTAAGCTCTCTACTTTTATTACATTTACTGCTGAGTTTGTTAACTGCCTCACTGAGAACTGTAAGATGAGTCAGTATGCTAACGACACGCAATTATATCTATCACCTTCTCTAAATAATATGACCAATACTGTTTGTAAACTAAATGTTAATCTTGATGCCCTATTTAAATTGTCATGTAAAATTGTTTGACATTAAATAGTCAAAAAACTATAGGTTTGTGTGTTGGAACTGAAAGTAATCGAAGCAGATGTCGAAGTTAATATAAATCTAAAATATTTATTAACAATAATATTGTTAAATTTGATAACAAAATTTAAATTTTAGGTATCAACATTTAGAGAACACATTTCTATTAAATGCGGATTATGTTATGCCAAATTGAAATTATTGAATCAATTTAGAAATTTATTTCCATCACATATAAAATTGAACATTACCAATTTATTAGTACTTAGCATCATAGATTACAGAATACTGATATTTTATAATTATCTAACAACTACACTTAAAAATAGATTGCAAATAATTCAGAACAGATGTTTAAAATGTTCATATTATATTCCTAAGTTTTCTAATGTAACTCCCTTCTATAATAAATACAAAATTATAAAAATTAATCATAGATATTGCGAAGTTATTGCATTTGAGCCAGCCCCATAATTATCGAAAAGTCTTTAAAATGCAATTCCAGATTGATTAAAACCCCATTTAAAGCAAAAATTCCTTATTCTTTGTAAATCGGCTATGTTCGGAAAGATCATTGAATCCTGCTGGAAATTGTATAGTTGATCCTGGGTAATCATGATTTTCAATCATTGTTAAGTGTCCCGCAGCATCAGTAATCTTCCCAGCCAAAGAAAACTTATATAAAATTTAGTATTAGTTGTGTAATTAAGGTAGAAATAATAGGTCAAGGTCATTTGCCAGGACACAAAATGTGAGGTGAGAGTGATAAAAGGGACAAAGTGTGATAAATAAAAGTTAGTGATAGACAATGTAAACCATAAACAAAGACGTAAAAGGTGAAAATGCGTGGTTTAAACAAATTTAATTATAAAAAACAGGACACACATTTAACTTATAAAAGTTGGGTTATGAATCCAAACATAATTTAAAGACAAAGTGCAAAGCGGTGCAATACTCTTTCAAGAAAAGAAAGACAAGGAAGGAAGGGCAGAAAAACAGAAGAAGAATGGCAGTAATTAACAAACAATTAAGAAAATTAAATATAAAAATTAAAGGAGACTGCCGAAAATCTAAGGGTTCAGATAAACATCCGGTAGATGGCAGCACAAAAACGACGCGGCGTAACGGATTTATTTGAGTAAATTGATAAACAAGTTGGCTATGGATCCGGAAGTAATAAATAGAGGTGCGGAAGAGATGCCCGGGGTGTTCAGAAATCACAACGTGAAGTCGTACATCGTTGCAAAGAAAAATACGGCTAAGTTAAATATATGACGTCACGATAAAACAATTAAAAATTATTAAAAGTGCTAAGTGCAAAACGAGGGAGTTAAAAACCCACAGCGTAAAGGCGTACATCGTTGCGAAGAAAAATACCGCAATATAAAATAGATGACGTCACGATAAAATAATTTAAAAGTAATAAAATTGCTAAGTGCAAACAAAGTGACAAGTTGAAGAAATACAGAAAATAAAACTAAACAAAATAAAAGGAAAAGTAAATACTCACCAGTGAAAGTGATTCGGAAGGGAAAAGGTCCGTGAACCCAAGGTGAATGAACGGTCGAGGCTGCGCAAAATTGGAACGACGTAGGAGTAACCTGAAAAGAAAGTAAAAGAACATTGGAAGCATCGAATACAAAAAAATACTCACAGTCGAGGTTGGAGTTATGACCAGGTAGATTTAGTTTGAGTAGGAATAAGTTTGTAAAGTAGTTGTAGTTCAAATAGGTTAATAAATCCTGTAAATTAGCAACATGCACAAAATCAAAACTTGCGCGTAATGCGGGCACTTAAAAATTGTACACGTTGCCAAACTTACCAATTGTCAATGTTTTGTAAATACATTTTTAATACGGTGTTAATTAAAATAAATTATTGTTGAGCCGAGAAGGTGTTTTAGTGAAGGGAATAAGACAAATAAATCAAAATTTAGTGACAGAAATTATTTGGATAGTAGTTGTACAAAAACGCGTGCATGTAAAAAAACTTTTGTTTTCCGGTAAAAAAGTAACCCTTTTAATAATAATAATAATAATAATAATAATAATAATGTTTATTTGTTCAACAGAATAATTCCATTAACAGAACAAAACAAAAAAATACAATTTCACAGTAGTGTAGAAAAATATATGAAAAAGTAAGAAAAATATTATTAAAATAATAAAATAAAATATAACAAAATATAAAATAAAAATGATAACTTATCTAGCACAATTCGTATAATACTCATTTGTAATAGTTAAATATACGTAAAAATTAGTAATACAAAACTAACTCAAGTGATCGTTTGTATGTTTCAAATAATGAGTTATAATAAAATTTACGCTATCGAAATTTATATCACAATTACCAGAGATAGTGTTAAAGATACGGCAGATGTTCGTCATTGGTGATTTATTTAATATATTTGTTTTGTAATTAGGATTATAAAAAGTTAAATTTGATCGGGAAATGTAATGAGGTACATAGTAGTAAAGTAATGAAAGTAAATAAGAAGAATCAATATGATTATGAACTAGTTTATGAAGGAATTTAAGACAAAACAATTCTCTACGTAGCTTTAAAGACTGAATATTAAATCTTTGTAACAAATGATCTTGAGATAAACCTCTTATTGGGTAAGTATTATCCAATTTGTATCCTAGATACTTTAAGAATTTTCTTTGGACAGATTCAATTTTTAATACTTGATATTTGTATACAGGGAACCATATCAAGGATCCATACTCAAGAATTGATCTAACCAGTGAGAAATACAAAATTTTTAACAAATGAATATTAGTAAACGATTTAGAATTTCTAATGATAAATCCAAGCTTTTTATTACATTTATTACAAATTCGAGTAATGTGACTTGAGAGAAAAAGCCTAAATTTAAATTGTTTGTTAAAGTGGTTGGCGCCTAACATTAAAACAAAAGTAAAATTTACCCCTTTGTCATCGCAATATACAATCATGCTATTAACTCTGTTATATAAACTTATAACTAACAAAACGCCAAGATATTTAAACGACCTCATAAATTTTATACCTCGTGAACATGATAGGAGAAAAATAGTTGTCAGAATACCTAAACACAAAACCGAAAAGTTTAAGGCGTCGTTTGAGTATTAGGCTGCCATATTTTATAATAATTACCATGTTTTATTTAATTTAAGAAGCCTTCATTGTTTCAAATTTGCTGTTAAAAATAATATATTCTGTACACAGTTGAAGAAGAACAGTGCAAACCAGCATTGCTGACCTGTTTTTCCTTTTGGCTGAGAATATGTTATGTATAATATATTTTCATTCAATAAATAAATAAATAAATACATAAAATAATTGCAATACAAAATACTGAGAGGCAATATTGACATCTTCAGGGTTCTACAGGAGTGCAATAGTTTTGATAAAACTTTATCATGCAGGTGCAAAGTTACTAAAACGTAAAGAAGGCTGTATTTCATTTCAATAAAAAAGAAAATTTAAGAAAAATAAAGAGATTTAAGATATTTTGAGTCATTTCATTGTTTTGTAAAACTTACTTATTTATTAAGTAAGTTTAATGTTTTTGTTAGATATAATATTGATAATTTTGATCATAGTATTACAATACGCAACATATGGGATGTGAATACACACTAGCGTCTTTCTCATATTACATATATTGCATATTGCCATGTATACCAATACGAAGGGTTCGGTTGCGTAACATATTAAACAACGCGTGCCAAATTATGCCGAAAGACAATGTCTGCTTCACCTGTGCTTCACGGTGCTTGTGATACATACGTTAAAAACACTGCAAAATATTGCAACAACACAATTTAAAACAAAAAGCAATTTACGTCAAGTGCATAATAAAATTAATCGTTTAGTGGTGTTAGTTACTTGTTCCTGGCGTTGTGTTCGCGAAAGTTTATAATGTAAAGTCCCGAAATTATGTAGCTTTAATTGTAATTGCTTTAGATCTAAATCTATGGTTGTTAAAAGTATATAAATTCATTTTATTGATTGCGAAATAGAGGGCATTAACATTAATTGCGCGTTGTAAAAATATATTTTCCAAATTAATAAGATGGATATCATAAATTTTAAATTAGAGAAAGTTACTATGTACTCCATAAGTAATTACACATAAATTTTATAAAGTCTAAGTTTTACAGTTGAAATATTGAAATAAACCTTTTTTAATAGTTTAAGCTCATTTTCTGCACTTCTTGCCTTAATTTAGTGTGTGGATTATAGAAAAACTTTGTTGTAATTGAAGTTAATTGTAAGCAAATACTGTGGTGCAATGGTGCAGGATTGAGGATCCTCAAAACTGAAATCACACTTTCTTCCCTAGGTTTTGCAGCATCTAGTTGCTTAAGTAAAATTAGTAGCATTTTGCGGTGCCCAACAAACCAAACAAAACAAAATTTGAAACACTCAAAAAAATTGGCACATAAACCATCGAACTCAAAATTAAGTATAGGTGTTGTACATAGACAGAAAGAAAGTGAGTGTCTCTTAAAGGTTTAAAAAAGTAATTGTGTTTTTTTATAGGGGTAAGCGTTGCATCCCGTTCAATCATTCTAGACAAACTCGGAAAGCATCGACACATTACATTACTATACCGGGTGATTCAGCTAACTCGTTTATTAGAAGTTTATGGACTTCTTGTTGAAATATTTGTTTAAAAATTTGGAATAGGGGATTGCTCAAAACGTTCTATTTAATTAAAATATTTCAGCTCCTCTAGCACTTCCGGTTACACCGGAAGTGGCTAGCAACTTTCTTATTTTAAATAGAATGATATATTTTTTTTGTATACTTGGATTCTAATCTAAAATCTGAGTTACTTATATAGCACAACCTATAAGAAAAATCAATTAGTTTTTTGAGAAAAATTGGTTTTATAGTATTGTTTTCATACGCTTGTCAATGATTGAAAAAGAAAGTTATAGTAACAAAATTTGGGCTATACTTAGGAGGACTGTTAAGTTTTTAAATGATGTGTAACTTGACATTTCATTATTTACAGGGTGTTCAAAATGTTTGGCTAAATCTGACTAACTTCAACTGCTCAAAAGTCAATTTTTTTAAATGGAACACCCTATATCTTGTTGCTTTATGTGATGGAGAATTAAGTGGTCTTTCAATCTTCATAAGGGTTCCTTTTACCTATCTGTTACCATTTTCCTACTATCGTTGTATTTACACTCGACACACAATATTTCTCTATTTTATTAAATAATTTCTGACTAGTGGCCTGTGGAAATTAAAACAATGTGCCTTATTTATCAAACTTGTAAACATAAAATATTGTGTGTCGAATGTAAATACATCGATAGCAGGAAAATGGTAACAGATAAGTATAGGGAACCCTTATGAAGATTGTAAGACCACTTAATTCTCCATCACATAGAGCAACAAGATACAGGTTTCCATTTAAAAAAAATTGACTTTTGGGCAGTTGAAGTTAGTCAGATTTAGCAAAACATTTTGAAACCCTGTAAATAATGAGATGTCATATTACACATCATTTAAAAACTTAACAGTCCTCCTAAGTATAGCACAAATTTTTTAACTATAACTTTCTTTTTCAATCATTGAGAAGCGTTTGAAAACAATACTACAAAAACCATTTTTCTCAAAAAAATGAGAATATCTCAAAAACTATTGATTTTTCATATAGGTTGTGCTACATGAAAGTAACTCAGATTTTAGCGTAGAATCCAAATATATAAAAAAAATATGTTATTCTATTTAAAATAAGAAAGTTGGTAGCCACTTCCGGTGTAACCGAAAGTGCTAGAAGAGCTGAAATATTTTAATTAAATAGAACTTTTTGAGCAATTTCCTATTTCAAATTTTTAAACAAATATTTCAACGGGAAGTCCATAAACTTCTAATGCACGGGTTAGTTGAATCACTCTGTAAAATATATAAAAATGTCGTTCTTCACATGCCCCCGACCTTAAAAAAAAGACATTCACTAGAGTCTGTATTAAAACTAAACAATTTGCACTAATTAGCGCTGATTTAACTTATTAGCAAAAGGCAAATTTGGGAAAGGTTTGGCGTACTTCACCCGATACTGTGCGTATAGAAGCAACTCAGTTCACACTATCACTACATATACCGGGTATCCCGATAAGGATACGGAGCCGCCGTATCTCGACAATGGTAAGGCCTAGAAGTTTGGAAAAATTTCCTTATATACAAAGTGGCCAAGAGAAAGTTCGTCAATCGACCCCAAGGGAGCGCAAATGCTATAAAGGAACATAAACTTGATGCTATCTCGGAAAGTTGGACAATAAGCCTTAACTTTGAAGGTATAGTATTATTGCTTGTGTTATACGGCATCATTTTGTCTTGACAATTTTCCGTATCTGTCATAACACGGGAGGAGGAGGTCAAATCATTTTTCAGTGTTTGTATTGCAATATCTTCTGAACCATTAAAGCTATTGAAATGTTTTTGATATCGTTTGAAAGAGAATTTTATGATCTTTTAAGAAAATATTTTTGTTGAATTATCTAGTTCGAAACATACATAGTAGAGGGCGTTATCAACAACAATTACATATTTTTGTGATTTGTGGGAAAAAGTTAAATAGAACGGTAGTGTTTTATTTACAGATTCTTAGCCGTTATGTAGTATATTTTAGTGAAAACCTCATGACGATATCTCCATTTGTTCTCGATTTATAGAGGAATATCTAGAAAATTGAACTACCTCAATCGGATAAAGTTACCTTAGCGAGAAATACAAACCGTTACTATGGTAACGCTACTTTAAATATATTTGACATTCGTCGAAAGTAAAGTTGATCGTTTCTGTCACTTAGATTATTTCTTAAATCAATTTTTTGAAACACTATGACATTTACTAAGGCGGAAGCGTATGATATGTTACGAATGTATTTTCAATGTTTTGAAAATGCTGCAATTGCGGCTCGAGAATATGTAATACAATTTCCACGAAGAAGACATTTTTCTCGAGAAGTGTTTTCAAGATTATCTACAGCGATTACTTATTTTTGTGACTTTTAAGAAAAATTGAAATGAGATCGGTGATGTTTTTTAAAGGCTCCTTCGCCATGAGGCTAACTACATTTTAGTCAAAATCACATCGCGATGTCTTCATTTCTTTTCGATTTATAGAAAAAAATGTAACAAACGTAATTTATTTGAAAACCAACGGGCCAACGTAACATTAGTGATAACAATAAAATAAAAGAAACGAAACATCAATGATAACAATAAAATTAAAGAAACGAAACATCAGTAATAACAACAATATAAAAGGAAGGAGCGTCAGTAATAACAATGAAATAAAGGAAGCACAAATCATTTGTGCCTGGTTGCAGGAGGGTTTGTTTTTTAATATTTGATTCGTATGTCAGCTAATAATTAGCGACGCAGAAATCTCAATAGTAATTGAAAGCGTTTCATATGTAATAATAAGACTCATAAATGATGGCAAATAATATTCTCATTGATTATGAGTATTATTTCCACTATTTTTCTCAAATTTTCGGAGAAAATCGGTTTGATTGAGGAAACCTGAAATCAGCTCCCAAGTTGTCTCTATCAACTCGAGCTTTGAAAATTTGACGAAGATTGTGGGAATATTACCGGTAATAATATAAGATCATTATTTGTTGTCATTTATAAGTCGAATTTTTACGTATCAAAACCTTTCAATAACTATTGAAACTGAGATTTTCATTTGCTATTTAGTTGACATGCCAATATTTAATTAATTAATTAATTCATTAATTCAACGAGTATTTGATTAGACAAAGTTTGGCTACAAACAGCTTATAAGTGTTCAAAATGCCTTCCATCATTCTCGATGCATTTATTCAACCTAGTTTTAGTAAAAAAAACCGTTGCTTCAATTTTGGGTACGGACAAGCTTCTAATGGCATTTTGTATTCTGTCTATCATATCTTCTCTAGTTGTTGGTTTATCTTAAAAAACCAGGTTTTCCAGTCTACCCCATAAGTAAAAATCTAAGCAAGTTAGATCCGGCGAGCGCGCCGGCCAGGGAAACAGACTCCCTCTTCCAATAATACGATTTGGATATCGCTCGTCTAAATGCTGCCGTACGTTTCGATTATAATGCGCCGGACAACCATCAAGCTAGAACCACATATTTCTTCTTGTTTTCAAGGAGATGTCTTCTAAAAGTGGTGGAAGAAAATTGTTCAGAAATTCCAAAAACAGTTCTCCGTTGAGGGTTTGGTCAAAAAAATGTGGATCTATAATTTTTCCTTCCACGATGCCGCACCATACATTCAAACTCCAGCGATTTTGGTGTTGCACTTGCCGCATCCAATGTGGATTTTGCTCGGACCAGTAGTGCATGTTATGTGAATTTACACCCCCTGCACTACTGAATGTTGCTTCATCTGTCCATAATATTAATGACAGAAAATTTGGAATTTTCCGAATCATATTTACCATCCAATGACAATGGTTTAGTCTGCTATCATAATCAGAATCTTGCAATGCTTAGTGTAAAACAATGTGGTAAGGATGCATACTATTCTCTTGAAGAATTTTGTGGACAACTGTTTTTGGAATTTGCAGGTTGTTGGATACATTTCTGATGCTTAAAGTGAGATCGTAATGCACATAGGCCAAAACCTTAATAATGTATTTTTTCGTACGCCTTCTACGACTTCTTACACCTGCTTGAATAGGCTGCACATTGCCAGTCTCCCGTAATCGCCTAGCCAATCTTCAATCAGCATTTTCGAAACATTGAAAATATACTAAGTGACATAGAAAGAAGAACACCCAGTAATAATGAATTTATTTGAACAATTTTTGGTATAGTAGTGTATACGAATTAGATTAGCAAACAAACACAATTTGATAAAAATTAAACTGTTAACTTCTTCAAAAACTTAATAATGTGTTGCTCCACCACGATGTCTTGTGCACTTATTAACACGTCTGGGCATACTTCTAATGAAGTGATCGATTTTTTCTTGAGGTATCTCATCCTATGCTATCTGTAACTGATGCTGCAAAGCTGCTAGAGTTTGTGCGGGGTGAGGTGAATTGAGTAATCTTCTTCCCATAACATCCCAGACGTGCTCAATGGGCGAAAGATCGGGAGATCTTGATGGCCAAGGCAACAAAACAATTTGATTGCCCTCAAAATGAGCCAAAGAAACCCTAGCAACATGAGGTCGTCCGTTGTCTTGTTGGAATGTGCTGTTGGGGATGGTCTGAATATAAGGTACAATATGGGGGTCCACGACCTCCTGGATGTAGCGCGCAGCAGTCATGTTACCTCTAATGAAAACCAACGGTGACCTACTTCCAATAGCAATAGCTCCCCATACCATAACTCCAACTGTGTGGTGCACACACATGCCTATTCACAGAAAATTGGGGATCTTGTCTTTCAACGCGCCGTCTTCTCACCCTTACACGACCGTCATGCATACCCAAACAGAATCTGGATTCATCACTAAAGACAATTGAATTCCATTCTTGGTCCCAATTTGCCCGTTCTCTACACCACGCTAGACGATAACGTCGATGCTCTGGAGTCAGTGGCAGCACAAAAAGGGGACGGTATGAAAAGAGTCCAAAGGTTCTTATCCGTCTATAAACGGTTCGCATCCCAATCGGTCTTCCATGTTCTTCAAACCACTGGTCCCCAATCGCCCGTGTAGAAAAGAAGCGGTCCCGTAAAGCCAATAGTCTAAGACGGCGATCTTTGCGTTCTGTGGTTCTTTGTCGACGTCCTGTACCTCTCGCTCTTCGTGTACGGCCCTCTTAGTTCCATGTCTGAAAACAAACTGCCACAGTGTTTAAACTCCGTTGCGTTCTACGGGCTATATCTCTCATAGACAAACCAGCCTCACGCAATCCCACAATTCTACCCCTATCAAACTCGCTTAATTGCCGAAAATTATAGCGTCTTCGCACTGGAGGCATTGTGATTAAATTAAAGAAGCTCTTTGAAATGCAGTTTAAATCGCTTAAATGACAACTGTACTTACAAATGCTTAATTCATTGTTTTAGGGCTACTTAATCGTAAGTGTCTTTAAATGAGGTTAACAAATCAACCGCCAGGGCAATATGGCTGAAAAACTGATCGTTTTTTATCTTAATATAAACAAATATATTCCCAAAAAAAAATTTACAAAATATTCATTATTACTGGGTGTTCTTTTTCCTATGTCACTTAGTATATATTCGTAACATATCATTCGCTTCCGCGTTAATAAATATCATATTGTTTCAAAAAATTGATTTAAGAGGTAATCTAAATGACAGAAACTATCGGACTTAACTTTTGACGAATGTCAAATATATTTAAAATAGCGTTACCATAGTAAACGGTTTGTATTTCTCGCTAAGGTAACTTTATCCGATTGAAGTAGTTCAATTTCTAGATATTCCCCTATAAATCGAGAATGGATGGAGATATCGCCATGCGGGTTTCATTAAAATATAGCTGACTACATAACGGTTAAGAATCTGTAAATAAAACAGTACCATTCTATTTAACTTTTTCCCACAAATCACAAAAATATGTAATTGTTGTTGATAACGTCCTCTAGTTTGTATGTTTCAAACTAGATGATTCAACAAAAATATTTTCTTAAAAGACCATCAAATTCTCTTTCAAACGATATCAAAAACATTTCAATAGCTTCAATTGTTCAGAAGATATTGCAATTCAAACACTGAAAAATGGTTTGACCTCCCCCTCCCTTATTATGACAGATACGGAAAAATGTCAAGACAAAATGATGCCGTATAACACAAGCAATAAAACTATACTTTCAAAGTTGGGGCTTATCATCCAACTTTCCGAGATAGCATGAAGTTTATGTTCCTTCATAGCATTTTTGCGCCCCCTTGCGGTCGATTGACAAACTTAAAAATAGTTTTTAGCCTTTTCTCTTGGCCACTTTACGGATTTTTTTCCAAGCCTCTAGGCCTTACCATTGTCGAGATACGGCCGCTCTGTATCCTAATCGAGACACTCTGTACAATAAACAAATTTTCAACAAAACTTCAACGCCTTTTTTTCGTTACTGTAATAACCAAGAAAATCTAATTGCTTGTAAAATATTTTAAAAGACTAAAATGGATGAATTTAGTTTCAAACGACTTTTAGCAGAATTTAAAATGGAAATTAAATCTGAAATTGAACAAATTATACATGAAGAAATATCAAACCTTAATATTCAGGTAGTTCTTGAGGAACAAAAACAACAAATCGACGTCCTCAAAAAACAAAATTTAGAGCTTCAGGAAATGAACAAAAAGCAACAAAAAAGATTAGATAGCATTCAAAGAAACAATAATATAATTTTCTTTGGGGTGAAAGAGTCGGACAACGTAACTTTTAAACAATTAAAAAACAGTATAATAGATCGATTTATGAATGTATTGAAGGCAGAAATGAATAAATCAGATTTAAATTACGTAAAAATACAAGTAAAAAAATAGAAGTAGACCAATAATTGTTTCAATTTTATCTAACATTAAAAACGTCAAATCTTGTTAAACTGCAAAAAACTAAGAGGAACTAATGTTTTTGTATCAGAAGATATGGATGAAGAGCAAAAAAATTGCGTAAAACTTTATTACCAATTCACAAACAAACAAAAGATTCAGGTCTAGTGAGTAAGTTAAGAAAAAGTGGTCTGATTGTGAATGGAAAATTCCTTAACCATGAAGATGTAATAAAAAAATACTGCAGTAGAGATGTTTTTGAAGACAACAAAAATGATCTAGAAAGTAAAATCAAAATGGACAAAGTACAAAAACAGAAGAAAATGGGGAACAGTAGGAAAACAACCTTCAACGAAAATCTACAATTTTGTTCGAACCGAACCGGTTTAATGCCAAAGTCTTCATGTAAGCAATTTTTCAAATAAATTTAATGTTGTGGCTAATAACGTTGCTGGACTTTAATCAAAGTTGAAATGTGTTGAGTTTACAAGTTTTTTAAAAACATTTGATACTTTGGTTCTGTTAGAAACATTCGTCATTGAAAAATATTATTTTGTTAAATTTCAAGAATAGTTTTGTGATTTCAAGTTTAAGTGGACTCCAGCAATTAAAGATAATAAATTTGGGAGAGGTAGTAGAGGTATTGTTATAGGCATAAATAAATCTCGCAAAAATACTTTTAAATTTGTAAATATTAAAAATTTTTATTTAATTGAAGGCTCTTACACTTTCTCAAATTATTACATAGTTCCAGTATACTTAAACTGTAATCATTGAGTATCTGATTTTCATTCACTGCGTAATTTAGTTTTAGACAATAATCATAAAGGTTTTCTATTTATGAGTGATTTTAATTGACGAGTAGGTGAGTTGTAATCAAAGTTTATGAGAATATGTGCATCTCTAAAAATATTTTGCGACTCCTCAGACGGTCAAGTAACCATGAGAAAAGTATATAGTCCACATTCATAAATGTATCTACTTATTTAAACTAATAATAAAGACTGTTATTATTATTATCACTATAAGGATACAGTTTCACAATTTGCTTCTCCAGCGTAGTGGAGAATGATGGTCTTCTTTAAGAAGAACTAGCGCACCCTCTTGTAGTTCCGATTGTAACAAACCGTAAGAAGATGGCGTTGACAATTGTAAACAAATGTAAATTTGTGTGACATCAACTTCCCTACTTCTCAAACGTGACAATTCAACAACGGTAACAATTCGTTGTTTTCTGATCAAAAAAGCACTTACTTACTTCCACTTGCAAAACACCTTTCTCCGTATGCTGCAATCCGCTTTCCAATCATGTTAATTTTCTTAAGTATCCTAGAAATAATTGCGGGTTAAATTTTTCCTATTTCTCTCTGTTACGTAGTACTATGGAAACAGTGATTAAATTTGTTTTCTTCAAGACCATTTTATACAACAGATTCTTCTGCAAATACTGCAAAGCTGTGAAGTAATAGATATTGTTTCGCAGTATTTTCCAGTTTTTGCTCTATAATATTTTGTTTTCTTAGTGTGAGGACTTGGCTAAACGTCTCGGTAAAGTCTGCAGCACCGAACTGTTTATTTTCTTACCTACGCTTTTCTTCATTATCTAGTTCAATTATAGAACCCTGACACCTTCCTTACACGATTAATTATTATACTCCAGAAACAATCAGTTACTTACCAGATTAAAGAGGATGTTAACCTTCGTTGTAGACAAACTGCACTTTTATTAAAAACCACCAAAGAACTGAGTTGAAACCCTAAAGATCAAAACATTTCAAAGTTAGTAATTTTGGGTTGGTCTTTAATCAACTAAGCACTATAATAAAATCTGACCATAAATATATGGAAGGTATTTACATGTTTAGAGCTTTAATTACCTGTTCCATTAGCTTGTACAGTAGAGCAGCTAAATCTCGCAATGGTAATAGGTCCGAAAGGTGCAACCTTTGAATTGGCGTATTCGAGGCGTAAAAGAAATTGGCCAAATCTATGAAGCTACACGTCAATTATATTTTTGCAAAAGTTGCACTGAAAAACTTTCGTTTGTTGAAGTTTATTAAATCATTACTATATAAACACAATTTTAACAAAACGATCTGCGGAATAACGTCGGCCCAATGGCATTTCTTCCAACTACAACTGTTGAAGGAGAATTTTTGCACCAACTGTGCTAGGAGAGGGCATCTCCAACGGATCAAACATCTGAGAAATCTCAGATAGCATGTTACTTTATTAGCAGTTAATATAAGTATTGTAAAAATGAAAGTATTTGTCTAAAAACACCAACTGAGACTAAGAGTACTAGTGCGGTCATGCTATTCAAATTTTAAAATTTCCGGATGCAATTCTGAATTAGAAAAGCCGGAAAAAATATTGGGGTTGTTGAAAATCTTCTTAAAAAAATGTAAACAACTTGCTTGTAAAACACGTGCAATTTACGAACATATTTTCCCAGCGTCAGTCGTCCAAGTTGTCTGCTGTAGTGTAAGGAGCTCATCAACTACAAATCGGATTTAACTATTTGAGAAATTAATAGTTTTGTAACTTCACATTGTAATCTGCGCTGATTCAAGCAACAAATTACCAAGAAGGAAGCAGAGGCTGTACAGTAAGTGAGAGTATTTAAATTGAACAATTAGATAGGTTTTGAAAGGCAAGATGGCACTAAAAAACATTACAACGTTAGAAACTAGTAATAGCAAAATAGATAAGAAATATGTCAAATTACCAAATTATCCCACATACACAAAAGGTTTTCAAAAAATATTTTCAATATTTGATTATAAAACAGTAACCTCTAGTAGTAACAACTTGCAAAATCTTTTAGGCAATCCGAAAGACCCAATAGATATGTGTGATAAATCGGGAATACATAAAATAAATTCTAAAGACTGTAATGTAATTAAAAGGTAAATAAAAAAATATTGATCTAATATGTTTAATTTATTACCACAACCAATAAAACCAAAACGAAACAATGTGGTATAAACCGTATTCACGCATAAAATTTCCCTAAACCAAATAATCCTTAACCTAAAAAAAATGCTTAATCCGGACGATCGATATTGATTTAAATTGAAGGTTAACGCGATGATGGTAAGTCGCTACCAAATTCTAACTAAAATTAATATTGTTTTATATACAGTTACGACGAAATACACTCACAAAGCAAAAACACGTTTATCTAAGAAAGGAATCAAATTGAGCATGTAAGGTAAATAATAATCTCAACCGAATAATGTGCAGTAATATTTTAAAATAAAGGTTTGAATGGTAGTTGTTAAAAGTATGGTAGTATTGCTAGTAAAGATATGATTGCAGTTGGCGTCAACTCCTTGCCGATATCACTTGGTGGATTGGTTGTAAGTAATAGAAACCATAAATTGTGTCTAGGTACTGTTACTCTTGAAGGCTCGGTGTCTCTTTGATGTCATGGGTCGTGGGTGTGGTTCCAGCTCGGCGAAAGACAACAAAATCTGCCCCAAGACAACAAGGTGATGTATTCGGAGGTAGAACTAATATCGACAGTAAATGGCTTGATCTTGAGATCTAGAGACAAGTTTAGGGTACCTCAAGCGTTGTAAACTTAAAATCAAAGAGCTAAGGAAGAGTTTTCTAGAAAAAAATTCTGACACGGGTTTGTCAAGAACAACACCACCAAAATCAAAGAAAGTGCAAAGTAATATGGGACGACATTGAATCGTGCTTTAACAAAAGAATTAGAACAAGAATAATATCAACAGTAAGCATTAAGGACCCTTCAGCATTTTTAAATAAATCTTTTAAATGTTTTTCAATTAAAATTAAAAAAGCTCTTAAAGAATCTATGCTTAAAGTTGATGTAATTTTATCAGCTAATTTTATAAAACCTAATAATGGAGATGTAGATTTAAAAACATTTGCTACCAAAAATCATCTAATTGATTGTTCAACTAATTTAAAAAATGGTATCAGAACAATATCATAGATAAGCTCATTACAAAATTGCAACAGTTTTCTGAAAAAGATTCAGGGTAGGCTTTACGGTTAAAAGTTAACATTAACAGATATGATCTGTTAAAAGTAGGTTATTCAACATACGTACCTGTTCCAATTTTATCAAAAATAGGCACGCTACTTAATAACTTAGCTATTAATCTTTATTGTATTGAAAATAAAAAAGTTTTACTCTATTCACTTAGTAATAACATTGGAGAAAATATTAGAGTAATTAACTTGTTGATGCTGGAGTTAAGTTCTAACAATAATGGATTAAATGATGATTTTTTATTGTTTCACTTTGTCTGGATTAAAAACATGTCAGCTCTTTTATTCAAGCAGTTATCATCAAGTAAAAATAAAAAGTTTGTTTGTGACCGTTGCTTGAATCACTTTACGTCAGAGGTATTGCTTGAAAATCATAAAACAAATTATTCACAAGTTAATCACTGTGGAATAAAATTACCAAAAGAATCAAATAAATTTTTGTCTTTTAAAAATTATTGTTACCAAGAAAAGGTTCCTTTCTCTATATACGCAGACTTGAATAGAATTTTAGAAAATTGTCATGAGACCAATTGAGGGGTCCAATGCATAAACCAGTTAAGTCCACTTGACCAAAATGTTGAGGAAAGCTAAAAAACGTTTTACATAAAAACCAGTTACGTAATGAAATTTCGTGTTGTTCTGTAGTATATAGGTAGGCTTTAACGTGCGTTTTTTGATATAATAATGTTGTTAGCATAAAACAACTAAATTAATGCAAAAAACAAATGGACTTGACTGGTTCATGCACAGTATTTCGAAATTTTATTGACAATAAAATGAAATGATATAAAATAAAGTTCTGGAAATGAAATCATTTATTATTCTTTTATGATAAAACACAAAAACAATGTTTTAAACTAAATATTCCATTATATATTTAACATATTTTTTACTCATCTTCGCTAAATTCTGATACAGAAGTTGGATCAGCTTCTGGAGCAAACGTCTTGTGGTAATCCTCAATGCTCTTGTAGAACCACTGGTCACACTTGGGAACATAGTTGTTTGCTAGGGTCATGACATGTTCATATTTATTTTTTTAAGTTTTCTTTTTCAGGATACAACTGATTTGCATTATTTGGCAATGAAGGACTCTGTAGTTTTTCTTGTTTTGAATTTCGAATGCATTAAAATGGTACATGACACTGATTCACTACATTCAAGTGATATTTTGGCATCCAGTCTTTCATATTTTAAAATACGATACTTGGAAATCGTAAATTTGTTTTTTTTACTTGAAGGATTCTTCACAAAGAACTCCTGGAAGTGCTCCTTGAAATTCAGAAACATGTCCTGCGTTACGTTAACAACCTTGAAGTTTCTGCTTGCCTTTTCAATAATTTGAATGTAATCTCTAGGTAAATATAATTTATCATACTTTCGTTTTTCTATCTCTATGGCTCCAAAGCTTCTATCGCAAGGTAAGAAACTGTGTCCTGGTTCGGGGTATCTGTGTTGAATGAATCTATATCTTCCTACTGTCATCAAAGTGTAAAAAAATTGCACCAATACATAATTTTTATTTTGCGAGGCGCAGTTATCGGAAAATAAGTATATATCAGTTACTTCTGATTGTAAATAGTTATTCAAAAAGTGTAACAGGATACTAGCAACATCATTTTGACCTTTTGCTCCTATAGTCTCATCATAAACATAAAAGTAGCTTCTTCCAGTGCTGCCTACATGAATACAGAAGTTATAAACCCACAGTTGAATTTTATAGAAAACTTCTCCACTCGAAGATACGGGGAGGGGTAGATTTTGCTGAAAGTCAAACGTTAATACTTCCACATGTGGATTCTGTTTTGCTAAATTTGTTTTGTCCTTGATATTTGCATAGAAAGTTTCGGCCTTTTAATATGTATTTTTTTGTGTGTCCAATGCCTTTTTCTCTTCTTCGGTATCGGCAGCCGCAATTTTAAGGATTAATTTGTCACATTTCTGACAAGTGTCTGATTTTGGCTTTCCAAAAGACATTTTAAAATTTTCCATAAAAAACTTTCTAAAATATTCGTATTTTACTACAGGATTGATCTTTTGATTTTGTAGGAATAGCTGATGTTGCTCAGGCTCGTGCTTCTCTAAGTACATTTGATGCATTTTGATACAGTTAGGTGAGGTGAAAGATAATACTGATGAATGTTATCTTTTCGACTGTAATGTGACTTATATTTTGGATAACAAAGAATATGTTCCCTTATTTTTGCATCCGTTCCTTCTGGCAGTTTGTTGGGTCTGGAGACATGTTTTCCTCTTTTGTCCACAGGAGGAGTTCCATTGCCAGCCAGGTGGTGCTGCAAACGCTCCAGTCTAGATTTTGTAATCCCGTGCAATGAAATAAAAGCTTTTTGCAAATTTTGCGTTCGGTACCATCAAGTCGAACCTTAAACAATAACACAGAATTATTTAGAAACGCCTTTTAAAATTACTTTAATATTACTACTTAACTACTAAAAATTACCTTGTAAACAAAAGATGCATTCTTACTAGTTCCAGCACCTGAACGTGGCCTGTGTCTTTCTACCATGGCTCTTTTATTAGCCCATGCAAATACGCATCCTGTAGGTCTTTAGTGGAAATAGCGTAAAAGTCTTGAAAAATTTTACTACAGTTCTCCTGCCCAAGTTCAGCGAAACACTTCAGTTTGCATAGACAGTTATTATCAAGCTGTTTTCCAGATTTATGAATACCAGTACTAGTTACGTACGGTAGACCTTTAACACGTTTAAGTTTTTGCACATTTCTCTTCCACAATGCCTTGCGTACAAGCTTCTTTCTTCCAGTATGTGGTACGTTACCAGATGTTTTAGGTAGTTGCACTTCTTCAACGGAATCGCCAAAATCATCTGAAGAACTGCTTGGTAAACGGCGTGTTTTGAGGTTAGAATTTTCACTTTCAGGTAAAGAGTCATCATCGCTGTCTGTATGAGTACCTTCATAAGGATCGGGTTCACTAGCACCTTCACTATCCGATAACATATTAAAAATTGGAGCACGACAGTCCTAAAGTCACTTAAAACCAAACCACTGCAAGAACAACAAAAACGCGTCGCGTGTCTCAACAGCTTTACGGTACAGTGCATAAACCGGCCAAGTCCTGTACTTGACCGGTTCTTGCTAAGGATTCCAAAGCAGGCAACCAACAAAACAATCCTGTTAGCGTATTACTTGAGTTACTGAACTGGTTTTTGCACAGGAAGATGCAGAATTTAAAACTGTGCAAGAACCAACGCTTAACTGATTTTGCCCAAAAAATGGACTTGGCCGGTTTATGCATTGGACCCCTCAATTCGTCTTTACAAAAAACTTCACCATATCAAAAACATACTCCATATAGTGTAGCTTACTATTTTAAATGCTCTTACGACAATAATTTATCAAAGTTTTCGATATATCGAGAAAAGGATTGTATTAATTGGTTCATAAACGAATTCAAAATGTAGTTGTTTATTGTAATGATAAATTACAAACAATTGTACCAATGATAACACTTGATGATGCCCAAAATTATAATTTTGTTAATACCAATACTTGTCACATTTGCAAAAAAACAATTGCTGATAATGAAACTCGGGTACGCGACCATCAATATCAGACAGGCCAGTTTAGGGGCGCAGCTCATCAGGGTTGCAACCTAAATTATAAAGACGACCATGTAATGTCAGTGGTTTTCCATAACTTGAGCGGATATGATGCCCATTTTATAATCAAGGAATTATCTTCATCTTTTAAAGGAACCATTAAGTTGTTACCCATAAATAAAGAAAAATATATATCTTTTACTATACGAGTTTCTGGAACAAATATCTTTCTCAGGTTTATACATTCTTTTTGTTTTATGGCTCAAACCTTAGAGAAACTTGCAAATAATTTAAACAATAAACAAAAAACTAATAACAGCATCCCATTGCAATAATGTTAAAGAATTCAATTTAATAAATAGAAGAGGAGTTTTTCCCTACGAGTATATTGATTCTTGGGAAAAGCTGAATGAAACAAAATTGCCGACAAAAAATGATTTTTATGGTAGATTACATGATCAACATATTTCACATAAAGATTATTCTCATGCTGTAAACGTTTGGAATACTTTTAATATTCAGACGTTAGGTGATTACTCAGATTTATCTTTAAAAACAGATGTTCTATTATAGACTGATGTGTTTGAAACGTTCCGTGTGATACTTGTTTAAAAACATATTCTCTCGACCCTCTTTATTATTTAACAGCTCCGGATTTAACATTTGATGCCATGTTGAAAACTACAAACATTTCCTTAGAACTTATTACTGATATAAATACCATGCTTTTCATTGAAAAAGGAATCAGATGAGGTGTTTCTCAATGTTCGAATAGATATGCAAAAGCAAATAATAAATATATGAAAAACAAATATGACCCAAATCAGGAAAACACATACTTAATGTACTACGATATGAATAACTTATATGGAACTTGCATGTCTCAAAACCTACTATATGGTGGTTTTGAATTCATTTCAAACATCAATATTCCCAAAATCTTGAATACCCCAAATGATTGCAATATTGGTTACATTCTTGAATGTGACTTAGATTACCCTCATCATCTACATGATTTGCATAGTGATTTACCGCTAGCTCCAGAGCATATGACTCTGTCTCCCCCAAATTCCAAATCAAAACTTAAAAAACTACCGTTGACGTTTTATCCAAAGAAAAACTATATAATTCATTATAGAAATTTAAAAGTGTATCTAAGACTGGGTGTGCAATTAAAAAAAGTTAAGTTACTTTATTCTGATACAGACAGCTTAATTTACTATTTTAAAGTAGATGACATATATGAATATATACTTGGATTATGATCATCAAAATATATATCAAATTAAATTAAAAACAAAAAAATTCCGGGTATTATGAAAGATGAGAATAATGGCAACATAATGTTAGAATTTGTAGGGTTGAAATCTTTCTTATATTGTTGATAACAACTCAAACACAAAATTATTAAAAAATCTAAAGGGTGCACTAAAGCTTCTATCAAAATAATTACATTTAAAGATTTTAAACATTGTTTATTTAATAAAAACATTATTAAAAAAACACAAATGAATATTAAATCTAAAAAAGCACGTTGTATATCCTATGAAACAAAACAAAGTTGTTCTTAATCCGTATGATGACAAACGTATGCTAGGGAAGAGTACTGACACAAAACCGTGGGGTTATCTACATACGAAATAAATTACAGAAGAAAACAACAAGAACAATAGTAATAAAGAATATTTGTTTAAAATTACTTTTATATAAGTAACATAATTGTAATAACTTTGTAATGTATACCAAATATCTATCAATATATATACTTATCGTTTAAATATTGTGATCCCTCCAGTAGGGCATATAGTCGACAGCACGCGTTTGTACAATAGTAAACTTACAGTGGAGTTCTCTCACTCCTTAAGAGTCCCAAAAGGACGAAATAGCTGTCGGGTGATTCTCAGTGTTTGTTTGCTATTGTACAACCTCTTGCGTACTTTACTGCAAGCGATTCGAATTTTTATACTTGCCAACTGTTATGTTGACTATAATTATTGAAGATTCGACTATGTAACTGCTTTACATACCTGTCGGCAAAGTTGCTTACATTTACGTACGTGAACGCTTTCACGAGTCGACACTAGATGTTGAAAAACTTGTCGTTTAAATATTGTGATCCTTCCAGTAGGGCATATAGTCGACAGCACGCATTTGTACAATAGTGAACTTACACTAGAGTTCTCTCACTCCTGAAGAGTCCCAAAAGGACGAAACAGCTGTCGGGTGATTCTCAGTGTATGTTTGCTATTCTACAACCTCTTGCGTACTTTACTGCAGGCGATTCAAAATTTTTATACTTGCCAACTGTTATGTTGGCTATTAATTTATATATATATATTTTAAAGTTATATTTATTTACTACTTAGGTACTCTAAATTATGATAAAGTTAAGGATAAAAATATTCATCAAACGATCTAGATACTTAAAGAAAATACATGAAAAGCATCAGTTATGATTAGGCTTATTCTCTAATGCTATTTTCTACTACACAAGACCTAATAAAACCTGAACGATGATATAAAACCTCTATTAAGCATAATACATTATGGGAATTAATATTATATTCGCTATTTAGCAGTTTTTCATATACGTCATAAACAAGCCAATCATCATCATCATTGTTGTTAGATCCGTTACCGAAATGATTCATTGTTTCCTTCTTCCTCTGCTCAATTACCACGCGATCGATTAGTTGGTTGTAGAATACATCCAGTTTGTGCGATTGCATTAACTCCAAACGATAATAAATTATATCTTTCAAGCCAAACATGCAATCAACATCCCATTTATTTAAGATACAATTTTTATAATCACGTCTTAAAGTGATTGTTTTTATAAAGGAATTGTTACTACACTCGCGCCAACCCGAAAAATCAGGATGATATTCCGTACTGTAGGTAATTTTCACATCGCTAGATATGTCTTAGGTTTTACTTATGCATTCAACAGGACTAACACCGACGGCGCACGAGCATAGCCGACCAACACCGACGGCTCACGAACATAGCCGACTGATCACGAGCATACCCGACTGCCCACGAACCGACGCGTACGCCCCGACGACGACCGAGCATCAACAACGCCATCTTGACTTACTCACGAAGCTTGCCGAACATTGACGACGACGACCAAAATTCAAATATCGCGCAAAAAGTGAGCCAGAACCCTCATCATATAACTACTGCTGATAATTATTTTGTAACAAGATTTTTGTTACAATTGTAAATTTTTAGCGCACCCTGTATATAACTTCGCATGAATAACACAGGGGATATCAAACTTTGACGCGCAAACCGCGCCAACGCAACGGTCGTTCTCTTATCGTTTGTGTGCCTGCAGTAAAGGCCGTCTAGTTCTATCGGCGTTGGTTTGAAGTAAAATAGCCGCAGCAGGGCGTGTTTGAACAAAAATATTAATCTTCAACCTATAAGCTACCCTCGGCGACCGTAAGTTTGGGGTTATTTCTGTTATTTGGGGAAACGGGTAAACCAAGATAGACTCGCGTAATTAGTTGTGCATTCTTTTAGATTTTCTACCGAATTATACGTTAGATCCTAGATTCCCAAAGTGGTCCAGGTGGACCCCAGGGGTCCACGAGAGCCCGCTAGGGGTCTACGCTTGCGTGAAAAAAATGGGGTCCACAACTCGTTAACGGGGGGTCTATAAAAATGTATTAGGTGACCCGACTTGACTTCTCCTATGAATAAGGGAGACAATAATATATATAGGCAGACAATATTATAAGAAGCTTGACTTCTCCTATGAATATAGGAAGACAACATTATAAGAAGCTCAGCAATTGTTTTTGTAAGAACTTGCATATTCCATATTCAGAAAGAGCGTGTCAAGACTCCCCGATGCCGCGCCGCCCGCCCGCCTAGTTAAAGTCGTGTCTGAACTTGCATGAACTTGTTGGATTTTTTCTTTAATATAAATACGAATGCGAATGATAAACATTACTCAGTTGTTTCCGGAATTTCAAAAAGAAAGTGTACCTATATAAGTGTTCACCAGTGACGGAAGTAGTTTTCAGACTTTTGAAAATTAAAGTGAATTGATATTATTGTTTGCCAGTGTTGGAAAAGTAAGTACCTACCTATCTATTTGTTAGCAACTTGTATCTTAAAAGCCACTTCTATTATGTTTGTTAAATCATTTTAAGATTACTTAACAAACATTTTTTTCATATTTACAGGTAAGTAATTGATACGAAACATGGCTGAATCTAAGAAGTGTCGACAGTACAGTGTTGAATATTTGAAATTTGGTTTTCTTCCATCAAATACAGACAAGCGATTGCCCATGTGTCTTTTATGCAACAAAGTCTTGAGCAATGACTCTATGAAACCATCGAAGCTGGAAGATCATCTAAGAAGGTGTCATCCTGACAAAATAGGTAAGGATTTGAAATATTTCCAAACATTGAAGGAAAAGTATGAAAAGAGACCCACCGTGCATAGTATGTTCGCTTCAAATCTGGGTCTTTTGCTGACCAGGGTAACAGCTCCAAGTTATTTGCTCGTATCCAATTGCGCACAACCCGCGAAGTATGAATAGGGGCGTTGTCCTTTAACAACAAAAATACATTATGAAAATGTTAATTCAACAGATCCCGAACTATTTTTGGAGAAAGTATAGTGAAATAAGAATACTTACTTGTTGGAAAATATAATCTTCGTCTGGATAAAACACTTCGACTGAAGGTTTCATAATAGTTTCCAAAATATCTAAATACGCAGCAGAATCAAGACGTCCATCGATAGCCCAACAAACTCCTGGACCCCGCGCGCTAACCCAACCCCACACATTCACAGAAAAATAACCACTTCGTTTTTTAGGACATATGTGATTATTTTCGTAACGAGTTCCTTCCATTCTAAAAACTTTTAGTGGTCCATCGTTGCGGCTATTGAACGTTTTTTCGTCGCTAAAAATCACTCGATTCCAAAATTCCAAAGGTTCGTTCGCCTTGCAAATTCCAGACGACGTCTCATATTTTCGTCACTGAGAACTTCTTTTGCAATAGCATTATACTTTTTTATTCCCATCTCCTTTAATCTTTTTTGTGCAGTTATACGGCATCCGGGAAAATGTGTATCTGCTATAGCCCTGGGGTATGTAGCAAATGGTTGTTCTGTTACGTAATGAAACAACTCGAGATCTTGAGCACGTGTAGATACTTTAGGTCTACCACTTCCGATGGCTCTTTCCAAAGTGTGTTCAAGATTCCATTTTACTCGGTAATGCCCTACGGTGCTTTTTTGGTATATCTAACATACGTGAAATTTCACGCACGCTACGGCTCGCCGCTAATTCCGAAACAATCCGCGCTTTCAAATCAGCACCGAGATGAGGTGGCATTTTCACAACACTTGAAATTTTAAACTAAAATGGAATTTACATTTTTTACTTTATTTATTGGTTCACACTACCCTTCTCAAACAGTAGGTAATTGTTTATTTATTACATACTTCTAATGACCAATGTAACAACCCTTAGAGCAATATGACTCAAAGGAAGTAAATTAAACAAGCAAGGATATTCTATTGTTATTGAAACTTATTCATAAAGTAAAAGCCATTTCCTTATAATGCTAATGGACAGGATTTTCTTTTAAGTATTAAGATTACAATAGAGGACTTATAAACTTTCGAAAATATCTAATTATAAATATTTACACTGCAATTGCGCTTTTTCCTTAATAATTTCTTAGCAATAACATACACGTTCTTGGTTTTAAGTTGTCATAAATTTGATATGATATAAATTTGTGTTTCTAATATTACATCACAAACTAATCTTTATTCGCCAAAAATTGTTGCTTAAGTTGTAAAGCTTCGTACACACCTGAACAACAAACCGAGCAACAAACATAACAACGAACCGAAAGTCAAACAGAACGACAAACGATCTTTTATGATTTCCACAATCCGAACAACAAACGGAACGTTTGTGCTGTTCCCATAATTATTTTCAGTAGTTTTCAGTTCATATATATTTATTATTGAGAAGAGAAAATTGCGGAAAACAAGAAGATAGTGCCAACCAAATTTTTACGCACAAAGAAAAGTAAAAATTATAATTTACTTCGCTTTTTTTTATTTTGGAAATTTTCCGCCCAAATGATGCTAATAGGGACATCATTTTTTCTTGCATTCTTAAACACTGATTAATTTAAAACATTTTTCTTCTGTCAACTCCATAATATTACCTAAAACACAACAAACCCACAAAAGGGAGGACAAAAATAAATAATTTAATTCTCCCGCATAAGTTTGTTCGCCGTTTTGTTTAGATTCGTCCAAACCTGCAAACGCATTCGCGCGCATTTTCTTTGATGTCGGAGAAAAACCGACAAGTTGCGGGAACGCCGCAAACCGTTCGTGGAACAATCAGGACTTGCGAATCTGTTCTAAAATTCGTACGTAGCACCGTCCAAATTAATGTTCCGATTGCCGTTCGGTTCGTTGTTCTGTTTGTTCCTCGGTTTGTTGTTCAGGTGTGTACGAAGCTTTACAATAAGCATATTAATATGAACTATATCTTATGAAAGGAGAGTTATGTAACTATAATTAACGACTTAACGTTACGTTAGTAGATTCCATTTACTATTTACACATATTTTCTTGGAACATTCGATAATTAACTATCGGGATATGATGACCCTATACTTCGCAGGTTGTGCGCAACTGGATACAAGCAAATAACTTGGAGCTGTTACCCTGGCCAGCAAAAAGCCCAGATTTTAACATTATCGAAAATGTTTGGGCTCGAATACTTGCTGTTATCCGAAGACAACAAGGGCCAAATTTTATACCAGTAAACCGTAATGCACTAATTGCAGCCATTGATACCGCATGGGAAACGATTAATATTAATTATATTGATACCTTGATAGCGTCAATGAGCAGACGCCTCCAAGAATGTATCAATAATAATGGAGGTCACACCCATTATTGATTTCTTATATTTATTTATATAGTAATACCTTTATTTAAAAAAAAGTTTTCATTTAATTTTAAACTATAACTTGGTATCTTAATTATAATTATGTAATAAATTCTTGTCAAAAACTAAATATATACGTTGACAATAAGAATTGCCTTAGTTTTTATTTTCACTTTTTATATTAACTACAGAAAAAAATGAAACGTCATAAAATATACATTTTGTAAGGACTAAATATTATGAATAGAGAGTTTAATGATTTTTTTTAATAACTTACAATAATTAGTAGGTTAGATTTATTTAAAAATAAGTAATAATCAGTCAACCCAAATAACCATGTTTAGTTTTTGATTTAATTTAAAAGTTATTGCTTGTAGACGTTTTTAAATCAAAATTATTTCTAATTTTATTTTGTAAACATTTCCTAAACAAAATTTTGATTCGATAATTAATCGAGCTATGGTGTTTAATTAGCGATACCTTCAAATATATTCTTTAAAGAAAAAATTAAGTAAGCAACGTGAATTACCTATTTTCTAAAACGTGCTTAGTGTAATGATTCATTCTACAGTCCTTGTAAATGATACCCTTAAGCCCGCTTCACAATGTGCAAACTTTTGTTTACAGAAATTGTGGTGTCCAAGTTTTAAATTTCATGAGTGTACATAGATTGGTTCAAAAAACATCGGTGGAGCTCAATTAATTAATAACTTATGCCATTATCTTAAATAAAATACGACACAAAATAATCATCGTGTAATATTCAGTTCAAAATAAAAGCATTAAGCTTGTGTTTTTATTCGAATTAAGCTCCTATCTAGAAAAGTTGCCCTTATAATATAAAGCATAATAACGGTATCGCTCTTCCCATCTAATGAAAAGAAGAGATAAATATTTAATCGTAATTGCTTTAACATACATCAACTTCCCTTATCGCAACAAGAAGTTTTAACAAAAAGAACAATTTAAGGTAAATGAAACATTGTCAATTTCTCTTGTGTCGCCGAGAAGGTGGAAACATTTTATTTCGTGGTACTGTAATTTCAAAGCTGTGCGGGTTTGTGCCAGATCAGCGTTTGACTGGGATAACGATAATTAATTGTTAACGCATCCATCGCACATTTGATTAAGCCCAAATTGTATTCGGGGTGAGTTCACCTTTTGCATTATTAGGTTTTTTTTTGACTAATATATCAGCATAATATTGATAGATAGACCCAGATACCGTTGAAGATAAATGACGTTATGTCCCTTACAAATTCTATCTATAGCCAACATCATAAATTATAAGGTGCGAACATTTTTCGAATTAAGTTTTCACTTTACGATCAAAATTGATTTAGTTAAGAATTATTTTTAACGACTCTGATTTATTTTCGTTTTTCGTCGCTTAAATTTCCTATATTAAAACATAAATAGTCGCAATGACCTACAAAAAAGAAAGTTCGAACAAATTTTAAAAGAAATTGTAAACATCTTTGTATAAAGAATGATTTATTGTAGCTTTTGGTAAGTTTAGGGACGCTCCTTATTGGTTTTCCTTTTTTTGTTACGGTCAACTATTTTTATTTTTCTTTCTAACTCCAATTTTTGTTCGTATAATACTCTGTTTTTAGAGTTCCCAACTTTGGAGTAAAAGACTTGCACGAAAAATAATAAACTATTGTACGTGCATGTATCTTACATTGCAATTTCGACAATGGATGATCAATACAAATATTATTCAATATTTATTACGCCCGATGCACTTACATGTATGTTACAAAGTGTATCAAACTCGTTCAAATACAAATGGAAATATACATAAGCTGAAGGAAATTATGTCACAAACTGCATGCAGAATAAAACTTGAAGTCTTCTACAATTTATGGCAGAACGCATTTAATAATTATTGATATTTTATTGTGTCTTTTTTGTGGATAAATTTGTTAATATATTAGTAGGCCTTATTGAAACTTTTACCGTGTAATATTTATGTGATACCCATCATTTGCCTTTATGTTGTAAATTTTATAATTGCGGTTTCATGTAATTCGTAAAATCATGAGCTTATTAAAAATGACAATCTGAAGGCACCAGTTTTTCACTTATTTATAATAAAACACTAACACATTCATTTTAGTCTTGCTTAATCCTTTACATAAAGATGTTTCCTGTTTGTGTCGAATTAAGCGAATGTGTGTTGAAATCCTGCGGTACCAGGTTCAAGCCTACTTCTGAGAATGTACTTTTTTATAAAATTTAATTTAATTACTATACTTTATTTCTATTTTAGCACTCATGTTGATTAAATCATAACCTGAAAAAAAAGTTGAGGTCGATTTGTAGAAAAAAATTAAACATTTTAGACATTTTTTTTTAATTACCGTACAATGTACATCGTAAGCTTAGAAATCTTGTGAAGGTAAAATGTAGAAGTTTATAGAATTTTAAGCCGTGTACCAGCAATAGTTGTAGAAGGTTGTAGGTATTACTAGCAAATAACACAAACTGGTGCAGAATAAATTATAATTTGTTACCGTTAGGTACACAATATAACAAAAACCCGAGCTACTTAATTAATTGCAATGTTAACCAATCAGAAAGACATTTACTTAAGACCAGACTTAATTATCGTTTGTACCACCAAGCTTTTGTATTCTAAATTAGTCATTGTTAAAATAAACTTTTACACTCCAATGATATCGATTTGCAGCCGGAAATATGGTTATTAAATTGAAAAAAAAAATAAAAGATAACATTTATATTTTACATTATAAAGGACGGTAACTGGAAACTAACTATGTTTTGCTTAATTTATTTATTATTGGGTAAGTTTTATATTTAATTCTTATTATTGTAATTAACATCTTTTAAGCATAATTATACTAATAACAGTTAGCAAAACGTCGCATTTTGCGACCCCTGCAGACAACTTATAGTTTTCATTAAAAATATTACAAAGAATTTGACCGGACACTGCTTTAAAAATATAATAAATCTAAAAAATAAATAAATAAATGTACATAGACGAGCAAGCTTCCGTTTATAGTGTTGTTGTCCAGAGATCGGTTGTCGTTGATTTCCATCCCAGAAGTTCTATAATCAAGCCATTGTTAACACACCACTTACCTCTTCTTTCTGTCATCTAAACATAGGAGCGTGGATAGTTTTTCTGTCTTAATATTTTTTTGACCAGGGTCTCTATAGTCTGAGATTCTAAGTAAAGTAAAAGGACTGGGTCCCAGAAAATGGCCACGTCACAAACGATTACCGATTCCTCCCAAACCAAAACAAACTCCGGTTATTTTAAACCAACTGCTTGCAAGGAGAAGGTGTGGGTGTACTTCTATCAAAAACTCTTTGCGATTGGGCGGTTGCTTAAAAAAACCCAAATTCGATTGTGATGTGGGATCTCCTCCAATGTGTGAGGAAACAGCTCTGGAATAAGTGGGACAGTGAATTCACAAAACTAGAACATGCACGATTTTTTCTAAGGGGGCGGGGGAAAAACTTTTAAGCTTGACTGGAAATGTGTAAAAGGAGAATTACCACAAAATAATTTACATTTACTTTAAAACGTCATGTATCGATGTTTATTACAAATTCTTTAAAATTAAATATATTTACACGCGCAATTATTATTAATTAATCATAAAGTTGATTCAAAGTAGACTACTAAAGTTTATAATCTAACTTGGTTGACAAGTTGATTACTTTATTTAATAGTCTACATTAAACTTTCTTTTGTTTGTTTTATGTTTGTTGTCTGATAAAGCCCCTTACAATAGATGGCGAAACGTAGGTAACTACGGTTACTTTTTAATACGGTCCAATACATGAAGACGTTTTGTTTATAACGCCCATACTAATTTGTAATTACACTCAAACTTTTTCATAGGAAATTTATTGATACGCTTATAAAAATTTTTTGTTTGTGTTATCGAGAATTTTGACGCTAAACGTCATGCGCAGGTGACGATCGTTCATTAAATCATGTTCCGTCGTAGAAGTTAACACGTGTTTGTCAAAGTTTTTAGATTTTTTAATTTAATAAAAGGATAAGCATTTGTAAATATTGTAGAATTTATTGTAATTTTGTTCAATCGTTAATAACCTTAAATTTTGGTTTTCGAAATTTGTAATGGATCGATTACACACACACATCGTTAATTGTAGTAAGCAACAAGAAAATGGCATCAGGAATTCGATGTATTGATAAATTATGGCAATGGTATTGGCAAATTGCATTTGAACTGGATGTCGCCCTATCCAGAGTTGAGTAGCAGAAATGGAAGTTGCCGTTATCGCTACAAATCGTCGTTGTATTGGAAGAATTTAAATCGTTTGCAGTCGAAGGATTGATAAAATTCCAAACTGTTGTTTTTGAAAGGGAACTCTTATCAAATCCAAACTCGCAAAGCAGAGGTGTCAATTTCTTATTTGTTGATTGCATAAGTTTTGTAAAATATTGTATTCTTCATTATTGTTTAGTCGGTGATTGCCTTAAAAAATTAAGAGATTGGTTATCATAGTTTTGCATTGGTGTTTAAAATGAAACGTAACTTTGGTTACACTTTCAATTTGTGGTTTGTTATGTATCTGCTTTTCGTCAAACTATTAAAAATTAGAAACACAAATTAAATTTGCGTTTGATTGTTAAACCTAAATTATTAACGTAACTTATTGAATATAGGTTAGTTTCTAATTTTTAGTTTCTATTCCATTTAAATAAGAATTAGTAGTTTTTTTTGTTTTTATTGAAACGATATTTATCGCATAAATTGTATGTTTTGAAATTGGTTTGTTTTGTTGGATTATTAAATTTGTGCATTTATTTATTAAATTATGTGTCTGTATTTTGTTACTAAAAATTAAATGCACAAGTTTTAGTAAAATATTGGTATGTTAACCGAAAATGGAATCTCCCTATACATAAAAAGAAGTTCAAGTTAACTCAAGTTGTTGATTCTTTTTGTTTGTTGTTGCTTGTTTTGTAATTGAAAATATATAGTATATTGTTTTATCAATGATTCCGGCAATGGAAGCTTCAATTTTTACAACAACTACCAACTTTGGTTTAGGACTAGCCTAAGTTTTATTAGAGCTTCTTACTTTAAATTTCTACAAATCACAAATACAATGATTGATGCTTCATCTTAGCAGCTATTAAACGGGTTAATACCAAATGATTGGGTATTGTCTATATAACTGCCTGCTCATGAATAAACAAATTGATCGATATTAAAAAAAATAACAAAACTTTTGTAAATGTGACGACCTTTATACAGGGTGGTTGATTTCGCCTTAATTAGTAGACGTTATGAGAGAATTTCAAAATCTGGATTTTGACACTTTGTATGATAGAGTTTCCGGAAATAGAACTCAACTTCGTTATTTTAAATTGAATTATGTATTTTTTTCTAAAACATTTGGAGTATTCGGTTAATTTGCTATATTTTTTGTCTAAGTTAAGTTTATTTAGTTGCTATTTTTACTGAGATATTACAACTTTTATGATAAAATGGTCACTGACGAGGGTTTCATAGAAAAATCATAACTTCTAAACTACTAGAAATAAATAAAGTATCATTTACGTTATCTAAGCCATGTAGTTTGCTTTGTCACAGGCCGTAAAAGACTTAGAGAGGTTCCACTTGAAAATATTAAGTTATTGCTATTTGAAGTTTCTCAATTTTACAAATTTATTGTGGCATTTTTATAAACTTACATAAATTTGCAACCATCCAATTTAAAGAGCATCCTTTTTGCTATTATTGAATATTTTGTTTATGTTTTATTGTTAGCAGTTTAGAAGTTATGATTTTCCTACCAAACCCTTGCGAGTGGACATATCTCCGTAACCATGGCAACTAAAGATACATAACTCAAACTATTACAGGGTCCGGCACATCAAGCGTGCATTAAAAGTATATAGAGAACTAATTCTATTCATTTTCTGAGAATAGTGTAGCGCCTGTTTTCGACATTACTAAATGCAGACAAAATGTTTTCGTTCATACTTTCGTATTTCAAATAGAACAAGCTATTTTTTATTTCATTTTCAGATTCTACGTAAATTTTAAGGTGTAGTTTAATTAATATACCATATCCAAAAAATGACTGGTTTTTTAGATATATTAATTTTTTTGGAAAAAAAATTTAAATCATGTTGAATTGTTATCTTTTATATCAATTCCTAATTTGTTGTGACAGTTGTCGATATGTTACAGTAACTCACATATGAATGAAAACTCGAATTGGATGTACAGGGTGATGAAAATTTTTGCGCCAATATGAACAACTTTCGACCTCAAACAATTGCTTAATTTAAATAGGACACCCTGTGTTTTTAATCATCAATCGATGTCTTTTATCGTCCTCTTTCGATACATACTAACATGTTCTATGCTCAAATTTAACCGTTGTCGAGACAAATTAAGATTTTGTTCCTAAAGTCAGGGTTAATAAGAAACCCTTGCCAAAAATGTAGCCAATTAAGCCAATACTCGAAATGTTTTAAAACAAATACATAGTTCCATTTCAAATAACGACGTTGAGTTCTATTTCCGGTATAACCGGAAGTGCCACAAAGTCTTAAATATTTTAGAGAGAGAGAGACCGCATTCGGAAACGTATCCACACAATGTTAAAAATCCAGATCTTGATAATTTACCCATAAAGTCTAATGATTAAAGCAAGATCGATCACCCAGTATAATTATTACACGTGGTGCATAAGTAATACAATAACCAATTCATGAAGATTTCTAGAAATTTCTAGTAAATACAACGGGTGACCCAATAAGACCGTTCCTCGGCCATATCTCGGAAATCGTTCGTCGTATGACTTTGGTGTAAAAAAAAAATATCAGGTAAATCGGCCATGAAGAATCGCAGAAAAATATTTTCAAGTTTTAAAAATTACCACCAGAAGGCGTAACTGCCATCTAAAAATTTTTAAATTTCATTTTCTATAAATTTCGCATAATAAACAAATTTTTTTTCACATTTGTAAAGAGAACCAGTATATTTATCATTTTTGTAAAAACATAAGTTCAGTTATTTCAAAAACAAAGATAGTGAGGGGTGTTAAATTGTTTTTGCAATAACCGGCTTTAACTTCTTAACGGTTTGACCGATTTTAACAAATTTGGTATCGTTGAAAAGACCATTCCTTAAGCAATAACAAAAATATAGTTAATTTAGTTGATCTTTTTTATCGCTAGGTTGCTAGCTTTGACACCACGACCCAAATTTAAAAAAATCAAAAAAATCAAATGGAATGATATGATTTTTTCTTTATGATAAAGTTGCCAAATAACATCCAAATGTCTTGTTTCTAACCTCAAATATTGGAAAAGGAAGATAATGGATGTTTGAAGATCGAGGACAGCGCGGTAAATTTTCTAAAACTATTAAAATTTAGCACAAAATGAATAAAATGTTAAAGAGACAATGTGAGTCTAAATAGAATTCATTTAGGTATTATTTAAAAAAATATATCATCAGAACATTCATGTTGCTCCAAAGGGACTAAACGCATTTTAAACTTATTGTCACTTTAATGTTACCTCGTAATTCTTACCTTTAATTAAAAAGTAAGTTTTGAAATTGTAATCTGTTTTTAAAATGCCGATTTTTAGCCAAGAAGCATTTAATATGCTGGCGATCTATTTTGAATGTTTTCAAAATGGGATTATTGCTGCTCGCACCTTCTATTTGCGCTGTCCGAATCGACCGCGAATTAGTACTAGAGAATTTCTCGAGATTTGGGTATTCCTCATTCATCGCATTATTTAATCCCAGAGGTATGTAAGAGGTTTACCTCTTCTTATAAAGTTTAATCTATTTTACACTGAAATTATAAACTCCCATGTTTTTTTACATTTTTTGCTATTTTAGGCTACACCCCTACCATATCAACTTACAACAAGGCCTTATTCCTCCGGATTTTGACCGATGGATAGATTTTTGCTACTGGCTATTAAACATGGTAACAGAAAACCGTCAATTTCTGTCAAATGTATTGTGGACTGACGAAGCCACTTTCGGTAGTAATGGGCAATTGAACTTACATAATGCGCACTTTTGGGCCCGAAATAATCCGCGCTGGTTTGGAGAAGTCTAGCATCAAGTGAGATATAGTGTAAATATTTGGTGTGGGATAATTAGAGGGTGGGTTGTTGGTCCGTTTATTTTGGACAGAGCATTAAATGGTCGAACATACCTACATTTCTTAGAAAATGTTCTTCCAATTTTAATGGATGATATTCCTCTGGACGTCCGGAAAATATGTTTTTCCAGCATGATGGTTGTCCCGCCCATTATGCCCTTGCTGTTCGCCAGTATTTAGATGCCACATTTCCTGACCGTTGAATCGGAAGAGGAAGCCTGTTCTCGTGGCCTCCACGGCAAGTTTTTGTAATGTTATTCGCCGTAAAATTGCTTCAGTATTTAACACAAGAATCTTTGGATGTTGCGTTTTGGAATGATTCTGTTTATAATTGCGCACATATTAAAATTTATTAAATATTTTAAGATCTCCTGATTTAAACTGCCTTGTTTTTTATCTCTGGGGAAGAATTAAGGATATAGTCTTAGCAACAAGGCCAACTTCCCGCGAGGATATCATTGCAAGAATCAGGAATGACATCTTAAACATCCCAAGAGCTGAAATTGAGAATGCTGTTCTTTCAACACATCAGCGTCTTCAGACGTGCATCCAAAATAACGGAGGCCGTTTTGAACACGTGGGTCGCCATTAAATCCCTTTTTTTTCCTTTTATGGGTTTTATTAAAAAACGGTTCTTTTTAGAACAACAGACCATTTTATAAAAGAATTCCTTAAAGTAACTACACTATACCTACTAAAATCTTTGTAAATGGTTCTAAAATAGATGGTCTAACATAGTCGAATTTGGATATAGTATACCTATTTAGGTTTTTAGGCTTACTTTTTAAATCAAAGGTTAGAATTACAAAAGTAATATTAAAGTGACAATAAGTTCAAATTGCGTTTAGTCCCTTTGGAACAACATGAATGTTCTGATAATATATATTTTTTTAAATAATACCTAAATGAATTCTATTTAGACTCACAATTGTCTCTTTAACATCTTATTCATTTTGTGTTAAATTTTTAATAGTTTAGAAAATTTATCGCGCGGTCCTCGATCTTTAAACATCCATTATTCTCATTTTCCCAATACTTGAGGTTAGGAACGAGATTTTAAAAAATGGTTTTTACTGGCCTATTTGGATGTTATTTGGCTACTTTATTATAAAGAAAAAGTCATATCATTCCATTTGATTTATTTGATTTTTTTTTAATTTGGGTCATGGTGTCAAATCTAGCCCCTGGTGAAAAAGGATTCAATTAAATTAACTATATTTTGGTTAACTCTTATTAAATTTGTTAAAATCGGTCAAACCGTTAAGAAGTTAATGCAGATTATTGGAAAAACAATTGAACACCCCCGCCATTTTTGTTTTTGAAAATACCTGAACTTTTGTGTTTACGAAAATGATAGATGAACTGGTTCTCTTTATAAATGGGAAAAAATTTTTTTTGTTCATTATGCGAAATCTCTAAAAAATGGAATTTAAAAATTTAAGATGGCAGTTGCGCCTTTTGGTGGTGTATTTTAAAACTTGAAAATATTTTCCTGTGATTCTTTATGGCCGATTTGTCAAATATTCTTTTTACACCAAAGTCATACGACGAACGGTTCCCGAGGTATGGCCGAGGAACAGTCTTATTGGGTCACCCGGTACATGAGCCATTTGCTTTCTACAGTAGCGTAACGTAACATAACATATTACAATGAACAAAAAAAAATTATTATATGGGTAGGTACTAAAAACATTGTAGCAGTATTTTCTTTAGATATATTACTTTGAGCATCAAAAGAAATTATTAAAAGAACTTCGACGTGTTTATGTGTAGAGTATAACACTTTTTTTTTGTTTGCCCATTCATATTTTATATTATAGAATTGTTTATTAAACTCAATTATAAAATAACCTTGTCGTTAGAGTGCATTATACTTATACGCAGAACCATTTTGTGGTTGTCTGGAAATAAAATAAAAGTTACAGATATTGAAGTGTTTAATTTAAATTAATGAATAACCTAGACTCACACCACTCTCCGACTGTGAGCATTAATTTGTACGACGCATCAGAAATTATTAAAAACCCCCGGTTTGTATTCAAACCCACATTAATAAAATACAACGCGATACATCGATCTTCAGCATTGTTTAAAGTAATATTATCATCAGTTAGCAGAATCGTTACTGTATTATCTTTCACTGTGGTTTGATTTTATTTTTTTATTATATCTATATAACTAATTTCAATCAAAATAAACATTTTAAAATCAAACTTAATTAACTAGGTTACATCGAATGAAACCATTAAAGCATTTTAAGATGTAAAAGGAAATATATTCATAATGCAATTTTTTTGACACAAAATATACACAAATGACATTTAAGTTCCTAACCCACCAATATTATCTAAAAGTGAACGGTAGAAAGGTTGGAAGAAATGTCTTCAATTCTACGGAAATGGACACTGGACAATAGGAAAAATTTACATTTAGTATCAAACTTCGAAGTAGGGAGCGGACATGTTCTATCTTTTTGTTCTACTAAATTATATGTTTATCTCTATCAGGCATTGGTGAAAAGTATCATCATAAATTTAGCTCATTTAGGCCCCCCGTTTGTATTAACCCGTTTAATTATCGCACACCAATTTTTGTGCCGCATTTCTGCGATAAGGGCCTAAAGGGAAATTTGCATTCTTTTCGATTGGCCAACGCTATGCCGGTAATAACGGTAGGCCCTTTTGCTGCATTCACAACTTTCAACGAGGCGATTTTCACACCTTTTTCTGAGACATCTCATTTTAGATCATATTTTAAGATGTTTATCGTTTTCGTATGCATATAAACGATACGATATCTAGTTTCGTTTTGAAATTCAAATAAGCGGAAACGTTTTGGAAAATTGGCAATTATGTTGTTAGTCGTCAAATGTACGATTTCAACGTCGAGTCATTAGAATAATTATTTAGACATTGTTTAAGTTTGCTTCATTTAGGACGGATTGCCAAGTTGGTCTGTATAAATACTTGTAATTGTTCACTAAATTGTATAATAGCTTAAAGCAAGACTAAAATCATTGATTTAACGTCCCGGCGTAGGGTAAGATATTCTCAGTGTAAATCGCTTTATCATTTCAATTCACCTGTCCCCACCATACGGTAAGGGTTTGTCCCACACCAGGGAAATAAATAATACCCTACAGATATGCATAGGAATACTATCTCACATCCGGAAATTGTACGATATTGAATAGGATATGAGACATATTTTATGTTTTCTACTTTTATTTAATAAAATATTTGGATGTAAAGATGTCAAAAATTATTTGTGTTACGAATAAATAGGTTACCTACAAAAAATCCGATTTTGAAAAACTTTCTCCTCTTGATTCATGACTTCCAGTGCAATTTATAAAAAGGAGTGAATGTTTTCAACAAATTTGTTTACGTACATTGTAGTAAAACGTTTATGCGTCAAATCGCAATGGTTTAGCATTGAAGTTGTTCTGTTTATACATTGAAATGTATAAAGTGTAAATAAATCTTGTTACTACGCATCGTAGATCACGTGTACAAATCATAGCCCTGAAATAAATATTATTTGAGCCAAGAAAATTGTGGTCTTCCATAAACGAACTCATAATTTAAAAAATATAAAATTGCTGTTTGTGGTTTGGCAATTATCACTGGACACTGGCTTTATATTCAATTGGCAAGTATTAGAGATGTAATTGTAACCTTCCTTGGAATTTTTTCTTATATTGAAATGAAGTTAAATTTCAATTAAACTGAAAAACTTGTCGTTTTTTTGATATTACACGTGTTAGTTGTATGTACAGTTTTCTTATCGCTGCTTACTAACAAGTCGCGTTCAGTTCGTCGACTTCACCATAAGCTAAAATAATTTTTTTAAACACCTAAATAAATAGTGCACTTCTTTCCTTATCAAATATATTACATAGTTTTGATGCCTTATGGCATCATTTTCAAGTTACAAGAATCAGACAAGAATAAAAATATATAAAAATGTTTCATCTAGTTATTACAGTTTTAAATGACAGACACACAATTTTTGACGACTTTTATTATAAATAAAGTTTATTGAAAATTTATTTTTAAAGATTTATGATAAATGTAGCTAACTGTGGTAACTATGATAGAAAAATTTGACTTTAGTAGTTACTATCTGTACGTAAGTTAAAAAATATTGATAGATGGCGCTACTCAAGAGCGGTCAAAAGTTAAAACTGCCAGAAAAAACATACTTCAATTGCAATAACCACCAACCTGACATCCTAGATGTGGTCTTCCAAAAAAACTTTTCAAGGAAAATTCACCAAGTGGTCAATGATGAGCTCGACTCAAATCACCTTTTAGTATTAATATCATTTGCAGCCTCTCCACACAAACTCACAAACTCCTCATCTAATAAATAAAACAATAACCTGGACAAAATTTTAAATAACCTTCTACAAGAACCACCCGAGCTGAAATCAACTGAAGCAATAACTCTAACTTCACAACTTCTATCGTAAATTGTGTATGCGATGCAACATCTAATAAACCAAAATTACACAGCAAAGCAAGACACCACTACCACTCAAGCGAGATTAACAGAACTCTTTAAAAAAAGAGCCAAGCGAGACCTAAATGGCAACGAAGTAGAAACCCATTTGACAAGCAAACCCTTAACCATTTAACACACAAATTCAAAATAGAACAAGACGAAATAAGAATAACCACATATCACAAACATATTGAAGAGTTAGACCCATCAATCCAAGCATCTGGAGAGCAACCAAGTAAATTTTAAAACAACACAATAAAATTCCAACAATATCATATTGCAACAGCAACTCCTACACTGACGCAAAAAACCCGTAGATTTTGCCAATCACTTGGAACGCGCATTTACACCAAAAATAACTTGCAGCCCAACAAAAGTAGCAACAACAATTTAGTACATTCAAAGAAACGCACCTGTTGCCACCAAACGTATTGAATCAACATCGACTCACAAACTACTATCTCTAATCGCCAGGCTTCTTAAACGGAAAACCTCCTGCTACGATCTTATACTTACAATGTGTTGATACATTAAATATGAAATCTTTGGTTTACCTAGTATCAATATTTAACTGTTGCCTAAGAATGGGCCACTTTTAAAAACATTGGGTACACTCTATAATATTGTTATTCCCCAACCTAGGAAAATATACAAAAAACCTTTAAAGAATTTTGACATCCTTATCCAAGCTGTTAGAAAAAAATAATCTACAATCACCTTGATAATGAGGCGACTTTACTTAACATACTTCCACATCAGTTCGGATTCCGAAAAACCTACTCAACTATACATCTACTTCAGAGAATAGTAGAAGTTTGAAAAACCGGATACTAAAACAAACAGTTCGCAACAGCCGTTTTCGTCGACGTAGCTTAAGTTTTTAACAAGGGTTTGCTGAATGGGCTAAAAAGAATGTTACCAAAACTAAGAATACCTAATTACTTTGTAGCATTATTATCCTCTTTCCTTGAGAATAAAAACTTTGCAGTTAAAATAAATACTGAAGTCTCCGAAACCAAAAGTATACGAGCAGGAATCCTTCAGAGCAGTTCCTTCACCTCTATTATTTAATGTATATATTGCAGTGGAAATTATATTTTAAATAATACAATAAATTTCTTTTAAATCGAAAATATGAATAAAATTCGTAGTAAAGGCTTTTATTGAACTTGATAAGTAAATTAAAAGTATAAAATTAAATTAGATTTCTAAAAACCGACCTGATTTTATTTTAAGAATACAATCAAAAGATTTATCTAAAATGATGTATACTTTCTTCATAAGATCATTAGCACTCTATGTGGCACTTATATGGAAAACATCGAAAACAAATTTAACCAAGCTACAAAGACTACAGGACTTTATCATAAGAATCTCAGTAGTCGCACCATGGCTTATTAGAAATACTCAATTTCATGACGGGTTCGGAGTCCCAACAATAGAAAACTACAAAAAAAACCACTAAATAATTTTTATAAAATATCACGGAGCAGCTCACTTTAACCTTCACAAGGAAAATACCCACTTCAGGCTAAAAAGAAGACACCCCGGAAACCAATTCCTATCCGACGAAAATCAATAATAACACATAGTCTTTTGAGGTGTCACCTCATAAGTTAAAATTGTAATTTAAAAAAAAAATTAGCAATGCCATGTGTACAATACAATTGTAGTGTTAATCTGGCGACTAAAATTAAAAAAAAAATTCAAATTGATTTTGGGGGCCGGAATCGATTAGTATGGTTATACCAAAGATTATATAATTGAGGAAGAGAAACAAAGTATTGGAATACATAGTAGTCGTGTCTTGTGTGTTGCCTAGCAATAAATTTACAATTTTGAAGAACCGAAAGTTTGTGTTAAAAAGAAACAGATGTTAACAACCTACTGTAAGAGAGAGATACAAACCTTACTTGTCATACGTACGTTAACAGTGTTGTCAGACCATCTACGGTCAGACTGAAAGTATTTTCTACTCATATTTTTTAGAACAATACAATACTTCTTCTACCTGAAAAGAGATGACTACAGAACTTAAAATTTTAAAATCCGATTTCTTCACTATTCTTAAACAAAACAGAATTAGTAATTTGTTTTATGCAAAAAAATTTATGCATTTTTTCAGTTTTATCCTGTCCGTGTACGTTTTGCATGTTTTGAATTTAGAAAACAAAGAGAGCAGTAGGTACTCTTTTGCTTTATCAATTTTAAACCGTTTTAAGTTCTTCGTTGTATTTATTTATTGAATTTATTACAAAACGAACATTATCGTTGCAGATGCAACAAATGTAGGTGTAATAATATGTAATCTCTCTTTATTCAGAGACTTTATACTTAAGATGAGATGACGTAATTCGGTCAAGTTTTCTCATATTGTTTCATTTTAAGTCGAATTAACTTTTTAGGATTAACATGTCATAATTCCAAAACGGACAATAAATTACAACCAACAGAGAAGAGAAGTTACAAGTTGTAACCTGCGTTACTGTTTATAACGCGTGATTCAAAAATTTCTCATCAAACTTTGCCATGAAAGACAAAGCAAGATATAACAGTTGTATCTTAGCTTAGCTTGTACACTTGTCAATTCTGACAGATTTAATTTCAACACATCTAGTTTTATGTATTTAGAGTAAACGTACGTGAATTTTTTCATGGTCCACTTTGATGAAAATTTTTTTGAATCACGGGTTACTTTATTTATTGAAATTGACCGATAAAATTATACAGGTGACAGATGACATAATATAAGTAATAATAAATTTGTGCAAAATGGTTTTTGATGTTTGTATTAAAAGGGAAAATTACAACAAAATAAGTCTTATTTGACACGTGAATACCTACAATAACTTTTATTTAAATTTGTCTCTAATTAGAAGAAACTCATCAACAAATGTTTGACCTGCGTGCCCAAATTTAAAATGAAAGAAAATTCCAATTAATATTCCGACCATTTCTATTGAAAACTTTTAGGAAACCCTTGAGAATCGACAGTATAAATAATAATGTACATATTAGATACATAAACACTATTTTTTTTACATTATAATGAAATATTTTTTTCTTATTTTTAATCATACTTAAAAGGCTGTTCTCTCAGGGGGCTATAAAGTTTATGTAAATTTATCTCGCTTATTTTTAGAAATGTTTTCCTAATTTTGCACAAACATATAGCTAACATTATTATTTATGTAGTGCAGGAGCTATTTTTTTTAATTTTCGTCTTCGTTGTATTTAATTTAATTAAAACGTAAAATAAAATGGATTTCCTTATAAGCCCAAATTTCGACTCCTGCGCGACATAGATAATAATTTTCTGACAACCCCACTTTTTTTTTTAATTTTTACTTAAAAATCAATTAGAAAAATTAACATTAAGTAAACGATAAATACTGAAAACTCTTGGAGAATTGTGAAATAAATGTACTCGCGGCCGAATTTTTCTGAGCGCAACAGGCCAGACTTGGAAGCTGAATAATATTAATAGATAAATAATATATTGTTGAATTGTTGATGTCAATTTCTTTTGTACATGACGTGCATTTTAACAGTTTTAGAAACAGAAAAAACAACAAATAGCTATTTATGTAACAAGAAATAAAAATAGTGAACCGCCTACTAGAAATCTGAAATTGTCCCGAGTGATAGAACAGCCTTAAAGAACGCAAAAGCGCGCATAAACAAATCGTTGTATCCACGGAATCCAGAAAATCATGTAATAATCCCAACAAATTACTGAACAGGACATGAGTACCTGTCTATAAATCACCAGAATTTTTGTTGTGACATTTTCTTAATACCAAAACAATAAACACCCCTGGACCCTAGAATCGGAGAGTTTTATGATTGTCTCAAAAGCGTACACCGAAGTCTTAACTTGGCCTTAACTTGCAAACACCTAATATGTATGTGGGTTAAAAGATTTTAAAGTACACCTATTCCTTTCTTATGTAAAATTAAGTGACAACCGGTTTCAACAAGGGGTCAAATTATTAGGAATTATATAAGATGTAGGTATAAATCGGTACAAAATATGAATAGCATAATTCTCGAAACGGATAAGAATTTTCTAAAAATTCTTTCGGATTCTGTTTGGAATCGAAAATACGCATCTGTTGAATTTTTTTGAATTACGAAGAATGGCTAAGGCAAAAATTACCGAAAAAAATCAACCCCCAACTTTTAGTAATTAGAAAATAGTAAACGGCTTTTTACAATAGAAACAATTTTATGAATTCTACCTAAGTTATTTAAAGCGCGGTCATGTTGTGAATGCAACAAACAAATTTGACAGCAAACAAAAGCAACAATTTGTAAAATTGCAATATAATACATTGCTAAATAAACAAACGGTATCAAACAAAACGGTCTCCCTTTGAACAGGTAGTGTTTATGTGGCAACTCTGTGTATACTACAACAAAGAAATCTGTTGAAAACGGTTCAATTCTAGAATGAATTAGTTTGGTTAGTCGGATACTAGGGGGCCGATACTAGCGCCCCAAAGCGGCCTAACTTTGAGGTATACGATTTTTAAAACGTACATTGCTTCTCTTCCCTAATTATATACTCTTTGGTTATACTAATGAATATAATTAACGGCCAGGTCTTATACTACATCGCGGGCTTCCCAAATGTCGAGAAGAGTCTCATGATCAACAAAATGTTGACAAGTAGAAACTAGGTGCAAAGTGGCGTTGTACTCCCTTATTACTTTTCTTAAGTCTTAAATAGTGATAATTGAGTTTGTTCTTTGACGGGAATTTTTTTCCCAACAATTTTTTCAAAAGCTTCAACCCCCACTAAATCCATATTTCTTTGGCGTCATTTGCATAAAGCTTGCGACGGTTTTTTTATTAGTCCGCTATAGTTAAGCAATTTAAGTGAATTTGAGCATTCCCGTAACAAATAAACAAAGTTTATAAGTTAGCTATACTGAAAATGGTTCGTTTTTTGTTATCCGTCTGCCGTCTATCCTCTTTTCTAATTAAAACGTTGACGAAAGAAGTTGTGTTGAATCTGTAATTTAAAATTGGGGAAAATAAAATTTACTGATGAATTGCTATTGAGTATAAACCCCATGGAAAGTTTCCAATAGTATTGAAGGGGTTAGTTATAAGTAACATATCTTGATGTATTCTTACTCTTGTGAACTTTGGATTATATCACCATTTCAAACACGTTTCAGAACTTTCACCGGTCTGGTTGATGAAAAATAAATACTTAAAACCGAGGTAAGTGCATATAACATGATTGCTTTGAATTGTATCAACATATCATCGGAAGGCTGATGCTACCATCTACTTCTTCTACCGGCTGCTATTAATCTAGTTGGGGGTTGTAAAAATTTAATTTACCATCGAACGATAATACATTTGCGTTTACGATAATAAGTTTAGATAAAGTTGAGTTGTTTTGAATAGATAGTTGTGTTCCATATTTTGAATAATAATAAGCGAATGTATAGCGTGCATTTTATAATTAAAAGTGTATTAACCAAAACATCAGCTTTTAATAGCGAAATAGCAAAAGAACTACAGTGTTTTTTTCATGGTGCCGAAACCCGGGATTTTAAGTTAATAAAAATAATAGCGAATTATAAAGTGTAAAATCAAAATAAAATGAATCTTACTTTACGAAAAGTAATGCGAACTCAATTAACTAAGTTAACAAATAGCGTGAGTGATGTTATCAATGATGAACATGTGGACATTGAAGAAGTGTATGTGTTAATTGCAGGATTAAAGGAGTCTTACAAAAGTTTATCTACAGTTTCCGCAAATGTGTTATCAACGGTGGATTCCAGCAAGCTGGAAGAAGAATGCGAAAAAAATCTGGAGTACGAAGATCGTGCAATCGCAGCGATAACAAGATTGGAGCGTTTCGCAGCAAAGCATGACCCGATTAATCAGCCGCACACACCTGTAAGGTTATCTGAAACACACACCTCCCAAAAAATGGCGGTAAGATTACCTAAATTAGAGCTTAAGAAATTTGACGGTAAATTGAGTGCATGGGCGTCATTTTGGCAGCAGTTTAGAACAGTAGTTCATGAAAATAAAGATTTGGACGAATGTACAAAATTTAATTACTGTCATTGGTAACAAGGCGTGCAGCTGTTACAATTAGTGGTCTTACACCTAGTTCATCTAGTTATAATGACGCTATTGAAATGCTAAAATTAGAATATGGCAATAACGAAAAAATTGTTGATAATTATATTCAGCAACTTATGGCATTAAAACCAGTAAAATATCGGAATGATGCTAGCGAATTGCGACATTTATATACAAATATATCGTCAATAACTAGAAGCTTATTATCGCTTGGTCTATCAACAGATCAATACGGAATTATTGTAAAATCCGTAATTTTAAAAGCCTTACCGTACGCAATGAGAATAGATTTCACGAAATTTAATTGTAGAAGAGAAGATAGCACGGTCAATGAAAGTACAGAAGTAGATTCGCAAAAAAAGTAATTGTAGTTCTGAAAATTCAGATTATGAAAATCCAATTAAGAAGCTATGGTGTTTTTTAAAATTAGAAGTTGAAGCGGTTGAAAATGCTCAAGCATATATGGATGGTAGCAGCAAATCCGAAGATAAAAGAAATAATTTTAGTGTTAAAAACAAATTTAGAAATAACCGTAAAGAAACTACATGTACTGCAGCGGGTTTGTTTACTAGTGCACACGAAGATTGCCTATTTTGTAAATCAAAATTTTACAATACTGTTAATTGTGATAGCGAGTTAACAATTGCCAAGCGTAAAGAAATCTTAAAACGTGAAAAACGGTGTTATTGTTGTACTAAATTAAACCATAATTTGCGTATTTGTAAATCAAAAGATATAAAATGTTTGAAATGTAAAGGTAGGCACGTGACTAGTATGTGTCAATTAACTTTTGATAATTCAGATTATCACAACAACAAAAATACGAATGAAAATGTAAAAGCGTTAGAAGGTCATCAATCCACAAATTTAATGGCAAGCGAGGGTAACGTCATTGATAATGTTTTTCTGCAAACAGCTTGTGCGTACATAATGAACGATAAATATAAGTTAATGATAAGACTAATCTTAGATGAAGGTAGCTAATTAACCTTTATAAAAAAAAGCGTTTCTAGGCAATTAAATTTGCCAATAATAGGTACGCATAAAATTTCAATTGTGCACTCATGAAATTTAAAACTTGGACACCACAATTTCTGTAAACAAAAGTTTGCACATTGTGAAGCGGGCATAAGGGTCAGATCTGCTAATGCTGAATTCACTCCGGAATGTTTACATCGTTTATGTGACTTCAATATGTACATATTCCTAGGAAGAGATTTCTTCGGTAATATGATTGGATGCCTTGTTCCATACGGTAATGAAGATTCTCCTAATCTTCCTCCCAGTAGTAAAATCCCATCTTCATCCAGAAATGGCCTTACAAAAATAATGTAGAGCTTAAATTCAATTTATCCTTTTTCAATAACGCAGAAATTTCTCTAAAATACGTCTGCTGCTGCACAAACCTTATCCAGTAATTCTTTGCATCAATTATTTCGTTTGTAGTAAGAAAATAGTGTACAACTGAACCATCTTTAAACAATTGCTATTCAAACGAAAATGACTCTCGATTTAGCTAACGTAATTGCAAATGATAATTTTGAGCGTGCAACTAAGCGGCTAGTTTTGAGAACTGTATCTAAAGCTTTTGACCTTCTTGGTATATTAGGACCATTTGTGATTAAAGCTAAAATTATATTACAAAAACTGTGGAAATTAAAACTTGATTGGGACAGCATATTGCCGAGCGAATCGATGAAAGAGTAGTTATATTGGTGTAGCGACGTGGCAAAGTTAACTAAATTTGTTTTTCCGCGATGTGTTGTGAAAGGTCCTCAAAGTAAAGTTAAATTGCATATTTTTGTTGACGCTAGTCCTTACGGTTACAGTGAGGTAGCATACATAAAACAATATAGGGAAGTAAAAAACATTAACTTTCTAGTGGCAAAAGGTCGTGTTTCTCCTATAGACAAAACCGGTGGTCAATTACTTACTCTACCAAAATTTGAGTTAACAGCTGCATTATGTGGTGCGCGATTACAAAATTACGTAATAGACAACTGTGACGTAAAATTCAAAACCATAACACTTTGGGCAGACTCTAAAATAGCGTTGTATTGGATAAGAGGAAATGGGAAAAGATTGAAGCCATATATAGCGAATAGGGTTCATGAAATTCAATCCATAACAAACGGTAATTGGAGATACTGTCCAAGTAAGGAAAATCATGCCGATCTACTAACAAGAGGGATAACGGCAAAACAGTTGATGGAATCAAATATATGGAAATACGAACCGAAGTGGTTGAGCAATTCATCAGAAGCTTAGCCAAAAGATGAATTCTTTTACGATAGCGAGGTTAATGTCTTTCTGTTGACAACAAAGGAAGAGTTTTATCAAAAGGAAGCGTTACTACCGTTAGATAGTTATAATGATGTTGAGAAGTTATTTAGGATTACCTCTTACGTAAAACGAGCTAAACATAATATGAAATATCTAAAACAAAAACAAACTGGTGAGAGTCTTACAAACGAAATAATTGATGCAGAGAATTACTGGATAAGATTTGTGCAACAGCAGACGTATTTTAGAGAAATTTCTGCGTTATTGAAAAAGGATAAATTGAATTTAAGCTCTACATTATTTTTGTAAGGCCATTTTTGGATGAAGATGGGATTTTACTACTGGGAGGAAGATTAGGAGAATCTTCATTACCGTATGGAACAAGGCATCCAATCATATTACCGAAGAAATCTCTTCTTAGGAATATGTACATATTAAAGTCACATGAACGATGTGAACATTCCGGAGTGAATTCAACATTAGCAGATCTGCGGACAAAATTTTGGATTATTCAAGGAAGACAGCAAGTGAAAACATTGATAAAAGGGTGTCTGTTATGCAAGCAAATTAAAGGGAAGTCGGGCGACGAATGTTATGCACCAATACCTAAGGAAAGATTAGAATCTGCTAACCCTTTTAAGACAACCGGAATTGACTTTGCCGGCCCACTTTTTGTTCAGAGACCAAATAAACAAAAATCAAAAGTATATACAATGCTACTTACCTGTGCAGTGGTTAGAGCGGTCCATTCGTAATTGATTCCAAATGTTTTAACAGAGAGTTGCCTGCATGGTTTACGGCGATTTATAAGTAGACGCGGAGTGCCTGAAACTATTTATTCGGATAATGCTAAGACATTCAAAAGAGTAGCCCTTGAAATAGGTGAACTATTTGAGATATTAAAAATTCTAAAATCCAGCATCTGGCCCAACAACGACGAATTAAATGGCGTTTTATAGCGGAGCGAGCGCCATGGTGGGGCGGTTGGTGGGAGCTCTTAATTAAAACTGTTAAAAATGCTTTAAAAGCAACATTGTGCCGTGCTTTATTAAATTTTGAAGAGCTTTAAACTATGTTGGTAGAAGTGGAATCAACATTAAATTCCAGACCGCTTACCTACATCGATGATGACGTTAACAATTTATTGATTTTAACACCAGGCCATTTTCTAATTGGTCATGGTAATATTGGAACCAGCGTGGAAATTAGTGTTTCTATCAAGCGAAATGAAATTGTCGGGTTTTCAAAGGGAGATGTAGTTCTTCTTCATGACGATCATCAGCCGAGATTACTATGGAAAATGGTCAGAATAACGGAGATATTTTCGGGAAAAGATGGCAAGGTGAGGGAGTGCGAAATAAAAGACTAATATAGTACGCGGTTCAGAAGACCCGTTCAGCTACTTTATCCGCTGGAAGTTCATACTTCGGCCGGGGAAGATGTAAAAATTTAATTTACCATTGAACGATAATACATTTGCGTTTACGATAATACGTTTAGATATAGTTGAGTTGTTTTGAATAGAAAGTAGTTGTGTTATATAATAAGCAAATGTATAGCGTGCATTTTATAATTAAAAGTGTATTAACTAAAACATCAGCTTTTTAATAGCGAAATAGCTAAAAAAACCACAGTGTTTTTTCAAAGGCTTTATCAAAGTTAAACCGGTGGCCTCAAGATTATCAACTGGACTGATCAAGTTATCCATACTTGGACATCTTTGTCGTATTCCTTTCGTCTACCTATCAATGTTACTACTCATTCGTTTTCGACTACGAACTTGCTTACCATTTTTCGTAATCTATAACAATGAGATAAGTTGAAATTGAGCATGCTTCATATTAAAAGTTTACCTAAAACGTGAATTTAACTACCTAATTCTTGCGCATTTTATTTGATCGATGTGATTTAAAAGATTGTTTATTATAGTTAACGTCATTAATTGCCACACGTATTTGTGTGTGAGCGTTTGTTAAATTCAATTATCTGTTTGGTTTAAATAATTACCAATTTATTCGGCGACCACTTCTACCCAGTGGCTTAACATACAGTCTGGTTATTATCTATTTTAACGCTTCAATTCATTTATTATGAGAACAAATAGTTCTATTTAATTATTATTAAAATAATGTGTATTGTGTTCATTGTTATCTATTTTATCTGTGTTGTGTGTTAATAAGGTCTAGCCGTTTTACAAAAATTATATCTCTACAGTCTTACGTTTGTTTAACTGTCTTACGTTTCCAGTTGCTCTAGCATAATTACTACACGTTTTGCTGGAAGGCGCTCTTTTTGTTACTTCTTTCATAGTGTGAAAGCTTTCGATTTAATTAATACTAAATGCACCTACAATCCTTCTTTGACAAACAGAGCTGCGGGCCAGGTTTTTGACACTGTCCTTTAATTTATTATTTTATTACAAATAAACCGGAACAAGTTCAATATCCAAGTGAAATAATTGCAATGGTTTTTTCTGGTCTAGATATGATGGATTGTAAGAGTGGCTATTGCATCGATTTATTTGAAATTTGAGCAGTAGGTAGGGAATAGCCCAAGGATCAAAATCTACATTATTCTATATTTCATTCTAATATATGAAAGACTATGTATAATTTTTTTTTAGATTACACAATTCTTAGTTACCAAATTAACAATACCAATGTAAATTGAGTGTAACTTGGCTCTAAATAAACAAATAACATTTTTTTTTAATTTACATTTTTTTAATACGAATTGATTCCCACTTATGTTATTTCGTTTGCTCCATATACCGTGAGCGGCATAAGCAACAAATAAATTAATTTTTGGCATTATTATTTACCTTTATAAAAAATGCCGAAAACCGTCAACTTGTGTTGATAATATAAAATTTTTAACGTGACTATTTTTACCCTGTCGTAAACTTCTTCGTAGGGGTAGCAACTCCTTCAATTTTTTGTAATTGGGAGGACTGGCTTGTGCTATTCCGATTGATTAGAAATTTAATTGTCTATTTGATAGTGTGGTACTTAAAAAAATAAATTAATTGGTAAGTCTTGAAATTTAGAAAAAAATAATAATAATTTTAATTATATCTTTTCACCGATAGAAATTAAACGCTGTTCTTTTAAAATAATAATACAACTAAAAAAGAAATTGTAGTGAGATTTGAACCCTCGTACGTTTGGAATATTATTTTCAAATATTTTTAATATCTTCGGTTAAATTTTAGATATTATTACGCAAAACGTTTTCTAGTAGTCATTGTTACTTTTTATCATCTTAAAAACACTTTGGGGCATATAAATCGAATTTTTCAAATTTCTCATGTTTAACTGCTTCAGATTATCCAAGACGCAAGGTATGTAAAATTGAGAGATTAGAAAAATTCGATAAAGGAAATTTTTTTTCAGTCTTTCACTGTAATTAATAATAAACTAAAAATTTTACAATTTTAAAATATACAGTTTTGTAGAAAATTTATCGCTAAACAAAATGTCTTATGCATTTTTTTTCTCTAAAACTTACAGAATAAAAATACATAGAAATAAACAATAAAATCTGAGGTAAATTTTTAATAAGCGACGCGTACTTTTGAGCACATTTATTTTTCTCGTTCCTACATTATTATTCGAAAGCGATTTACACCATTTTTTGGGGGTAGGCGAACAGTCTCGAAATTCCTTATCTTTTAGCCAGTGTTACAGGACTATTACTCGATGTTTATAAAAGTCTAATGGCCGGTTGTTTAAACACAACTTAAAATTAAGCAATGCCAAAAAACTTAAACACAATTGTTGAAACCATAGCAACAATTGTTTAAACTTAAATTGTGTTGGGGCAATCGGCAATAAATATTCTCGTCCCTTCTTAGAAAAAAAATGTTTTAAATTTTTTCGTTTTAGACTGACCAAATTCGTTTGGTCTAGTTTTTAATTGCTTACTGCAATTTCGGTCTGACTAAAAAGGCCAATTAACTATTAATTATGGCAATCGTATCGAATACAACAAAGATTTTCTTAACTAATAATTACATGAAACTTGTCGAACCTGTCTGCCTTTACATCGACAGGGTCCGATAATGACATCTTAGCCAAAAAGGTGAATGTAATGGAGTCATTTTACTATCGCATATATAAAACTGCACATAACTTAAACTTTAATAGTAGTCAATAGTGCCAACTTGACTAACTGGCAAAAACACTTTTTGGGAGACGACAACGGTAATTAAATTTTCCGTTGTAATTTATTAAATATTGATCCATTTCCGAGTATAATATGGTTATATTAAATTACACACAAACCTTCTATCTGCTTTAATTTAATAATAGTTATGAGGGGTTGGATGACCATGTTGTATTCAGTAGCCTTACAATTAATTACAAATCTAATCTAATCTTGTAACAAGGCAAGTATTGTTGAATATGCAAGAATTTTCCAATTTTGCTCGATTTCTCATTGCAACAAACGGATCTTAATTGCACGAATTACGTATTGATCACCTTTTGTTTACCAAACCTCAACAAGTGCAAATACATCCAAGGATATTTGTTCAATTAATTGCGAAAACTACTTTCAATAAATCACGACCGCTTCGATTTCGATCAATAGGGCAAAATTAATTGTCACGTACTTGAGCTTGTGTTAAGCAACATTATAAGACGTGTACGTTAATTAACCTTTCGCGTTAACAGGAAGTGCTTTTAAACAAAGCGAAAATCATTTATTAGTTAAATAGAAATAAATACCAAGTAAAAGTGATGGTTGCATATAGAAATTATTCAACCTGTTGTTGCTCCGTTAATATGTTTTACTGATAGATAAATTAGTTAATAGAAACCATAAACTGTAAATGCTTCAACTAATTGGAGTTCATTTCTCAAGGATCTAATTTTTCCCATATAATAATAATTTATGAATGGAAATACAGTTTTTTGTGTTTAAATACGTTCATATTTATTTACCTTGAACTTTGAAAGTAAATTTCTGTGTCTTTCATTTATCAAAATGTTTCTATTTATTAACCATTCTTTGTATTAATATGAAATCTGACATTTAACGTTTAGTACATTAATTTTTTTACAACAAAATGTTACTTGTTTTGTGCAAAAAAAGGTAACATAAATGTGTACAAAAAATACAAATTTAAACACCGAAACCAAAGTCAAAGAATTTTAATTTTTTTATGTAAAACGAAAAAATTGTAAGAGCTATAAGTGGATGTTCAAACAATCAAACACCAAAAAACTGTACTCGGACACGTGTTTCAATAGATAAGCTATCATCATCACGTGAAAGAATAAAGCATTATATATATATATATATATATATATATATATTTATAGCAAAATAGATAAGAAATATGTCAAATTACCAAATTATCCCTCATACACAAAATATTTTAAAAATTTGATTATAAAACAGTATCCTCTAGTAGTAACAACTTGCAAAATCTTTTAGGCAATCCGAAAGACCCAATAGAAATGTGTGATAAATCGGGAATATAGAATAGGCAACATTGAATTAATTAAAAGGGTATATAATAAAAACAAACTTAAGTCTTGTGAAAGTTTGAAAATTTTTAAAAACAGAAATTTGCTTATAAGGTATGATGATAACGGTCCATTAGGATTTTCGGAATTATTCAAGCTTATATAAGAATCAATTACGTGTAACGTAACGTTGTGTTTTTAATTTTAGTATCGGTTCGCTGATGATGATAGCTTAGCTATTGAAACACGTGTTCGAGTAAAGTTTTTTGGTGCAGTTTTTTTGGAGTGTTTTTGTTTGTTAAATAGAGGCTGCAGTTTAGTGTTCCATTCCTTTAACAATTAACAAAAGAAAGATTTATCTTACATTGTAATAATGGATAAACAAACTTAAAATAAAGTAAACTAATTATGTCATTTAAGAAACAAATATAGGGTGCATTTTTAATGTACATATTTTCAATAAGGGGATAAATCTACACACAAATATAGTCAAAGTTTATAAGTGTTAAAACATATTTTTTAGAATTTTTTTCCCATTTACATAATTTTAATAATAATTTATTAATTAGAAATTAAAAATTCTACAAAATGGAATTAACAACAATTCAAAATTAATCTTATATAGAATTAAAAAAAATAAAAATTAAGAAATTAATAAAGTGTGGGTTCTCCTCTAGAGTTTAAAACCGTTCCACACTTTTTTGGCATAGACAGAATAAGATTGTCCAATTCTTCTTGTGGAAGATGATTCTACTGTTGAGAAATAAGTTCTTGCAGCAGCTGTCGATTTTAAATAGCGTTGATAGGTGGCAGACTACTTCTCTGAAGTACATTACATGCATGCTCAATGTGATTGAGGTCTCAGGATTAAGCTGGTCACAGCAAAACTTCAATTCTTGATTTATTTAACCAATCAGTAACAAGTTTTGCCCCATATGGATTTGCAAAGTCATGCATAAGAGTTAAATTATGGTCCATAGCTTCTGCAAGTGGTTTAAAAATATTCTGGATAAATCAACATTTAAAAATTGATCTAGATAAAAGAGATCAATTTTTATACCCAACATAATTTTTGCCTATATAATTACAGTACATTGGGCATGTTGTTGTTTTGCTGCATTACCACTCCGATGTCTGAATCTTAATCTGCAACTATAGTCGGTTCAGTCTCATCTGGTAGTTATAGGATTATGCTGTGGGATCTTCGTTTGTTATGTTCATTGTTTTAAAGTCCGACTTTATACTTTCTGCCGGTAATGCGTAATGCATACAATTTGTTGGTCATTCAAAATTGGACTGTATTATATAGTTATAAAAATCAAGTTGAATACACTGTCTTGAATAGCACGCATTACATCCAACAGTGTGTAAAACTATCTTTGTTTCTCATGTACTTTAGTAAAGATGGAAAGTACTTTAACACCTTCACTGCGATGGCTTAAGAGGGTACCATGTCTCTGACTGCGGTAAATGCCTCCAGCGGCATTTCAAGTTATACCAGTTCGGTGCGGTACATGCCTCCGGGGGCATTTAAGCATGCCAGCAAAAATTTGCATTTTTTATGATAATAAATACGATTACGTTGATAATTTTTGAACTAAAATTTGGGATATTGCTACGGTTAATTGAAGAAAAGTAAGTTTTGTTGGCAGCCGAAGAGTAGGGCGTGGGTGAGAAAAAGGATCCACCGCTTCTTCAGAACTGTCTTGATTTAATCCGAGGGCGCCATAGTCCTAATGCGTGGATACAAACCTGCTTCCGAACTAAAGAAACAGACGCAACAATCAACCGTAACCAATTAAAGGAGCAATAAATACAATAAAGAGAGAGAGACACAAGTAACCTACAAAACGTTATATTTAATAACACACCATAAAGAAGAAGGAACAGAGCACAATTTAAATATATCCACTTACAACGTAAGTTAATTCTACGAAGCGTATTCGTTCGTACCCATATATATAGTCGTGCACAAAAGAAGGAAAAAAATATAAGATTAATAGCGAGTTAATAATTTATGCGGTACGCCACTGGCGTTATTTAATCTAGACAAGATGGCGACGTAACCACACCCGCACAATACGAAGGTGTATTTAGTGTTCGCAGTTGCAATATTTAGCGTTAAAAAAGTATCGGAGAGTTAGGTGTTTCCCCAAAAAGAGCGCTCTTCCGTGGTCTTACCCTTATACTCTACAAATCCCCAAGCAATGGTGGGTAAATGAAGCAAGTTCGCGCCTTTACGGTACACATTCGTTTACAGATTGGGCAAGTATATGCGCCACAACAAGTTAATTAATTATATTGTAGTGAATTAACAAAAAAATTATAAATACGTGAACAAATACGTTTCGAGTTCCAAAGATTTAACTGCACTTAAGGTGCCAAGACAAGTTGTACTTATTTAGGTGTTACGCTTGAGACGTTTTCGGTAGCAGTGTGACGTCCCGGAGATGGTTTGTTTTCAGCGCAGAAGTATAATTAGAAAAATCTGACCTTATGTTGTAGATAGAGGTTTACGATGTTGACACACACAGGAGAAGATACAGATATGTGGTGTCGGTTCCAGCTGCGGCGACCCCTAATTTCGGTAGGATGTCCCGTACTTCAGCAATCTTAACAGCAAACCCCAAGTATGCGACACACGCAGCGACAAGACAATAAAAGGTAGAAAGAGATCCCACGATGAATTTAATCAGCCAGGTAATTGGTTTTGTTTAGGCCAAAAAGAACCTTTAAAGCCGAGTAATTTTAATCCCGGAGTAACTCTAATCCCGGAGTAACTCGCCTTATCTGAAAATTATGCACGGTGTAACGTTGAAGAAGCCATGAAGAATATTTGTCGTACCTGAGTGCAATCGAGCGACCATTAGAAGAAATTAGTACACGCATCCGTCCTAAGATAAACTTCAGAAAATCGAGTAATCAATCCTTTCCCCAGCTAAAAATATACCGCTATACATTGAAAGTTTGCAGGGTCCTATACATACCACTAGAAAATTTGACGGAATTACGATGAAGCACTCAGATGAAGGCAAATTTGAATTTCACGTAACACGACGTGATAGTAGTTGTTACAAGGCGGAAATTGAAGATCAGCCGAAAATGTATTGGCCAATTAGGACAACGCGGAAGTTGAATTCTGGGAATTAAATCCCCAAAAATTTTCGTTAAGGAGCGAACACGGAGAAATGTCGCGTTTACACCTCGACTCCGTGTATTGTGTGTTGCCTAACTCACAGTGACCGTTACAATATAATGTTTAAAATGTAATCTTCCACAAAATGACACCATAGATTCATCAACAACTAATGATTTTCTAGATTGAAAAATATTTTGAAAATTTGACACGAGCAAGGAGACCAGTTCTTCTAATTTATTTAGTTTATTATTTTCATCAGCCGCTTTGTTATTTGAGAAGTGTATAAACTTTAACAATAAATACCTGTCTCTTGTCATAATTGAAGTTATTAGTTCGTTGTGAAAAAGAGGATCTTTAGACCAATACAAGTTTAGAGCAGGTACATCCACGATCCCCATTGATAAAGTAATAAATAGAAATTTTAATATTTCTTTTTATTTGTATTGGTCCAGGATTTGATTCTGAATTTGTGGGATAAATTACTGTTCATGCATTGATGTGCATAACGATTTGTTTCGGTAACTATTAAATTAAGAATTTTGTCATTAATCATGTGTTTGAAAACATGTATTGCTTTTTCTAAGAAAAGAAACTAGTATTTATTTTACAGTCTTCATTCAGCATAGGAAATTTTAAAAGCGAGGATTCTATACTCTTCCAGTGACTGTCTATTACATTTTTATCTAAAGAAGTTGGTGTAAATGTTCTACTGGATATATCAGATGAACCTTCTAAATAATTTTCAGAAATTGCTGAACTGTCTTCTTCCGATGATTCCAATTCATTGTCTTCGTTGTGCATTACAAACGTTTTATCCGCTATAGAATCGTCACTACTAAAGTCTTTTTTGCTGTCACTAGAAAGTCCGTCACCATCACTATCACCAGAAAAACACGGAACCTTTTGTGCTAATTCAACAATTGTTTTACTGCGGTTTGACATGTTAGAAGTTTATCTACTGATGTACAATACAATAATGAGTAGGTATACAGGGTCACTGGTAATTGGATACAATCCTTTGAAGATCTGATAGAACAAGAGGTAAGGAGTAAATTTATCCCTAATATGTATTATACAAAACTCAATGGATTTTGAGATATTTCGATTTTCAATTTTTCTTAAAAAAGTTGATGTTGATATGTTAAAATTTAATTTTCAAAAAGTGTACGCTAACTTTGCGGAACTTTTTTGATGGAATACTTGGCCAACACTATGGTCTTCCGTATGGAAGCTTAGCATTTCCATCAAGTAATAATTTCAAAGAAAAACTTGTACAAAATAAATCAGATGTGATAATTCTTTGAGGTTTTTTCAAATAATTCTCAACGCTTCTTGCGTACAAATTGTGTTAAAACTTCTTTGTTGCAATTTATTTAACTGCTGTCCACTATTAGACCATATACGTTTTCCATGTGAAGTGGGCGGATAAACAACTGAAGGTAGAATATGACGTTTCACTCGTATAACTTTTTGACAGTCTTAAGTTCATATTTGAAGATTCTTTGTTATAACTAGTTGTATTAAGTTCTTTAAGTTCGGTTTAGCAAATGTTCGTTGTTATTGTTGTTTAATTGAAATGGCCGCTTATAGCAATGCAGAATACGCCGACATTTTATTTGTATACGGATATTGCGATGGGAATGCTGCAGAAGCTTGTCGGGAATATGAACGTCGCTTTCCAAACCGTCGCACACCGAATGTTTGTGTATTTAGTACGACATATCATAATGTCGCTAAAAATGGTTCAGTGAAACGTCGGCTAGTGGACGCCGGTGCTCTTCGCGTATATCAACCAGATGATAAGGAAGAAATATTAATCCATTTTGAGGATAACCCAGGCACTTCAACTACTAAAGTGGCGCGGAAAACTGGTGCGTCACAATGGAAAGTCTGGTCTACGATACGCGGAGTTGGATGCCATCCTTATCATTAAACCCCTGTCCAGGGCTTAGATGAAGGTGATCTTGGTAGGAGATTAGAATTCTGCCGCTTTATGTTAAATTCAGATGCAGAGGATGAAAACTTTTTAACCAACATTTTATGGACGGACGAATCAAAATTTAATCACGAAGGCATAACCAATTTTCATAACATGCACTATTGGGCGGAAGAAAATCCACATTCAATAAGGGGAACTAGTTTCCAAAGGAAGTTTTCAAAAAATATATGGATGAGAGTTGTTGGCCGCTATTTAATAAGGCCTTACTTTTTACCTCAACATTTAAACGGAGAGATCTATGAAGATTTTCTAGAAAATCACCTGCAAGAGCTTCTAGAAGATGTTCCTTTAGCCGCCAGAGCGCGAATGATTTTTCAGCACGACGGTTGTCCAGCGCATTATAGGTTGACGGTACGGAATTTGCTAAATGAACGTTTAAATAACTGTTGGATTGGAACAGCAGGCCCAATAGTTGGTTCACCGCGAAGTCCAGATTTAACTCCTCTGGATTACTTTGTATGGGGTCGTATGAAAGATATAGTATACGCAACCTCACTCAATACAAAGCTTGACATTAGACAAAGGATAGTCGACACTGCCGCATCCATACGGAATACACTGACCACCAGAGTGGCAAAAACAGAAATAAGAAGACGCTACCGTGCGTGTATACGTAATAGGGGCTCCCATTTTGAACAAGATTTATAAATATTAGGCACTAATGGACTTATTGTTAATTTAATCTACAGCTGACTTCTATGTATAAGGTCTAATGGTGGACAGCAGTTAAATAAATTCCGTCGACTGCTTCATTTTTACTATTTTTTTTTAAACTGTTAAGGGTTTGTTGTAAGATTCGCAGCTTGTTCGATAGCAATTGCACCAAGGAAGTTTTAACACAATTTGTACGCAAGAGGCGTTGAGAGTTATTTTGAAAAAACCTCAAAGAATTATCACATCTGATTTATTTTGTATAAGTTTTTTTTTGAACTTATTACATGATGCAAATGCTAAGGGATATCTGTTATTCCATACGGAAGACCATAGTGTTGGGCAAGTATTCCATCAAAAAAGTTCCACAAAGTTGGCGTAAATTTTTTGAAAATTACATTTTAACATATTAACATCAACTTTTTTAAGAAAAATTGAAAATCGAAATATCTCAAAATCTATTGAGTTTTGTATAATACATATTATAGAAAAACGACAAGTTGCAACAAATTGGTAATATTACCCACGGCGGCATTTGCTTCATGTAAGTTAAGTTGATTATCTAAAAGTGGTTACAATTATATTGCTAGCTATAACGTAAAAAAAATATGAAAATTGATGAAATTATGCGTTCCGTAAGTTGCGAAAGTTTTACGAATTTTGGTACCGCATAAGAGTTATACCAATGAAATGCCTCCGGGGCCATTTAACGAAGTGAAGGTGTGAAGGCCGGATTTTGCAACAATGAACATAACAAACAAGCGTCCCCCAGATGAAATTAAACGGACGATATTTGGCTGTAATTCTAATCGCAACTCGTCAGTAAAAAGTATACTCGACCATTGTTCTCGAGCCCTGTTTACGAGATGTCCTCGATTTCCCCTATTAATGGTAAAACCCTAAGATGGCCTCTGGAGTAAAAATTGACTTTTTTTTAAATGATGCTTGATAGTTTGCTTGTCCTGTCCTGGAGACACGATTTTACTCAGTAGAAGATAGTGAAGTCGGTCGGCGAGCCTAACTTAATTTTGTTTGAAATACGCAAGCTATTCACAAGATTTGTACTCAGAACACAATCACATGTCTGCATCTGAAGCATAAATTTTTGCAAGTTCTGATTTTAACGATATTTCTTTAAAATTGGAGGATTATATCAAAATATTTGTCCGGCAAGTAAATGTTGTCGTGTTTTCTTTTAACACGTTCAATAGCTTTCAAACTTTGCTTTGCGATTTAGGAAAACGATCATAAATTAAATCTTCCTAGGTGCAGAATCTAATGTATATAGAAATTTCACCATTACTTAGACCTTATTCTGAGAATAACGTCAGCACTAAAGCAAACCTGGTTAAGACTTGGTTAGCAAGGATTTCTCTTTTAGACCATAGACATATTAAAGTTTCCTACAAAAAACTTTCCACAGAATTCGTAATTAGCTATCTCTTAGATAGCGCTTTGCACTAACACACACAAGTCGTTACAGTTAACTGTTAGCATTTTTCTTAGTTTATACTATTCACACGTGTCTATGTTATCCACGAGATGTTGTAAGACATACATTTTACTTATGTTCATTGCTCCAGGAGAGTTTAAAAGACCAACCGCCGTCTTGTACAGTTGTATACCGCACTTAAGTATACACCTCTGTTGAGCTCATAATAAGAGCGAAATGCTGCATCAGGTGTTCTTCCGTTGTGTGTGTGCTTCTGTACAAGTTAATACTTGGTTTTATCGACACACGTGTGTTTTAAGCATTAAAGTTATCGCTTAGATAGCGCTTTGCACTTTAACACACACAAATCGTTACAATTAACTGTTGGCATTTTTCTTTTGGTAATTATTTAACTTTAGGATTACTTAATTTTTTTTTATTTTTTCGTAATAAGAAGTAGTACTGTTTTGGTTCATGTCTTTCAAAATATAATTTGTACATTGTTGTATTCAACCTTATCTTTCCGGCTGTAATGTGATTTATATTGTGGAAAAGAATGTATGTGTTTCCGTATTTTACTTACATGTTTGCCGTGTTTATCTACGAAAGGTATCACATTGTGTTTTAAATGATCCACAATCCTGTTTAGTTGTCCTCTATGAATTGTCATCATTGCTTTCTTACAAATTATTTAGTTGTTTGTCTCATATTGAATCTAAAAATAAGAGATTTAATAAGAATCGATTTTATTCACAATTTTAATTTTTACCTTGTACTACGTTTAAATGTTTATTTAGGTTTATTGTGTTCTACCAATCAAATATTTCTTTAATATGCGTCACTTTTATATTCCCAGCTAAATACTATTAAAATGTGTCTTCTCATTTCAAGTGATACGTAGTTAAAACAATTTAACTTAACAGTTCCCAGGCCATCTTTCGTTTAGGTATGACCGATAATGTTTTCAGAATTTATTTTGGTACATGGGTACATAATGTACACTAACATGAATGATTAATTAAATATGGGAGAATATTACGCAATAAATAATCATAGCGCAGTAATTGCACACTAACGGGTCGTATGATACAAGTAGGTGCGAGTAAGTGTTGACGGTATGTATGGTGCACCGGAAGATCAGTATAAACTTGTACAGTGTGAGAAAAATACTGACTTGACTCAATATGTCAATTGGGGCACCAATTACATTATGAACAACAAGCTTTGCGAGCAGCGTCGTTGATCTTTTCATTTTTGGGAAAATCAACATGATTGGGAACCTACATAAAGGTAACATTTTATCCGGTATTTTCAAAAGTGCGCCAAAGTGTCTGCTATCATTTAACAAATGTTGTGATATATTTATTAAAATTATAAAAAATACAATCGATGAAATCTGTCCAAAACCTGCAAAAACATAACAAAAATGAGAGTAACTAGATGACAAGTTAAAAACTCAATGCGTATTAAAACGACAGCTATAAGAATCTCTTATAAAAAACGAAATTACCAGAGAAACTTACAATATATTCAATAAAAATCTAAAAAAAAAGATTAATGCAACTAAACGCAATTAACTACATCTGGAAATCAGACAAGTCGAAATCAACATGGGTTTTAGTAAACAAAACTTACAACAAGTGATACAAAACGTAAGAATAAAACTATTTTATAGACTTTTATATTTTAGAAAATTACAATTAATTGATATAGAAGGAGATTGTAAAAATCAAACAAAAGTAGATTACTCTTTAGTGACAAGAAATGAAAATACCTTCATGTTTACACTTGTGACAGAAATGGAGGTAATGAATACTGTAAAATGGCTAAAAAGCACAAATTCAGTAAGATTCGATAAAGTGCCAACTAAACTGCTACAACACTGTTCTATAACTTTAGCGAAGCCCATTTCTCACCTTATTATTTTAATAAAAAACTATTTTCTACTTTGCGTTCATATTGTAGTTCATAAAAATTACACTAAAACGGTGAAAATTATGTTTCAGTTGGCAATAGTGACTTAAAGGTATTTCATTTCAATCGCATATTTAGTATAACCTCAATAAATTTGAGGATTAATGTTTTAATAAAAATTCATCCGTAAAAGTTTGGAATAAATCTTTCTTAACTAGAAATTTAAATTTTAAGCAACTTTATAAACATTGTATAATTTATAATTATATTTACATTTGGTAATATAGTATATAGACGGTAAGTTATTATTTTTATATTTGGTTTTGATACAATTGGTCAAGTTCAATATAATAACAAAGAATTTGTTTAGGTGTATATGTTACTGACAAATAAAATCAAGACACTATAAATTGTAATTTCGTTTTATTTTAGGATACATAAAATGAGAGCACGACACTTGGAAATGGATGTTACCTTCATTACAAACACAAAGATTCTCCGTAACCTTACAAAGATTGTCATCTGTTATGGGCCAATTTCGATGTGAATGTTGTTTTCCAAGTCTTCAGTCGTTGTTGGTCTGTTAGCATTCAAAGAGCTCTGGAAATATTTTAATGTTTATATATCACTTTAATTCCTAAAGGTACTACAAGTTTGTGAGTAGTATTCGTAGGTCTTAGAGCAGTTACGCATTAATGCAATCCATTTTTTTTCAGTGATAATAAATTCCCCGCATAAGTTATTTTTTGTTTTTTGATGCAGACTGTAATTTGACGTCATCAGTGGACATGTTTGTAAGCTCATCACGCCAACAGACCCCGCTGTATCCCATTATCAAGACGACCTATAATTTATGTAACACATATGTATTATTTGGGGGAAGTTGCACCAAACTTGGTTAAATTTAACCGTAGGTTAAAAACAATTCTTATTATATTAAATTCTTGGATATAGTTGGACCAAACTCAGTTAAAAACAATAGTATCCAAGGGTTACGGTTAAATTTAATCGAGTTTTTGTGCAAGTGGTCTTTACTATTTATTTAGGTAGTTACTAAATGTAGTTATTAATTTAGTTATTACTTTAGTAATTTATTTAATTATTAATTTAGTTATTTATTTTAAGCAATTTGAAATCCTTAAAAAATCCTTCGAAAAATACAATTAAATATATTTATACTTACTTTCATCGATAAATAAATTTTGTCTTTCGCTTCAGAAATAAATTTACAAATTTGATATTACTCTAAAATTTTAGATTTTTTTGGAATGTATCCTTCTGAACACCGTTTTAGCAAAGCTTTTAATTTATATTTTGAAATGTCTTGATTTAAGTAGATGTTTATACACGACTTTAATTGAAAATAAAGACTCCACAACCTGGATGATTTGTATTTTTGGCGTCTTAATTCAAAATATGCAAGCATAAAGTTTTCAGTAATCGTTGAAATGTTATTCTCCTTACGCCATTTTTCAAATTCAGAAAAATTTGTCTCATAAGTTGAGCGCGACTTTACTGGAAGCAAATTTTCCATACTATCTTCTACGATCTCCCGTATTTCAGGTGGTGTACTTTGTAAACTATCTTCCATATTTTGCAAATTCATTACATCTATTAAATGCGTAATTAACTCAAAAAAAAAAAATTATACTGACGCTCTAAATGTACTCATAACTATAGCCGCCTTTAGTTTAAAAAAAGTGATGCCTACTGTGACAACCTCAGTAATAAAATTTTTTGATTTAAATTATTTACAGTCCAAAAACGTAAAGTAGAAAAAATACTATATGATATCTCGTTTATAAGGCATTTTGTCGCACTTACTTCTTTATGGCACTCCTCGCTGCGCTCGTCGTACCCTAAACCCGTGCGTGCGTCAAAATGGTTCTTATAAAACTCGTATCATAATATACTATTTTAAAATGTATAATTTTATTATGAAATATTAAATTTTTAGTGACATGCAAAACGGCTACATAGGTGGAAGATCTACTGCTAGATTTATATTTCAAGTCTTGGAGGAAATAGTTAGCGGTATAAATGAGAACCAAGCAATATGTTGCATTATTATAGGTTTATCAAAGGCATTCGATAGTGTCTAATATACCATGGTTTTTAAAAAACTAGAACTAATGGGCTTAAAGGTACAATTTTGGAAGTAATACAATCATATTTACAAAACCGGTATCAATGCTTAATCTATGAAAACCAACAAACGGGAGAAATAATATACTCAGATTGGGACAAAGTAAAAAAGGAGAACCTTATGGCTCAATGCTGGGCCCTCTTTTTTCTTACTGTATTTCAACGATTTACCGAAGGTAATTCAGTCTATGATGTCTTTATATGCCAATGACACGTCTGTAGTAATTAAATCAAAAACAATTATTCAGGAAGACATACAAGAATCTTTAAATATACTTAGCAAATAGTTTACAAATAATAATCTACAGTTAAACATATCAAAAAGTCAAATGATAGGATTTAACAAAATGACAAGCACAGCATACTATGCATATGTGCATTCATATCTATCGTATGGAACCATTCTGATTTTGACGTGAGAATTTGTATTTGAGTGTTGTGTCAAGTCGTATTTCGTGATTGTCTTAATAACCAATTTAACTGTTAGTTAATTTAGAAGTATATTATAAAATCACAATAAATAATGTCGCTGTTATGTACGGTATGCAAATTAGCTTTGAACGCTGATAAAGAATTACGTTGTGATTCCTGCAAACTCAGGCTTCACACCACATGTTCAGGTTTATCACCTACCAAAATTCAAGTTTTACATTGAAAAGACCGCAAAACACTCTTTTGTTGTCCAACATGTAAATATCAACTTTTAAATATCAATCAATTGAAAACTTTAGTGATGCTACTACATCGAAATTTACTGAAAATCTGATAGCGGAGATCGCGAACAAGAATAATAGAGCTTCTAACATTATTATTTTACACCTCGTAAAAAGTACATCAGATGATGATAGCGTGCGTACACAACACGATTTAACTAAAGCAATAGATATCATTAAAGCCGTGTCAAACGTTTCTGTAGAAAATTTAAAGTTAATCCGTCTTGGAAAAAACAAGTGGGAAAAAATAGATTGCTAAGGGTAACACTCAATAATTCCTATGATGCATCTGCAGTTTTAAAGAACAAACTCAATCTTCCAAAAAACTTCGTGTTAAAATATTTTCCGATCAAACCTCGATGCAAAAAAAATATCTCGATGAACTGCTTAATCAATTGAATATTAAAACACAAAATGGAGAAACGGATTTAACTATTAGGTATGTACATGGTGGACCTACAATGGTTAAGAAATCATCTATAAAAAACTAAATGCTCCAATCACCCATAAGCGCTACACTAATAACGTTCTTTCAAACAATTTTTAATATTTTACTGTCGCCCACCTTAACTGCCGCTTACTGAACTTCTGCTTTAATAATTTCTCAGATTTTATTAAAAATAAATGTTTTGATATCATTGCACTGACTGAAACATGGCTAAAATCAGATTTTCCGTCACACTATGTACAGTAGGAAAATTTTAATCTAATTCGAGCTGATCGTCATGACCGTGGAGGAAGAGTTTGTCTATATTAAATCCTCTATAAAATATAAAGTGATGAAACTTGATTTTTTATTAAATGCACGACTAGAGCAGTTTTGGTGTATAATCAACTTAAATAAAAAAAAAGTCGGAATTGGAGTAATTTACAGACTTCCACACGAAACTGTTATGCAATTGCAAGAAATTGAAACTATTCTTGCTCATTTGTCAACTGAAGTGATTTTATCATCCTTGGTAATCTCAAAGTCAATTTTATTGGTGAAAGTAATGCACGCAACTATCTATCAACTATAGAAATATATAAAAAATTGCAACACCTAAAAGTTGTTGAACGATTTTAATGAAATTTTCAGGAAACGTCTATTTTCATTAAACAAAGTGATGATTAAAATTTAAAAATTGTAGATCGCAATCCTTCTATAGGAGAGAGGGAAAAAAAAACTCTTTCAACTTCTAGTTACTTCGCGACGTTTCGGAAACGTTCCATTTATTAACATAAACGGTGGTGTTTCCTTCTTCAGGCGCTAATGGAATACAAAATACAGTGAGTTGAATTATATAATTATGTTAATAAATGGAACGTTTCCGAAACGTCGCGAAGTAACTAGAAGTTGAAAGAGTTTTATTTTCCCTGTCTCCTATAGAAGGATTGCGATCTACAATTATCAAATTATCAGGAGAATTCCCATTTTTCTTAAAATTTAAAAACAAAAGACCAAAAGCTTAAAAAGTTTTTTCAATAATGAGTTGCTCCGCCACTAGTTGTAATGCACTCATTTAGACGGCTTGGCATGCTATCAATCAAGTGATCTATAGTTGCTTGTAGTATATCGTCCCAAGCTTCTTGAATCCGTTGCTGAAGATCGTGTAAATTATATGGAGAGTGCGGTAAATTACCCAGTCGCCTACCAATCATATCCCATACATGTTCAATTGGCGGCAAATCAGGCGACCGAGCAGGCCATGGGAGGACGGCAATGTTAGATTTTTTCAAAAACCGTGTTGTAGTCCTTGCCGTATGAGAGCGCGCATTATCTTGCTGGAAAATGGGATTTTGCACCTCCTAAAGATATGGAAGGCCAACTGGTTGTATCACATTAACAATGTAACCAGCTGCGTTAAGGTTGCCATCAATAAAGACCAAGGATGATCTGCTACCATAACATATTGCACCCCATATCATAACTCCTTGAGTGAGGGCTGTGTTGCGTCCCACAAAAAATGTTGGATTTTTACGTTCTCTACGCATCCGTCTGACCCTCCTACGACCATCGTGGGCCTACAAGCAAAATCGAGACTTGTCATTAAACACAATTTGATGCCATTCTTGCGCCCAATTAACCTCTGTGTTGCTCCACTCTAGTCTGCATAGACCGTGAAGTAGTGTAAGAGGAAGACATAAGAATGGACAATATGAACGCAACCCATTAGATCTTATCCGGCGATAAACAGATGACATTGACATCCTAAGTCCTGTACCTCTTATCCAATCATTTGCAATTGATCGAGTTGTTGAAAATCTATCTATTGTGGTCAAAACTCTTAAGCGACGTTCTTCGCGATCTGTAGTCCTTCGAGGACGTCCAGATCCACGGCAACAATGTTGAACCCCTTCCTCGGACTATTTGGACCAACATCTCAATACCGATGAAACATTTTGGTTTACACGACAAGCAATTTCTCTTAGAGAAAGTCTGGCCTCTCTCATACCAATAATACGGCCACGTTCAAAATCACTTAATTGGACAAAATGTTGATGTTGACGTACTCTCGGCATTGTTTTCAAGTTCAGAATGAAATTGTGAAGAAACAACAACAATTTGCAAACTTGACAGTTACTAAATGGTCAAATACTTCAAATTTATTGTTACTATGTGCTATGGAAACAACAAGCAAAAAACAAAAATTACTAGCTAGATTTTATTCAAATTTTAATCATCACTTTGTTTAATGAAAATAGACGTTTCCTGAAAATTTCATTAAAATCGTTCTACAACTTCTAGGTGTTGCAATTTTTCTGGAAGTCAGTATATACTGATTACATTTAATTTAAAACAAATTATTTCTGAACCAACAAGAATTACAGACTCTTCTAGTACATTCATCGACATCATTTGCATCAATAAAAATATTACGTCAGTAAGTTGTTGTACTCTTGACCGCATTAACATATCCGATCACAAATTAGTGTTTTGCAAACTTAACTACACAACCACAAAATTGAAACCCAAAACCATCACCTATAAAAAATTTAAAAACTTTAATTATGACAATTTTGCAAACGATGCTAGTAGTATATTGTAGAACTACGTCAATACTCTGAATGATATTGATGATAAACTGAATTTTTTAATGATGCAATTTTGAATTTATATGACATTCATGCTCCACTTAAAACAAAAATTATACGAAAAAATTCTAAACCATATATAACTTTTACAATTAAAGAGATTATGAAACTAAAGAAAAAGTTCTTAAAAATTTCAAAAATCACAAACCGCCGTCGATCGGAAAAGCTATTGTGACTTAAAAAATTACTTATCGTTTGCAATAAAGCAAGAAAAAATTGCATGTGTCAATAGAGAACTTACATTAAATCAACGAAATCGTTGTAACACATGGAAACTATTTTGTGAATGGAATATACACAAAAAAATAGTAAACTTGATTGACGATACAATTGTCCGTGATTGACCAATTGATCAACAAAATTACACGTTTTTTCTAAATTACCAAAAAAAGGAAACACAAAACGAACTCATCTTCAATGAAATAACTTTGTTCGAATTAGAAATTGTTCTTGGCAAAATAAAGTCTAATGCAGTTCGTATGGATAACATTTCGCTAAAAATGTTAAAATACGCTCTTCCATATTGCAAAAAAGCGTTGGTCCACATAATTAATCACTCTCTGAACAAGAAGCATGTTCCTGTTTTATGGAAAAATGCCCTGGTAACACCGTTATCCAAAGTGGCAAAAGCTACATCATTAAATAATCTCCAACCAATTAGCTTATTATCAACTGCTTCAAAATTAATAGAATATGTAGTATTACGTCAATTAATTAAACATATAAACGCTAACCATATTTTATCGCAAACACAATCTGGTATTAGAAAATTTCACAGCACAGCTACTACACTGTTTAAAGTCACTAATGATCTGGTATGTGCCATGGATAACTCAAAAGTATCTTTTCTGGTACTTTTAGACTACAGCAAAGCTTTGATTGTGTTGATAACAAAATTAGCGAAATTGAAATATTACAAATGCAGTGAGCAAGCAATCTAATGGTACAAAACTCAACAGGTGAAAATAAATGGACAGATACCTAAAAACTTGAAATTTTACGTGGTGTAACCGCAAGGAAGTATCCTTGGACCTATTCTGTTTTCCATTTTTACATCTGATATACAGGGTGTTAGGTAAACATGCGGCAAAAATTCAATGGGGTTTTCCTTGGCCTAATCTAAGAATGTTTTGTCCTATGATGATTTCCTAAACACCTCTTTATTTCGAAGATACAGGGTGAACAAAATGTGCCACAGTAACAATATTAATGTAAATAAAAGTATGGCGTACGCCAATGAGTTTGTCAAGTAAAAAAATTAAGTGACGTTTAGCTGTTTGATGTGTCACATTTGTTTAAAGTGAGTGACGTTTAGGTCTTTTACGTATCTTTAATAGTTAGTGAAGTCCGCTATTATGGCTGGAGGAAGTCATTTTGAACATTTATTGTAGATTGATCAACTTTACATTTATTTTTTGATATTAAGTATTGTTACTGTCGCAAATTTTGTTCACCCTGTATCTTCGAAATAAAGAGGTGTTTAGGAAATCATCATAGGACAAAATATTCTTAGATTACGCCAAGGAAAAACCCCTTGAATTTTTGCCGCATGTTTACCTAACACCCTGTATATAATTTTAAAAATTCAGAAGTCCTGCGTTCGTAGCATATTTCATCTGAAAAGAAGAGATAGTTGTAAAGATGTATTTAAACAAAATAAGATACTTACCTTGCCATCCATGTTTGTATTATAATGTGCTTGTTTTGTTTAAAAAAATTATGGATTGTTTGCAAATAAAGAACTAAGACACTAGCATGACACAAGAGGAGTATCGCGTAAATATCTTTGCCCTTCGCTCTTGCAATTAACAAAAGTACAAAAAGGTGTAGTTATCACTTGTATACAAACATTTAGGTCTTCAAAAAATATTTTCAAAATTTGATTATAAAACAGTAACCTCTAGTAGTAACAACTTGCAAAATCTTTTAGGCAATCCGAAAGACCCAATAGAAATGTGTGATAAATCGGGAATATATAAAATTAATTGTAAAGACTGTAACCAAGTATATATAGGGCAAACCAAGAGACCTATTAAAACTCGTTTTAAAGAGCACGTAGCTCATGTCAAATATCATCGCACAGATAGGTCCAGTGTTGCCATGCATATGCTTGAAAATAGCCATAGAGTAGGCGACATTGAATTAATTAAGAGGATAGATAATAAAAACAAACTTGATTCTTATGAAAGTTTAGAAATTTTGATCATAACGGTCCATTAGTATTTTCGGAATTATCTAAGCTTATTTAAGAATCAATTAAGTTTAACGATGCGTGATAAGCAGATAGTATATATAAGCTTCCCGTTGTTTTTATTTTTAGTATCGGTATCGCTGATGATAACAGCTTAGCTGTTAAAACACGTGTCCGAGTAAAGTTTTTGGTGCAGTTTTTGGTGTTTTTCTGTTGGTTAAATAGACGCTGCAGTTGGTGTTCCTTTCCTTTGAAATATATTATTATTATTATTATTAATGAATCAGAGAGTATTATATAATTAAATTGAGCTCTTGCGATATTGCATACTGTTCTTGAGAGTTGCTATTTGGCTTTCAAAGCATAAACAAGTGCCCGAAAGTACATCGTTTATCGTAAGTGATAACTACGAGCTTATCCGCCTCAAATTTAATAGTAACATAATCTATTTATTTTACTGTGCATGCATGGTTAAATACACCTTGAATAGCTGTTAAAACAAAACACACTAACAAGAACCCCTGCGGAGGGGTTCTATAATCAAGATGAGCAACATTAATGTTGAACGACCCAGCTCCACTCTATCACCACCCATATCAGAACCAAATAAAAAGTATTTATTTAAACCACAAAATTTAATAGCAAGCAATAAATACTTTATTTCGGCAAAACAAATCGAAGATGCCGGTAAAATAATTTATCAAGGCAAACACGCCGCAGCAATAAGTGCCATGGATACTTACGAGGCCACACCACAACAACCTGTAAAGCCTGTAAAGAGAAAACCTGTAAAGAGAAAAAATAAAGATTTCGCCAATTTACTTGCATAACGCAAATAAATTAAAACACCAAAAAATTATTTCTGATCTTAAAGAAAAAGCCAAGGATGAATTTACCACTGTAATTAGAAACAAACAACTACGATAAATCTTACCAGTATAGACGATTACCGAGTAATGACCAAACATTATTACGAGAACAAACTAAGCTATCACACATTTAAGGATCCTGAAGTAAACAACATACCTGTAATAATCCGAAACGTCCTCGTTTCTCTTACGGAAGACGAAATTAAACTTGAACTAACAGAATTAAACTACCGAGTACTAAAAGTTGCCAGATTCTACAACTAAGACAGATACCCGACCCCATTATGTGCAGTAAATCTCAGCGACACCCAACAAGGGAAGGAAATTTTTAACCTAACAAAGATAAACTATAGTATTGTAGAAGTGGAGATAAGAAGAAAAACCAAAGAAATTCCCCAGTGTAAGAAATGCCAACTATACGAGCAATCACTTATTCACTGAATGTCCTAAAAAGACCTGAAAAAGATCCTCAGTGCGTAAACTGCCTAGAAAAGCACCCGGATAACTACAAAGGATGTAGTTATTTTGTTAAGATAAACCAGAACCAAATAAGATGCTCTAATTTTAGAACACAAAATAGATTATACTTCCAAACTGTAAAAGATAGACAAGAACATATAATAAATAAGTCATCATCCCCAGGACGGTCTATACCCAATTCCAACACAAACACATCTAATGAAAAACAAGAATAAGCTGACCTCATTACCACAATATTAAAGAAAATAATCGAACTGCTAATCCCCCACTTTGATAAATTAATACTATTTATAACAACAGTACTCCCAACATTGCTAGACAATGGACCAAAATAATACCCCATTAATAAATACTCTAACAGTGACTAACTGGAACGCCAATGGGCTTAAATCTCAACGTTCAACTTTTATCGAATTTATGACAAGCCACAACGTCGATATTGCGTGTATCACTGAGACACATTTCACCAGCACAGAAAAGTTTAAAATTCCAGGATATCATGTGTACCGTAAAGATAGAAAAGCAGTAATCGCATCTGGTGAAGTTGCGATTGTAATCAAGAAGAAACTCAATCACCACCTTCTCCATATGAGCGATCTTCAAAATATAGAAGCCATCGCTATAAAAATACTTATCGAAAATAACAGTTCTTTAATTCTCACGGCAGCATACAAACCACCAAATAAACAGCTTCTTGAAGATGGTATTGGTAAACTTTTCAATAGTGACAAGCCCACACTGGTCTTAGAAAACTTAAATGCAAAAAACACCATATGGGGATGCCGTGCTAGTAACCCAGACGGAATCAGATTATATAATATCATGACCGACCATGGTATTTTAATATTGGTCCCTGATGATTTCACTTACCATCCGTACCGAGCAGATCATCAGCCTGATATCTTAGATGTAATATTGCATAAAAACGTTACTAAACCAGTGTACCAAACAGTAGTAACTGAACTAGACTTGGACCATTTTCCTGTCATTATCAGCTTTTACAACACTCCACAAACAATACCTCCAGCGCCTAAACTAGCATACGGTAAAACAGCTTGGTCAATTTCCAAGCAAACCTTGATCAAAAACTGAAACGGTTGGGGACACTTGTCGCACCCTCGGACATAGATGTTGCAGTTATACGGTTTTAAAGACAAAAAAGCTAACTTGTTGGCAACACACCTTAAACAAGTATTTACACCAAACATTGCAGAACTTGACGAACACTTTGAGAGACAGTTAACTAATACAATTACTAATTTCCAGCAACAAGATAACGCAGTAATTGTTTCTGCATCTGTCAAAGAACTTAAATCATTTCTTGCACTATTACCCAAACGTAAGATCCCCGGACCTAATCTCATAACTAATGAAATATTAAAACATCTTACAAAGAAGGCGGTGGCTTACTTAACTACAATATTTAATGCCTGCCTAAGATTAGGACACTTTCCGACTCCCTTGAAAAATGCAAGTGTACTCCCCATCCATAAAGTAGATAAACCGAAGGATAACCCAGACAGCTACAGACCTATTAGTCTCCTCCCAACTTTGGCCAAACTTCTTGAAAAAGTGATTCTTACTAGATTACAAGATAACTTACTGCAAAATGACACAATCCCCCCTCATCAATTTGGTTTCCGAACACCTCCTTCAACGTCTCATCAACTGCTTAGAATAAGTGGAACAATTGGAAAAGGGTTTGAGAAAAAAGAATATACTGCGATTGTGTTCATGGATTTAGAAAAAGCCTTTGACAAGGTTTGGCACGATGGTCTATTATATAAAATGATACTACTAAACATTCCAAGTTACCTCATCAAGATCATTCACTTTTTTCTGATGAACAGAACTTTTAGAGTCAGAATTAACTCAACTCTATCTACTATCAAACTCATAAAAGCAGGAGTACCGCAGAGTAGGATTTTAGGACCAACTTTGTTTAATCTGTTTGTTCACGATATACCTACAGTTACCAACCTCACACTAGCCATGTATGCCGATGACACGGCGATAATAACACAGAGCTCTAAGGCAGAAACAGCTGTTGAACTCCTCCAAAACTCTGTAAATATAACATGCGAATGGTTCCAGAAATGAAAAATCAAAATAAATCCTGACAAATGTCAAACGAAAATGTTTACTTTTAAACGACATGTAGAAATTACAAAAATATAAATAAATAACAACGAAATAGCCTGGAACCCAAAGGACGCAGCAATTAAATGTTTAGGCTTGTACTTAGATGCTAAGCTGAATTGGAGATACCATATCAATAAAAAACTCAATGAGTGCCACAATATACTGGGAATATTATATCCACTTATAAACCGTAAATCAAGTGTTTAGAAAATCCGCTTTGAGAGCAAAAGAATACTTTCATAATAAGCGAGGTCACTGAAATTACAGTTATTGTATATTTTGAAGCCTACCGCCTAAATGCCAAATCAGATATGACACTTTTAGCAAGTGATCCAAAGAGAAGAATTAGTTTTTGCCAACATAAGTAAAATGTGTGTCTTGCGACATCTCGTGTAAACATTGACACGTATGAATAGTAGAAAAGACCAACCGCCCTCTTGTACAGTCGTATACCGCATTTAAGTTTACACTTATGATGAGCTCACAATAAGAGCGAAATGCTGCATCAGGTGTTCTTTTATTGCGTGTGGTACTTCTGTACAAGTTATCTTGGCTTTATCGGCAACGTGTGTTACAAGCATTAAAGCTATCGCTTAGATAGCGCTTTGCACTTTAACACACACATGCCGTTACAGTTAACTGTTGGTATTTTTCTTAGTTTTTGCCAACGTTACCATAACTTTTGCCGCCTAAATGTAAATAACTTCCGTTATATTCTGTGGACCGATCAATGGAATTTCTCAAATTCTGGAATGTACAAGAGATAAAATCATCATTGCTTGTCAAGAGAAAATTTTTTGTTAGACATCCAAGAGCTCCACAAATCCGTTTCAGTTTTAACATTTAGCGCTGTTTGACTGTGTCAACAATTGAAGTAGACAGAATCTGCATTTTCACTAGGATGGCGCGTTCTGCGCATAACTACATAAATTCTTATTAACTTTTAAGTACTACTTTTAATGCTGAATGAATAGGAACAAATGGCCCTATTCAGTGACCTCCGCGTTCACTAGACCTGCCCTCGCTTGATTTCTTTTTAAGTGGGAATTTAAAGAACCAAATTTACAAGCATATAAAAACGTTGACGACTTAAAGACTACAACTAGGGAAAAGATAAACCGAATAGATGGTAGTACCGTAATAAAGTCAGTTCGACCAGTTCAAAAACGGGCACAAAAATGTATTGAAGCACGAGGTGGTACTTTTGAGCATCTTCTAAGAAGCAATTAGTTATTTCGTTTTATTATAAATTAATGTAATAAAGTTTGTTGTTTCAGTTTGTACTCCATAACTTCATTAACTTTCATCCCTGTAGTAAATTTCTTATTTTGTTTAAAACTTCAAGTTCTAACAGAAAAAATATAATATACAGGGGTTTCCATTTTAAAAAATTGTATTTCTAGCAAAAACTCAAAAACGCGATGCTCAATTGATTTTTTTTATTCTTACATCTTAAAGGGCGTTAAAAGTACTAATAGTTTGCTAATTTAAACAATTTTGTATCTTTCATAAAACGAAGCTACTAATAGTGGACACTTAATTTGGATTACCCTGTATAAGTACAATAAAATTTATTTTTGTCTACACTGAGCTAAAATTTTATTTTACATACAATTTAAACGTTAGATTCAATTTTTTTCGTACAGCAAACAATAGCAAGCATATTTGAAGGTGTAATCATTCATATCATTTGTAGCTGTAGCCAACGTAGGGTATATTTACCTCGATTATTCATTGCAATATCAAATGCTAAATAATAAGTTAATAAGCCACGCCTTAAAATTTCTCACAATTTAGTTTTAAACATTATATAGGAACGAGGGAAGTACTGTTGCGGAACAAATTTTAACAGTGTTCATTGCCACGATCGTTGAATAAAGATATTAAAAATTTGGAAAATAGTGTGAAATTTTTTATTATAAGAAAATCTCGTTTACGAAATCTGTGCATAATAAAAATTTTCGCACTCATTTAAAAAGCCTACTTTATGTACTTACTGCATAAATAACACTATCATACACCCTTTTTAATACTGTCGAATAGACGCTAAAATAATCATAACGTAAATTACTAATAACTTGCTTTGTTTCAGACTATCAACGATGTTGGATGTTTGGTAACTTATTTGTAAAACAATTATTAATTAAGGCTTGTTTTCAATCAACGTCGATTATTCCTTCGTTGTTATCGATAAAAAAGCAAATTTACATGTTTTACACAATATTATTGCATTAGTTCAATTTTAATTAACATGTTACATAACACTGTAATTCAAGAATAATCACTAATGAAACTACTTCAATATCTGGTTAGTACCTTTTTTTTATTAAGTTGATTTTTACAAATAACGTCGGAATCGCAAATTACGCCGAAGGCATTCAGTAAAATACGCGATGAATACTGAAACTGTTTTGAAAAATAGTTCAAACGAAGCCCTAGCCAGAAATACTGTTTTACATGTAACTTGATTGTATGATGTTTGTGCTTTATTGAAAATACAAAAAATTGTAGTATTGCGAACAAAAAAGATTGAATGTAGGATAGTTCTTTTTATGAATGACATGTTATAGATTTATTATATGCAGAAAATTTCTTAACTGCTTTAATCAATTTGGTCTCTGTTACTTCTTTATAAAAGCTTTATGTTACCATTTATAAGGCAATTTTACTCTTGTGATTAATTAGTTTTTACAGAATTATTTGTTATAAGCACAGCATAATAATCACACAGCAGTGTATCTTGATGTACTATACTAATTTGGGGTTGACATCGCAACTCCATTCTAATCAACTCTACATCCGCGTATTACGTATATAGTAAACGCGAAAATCAAAACGTACAATTGCAAGTAAGCTAGTGCATTTAGCATTTCTTCACGGCCTTGCTTACTAAGCACACTAACCTACTTCGTATGTACAGGGATATCCAAAAGTATGGAAACCTGTTTATATCTTGAAAACCGCAAGGACTAGCTGTATAAAACTTTGGGGAAGTATGTATGACATACTTCCGGACATTTTTTATTCTTTATAAAAATTTTATACGATGCTCCAATTACGAGTAATTAATATCAACTTCTAATATCTAATGTTGTGCTTGTTAACTTGCCCATTTAAACAAATTGTTGCTTCGTCGCTGAAGCAAATTCTGTTTGGCAAGACATCTTCGCGATTCTGCAACTCCTCAAAACTTTCACAGAATTGAAGCCGTCTGTTGTAGTCTTTGGCGCCCAGTTCTTGGTGAAACTGAAGCTTGTATGGCTTTGCATTTGCATTTTTTAGAATTCTTTGCACTGACGTACTGCTGATGTTGTGGTTCAGTGCCAGTTGGTTGGTTGAAGTGTTTGGTTCTTCAATAACACTCTGGATAACCTCAATGCTCGTATCCAAATCGGTGGCAGTTTTAGCTCTTCCACTTAGTCGAATATCTTTCACACTTCTGTATTCAAACTATCTTGCATACGTTTTTTGAACTGCAGATTTTGTAATTGGTACTTCCCTTTCTGGATGATTTGCATTGAAAATGTCGCTGGTAGCTACGTTTTTCTTCGATCACTGTAACTCAAAATAATCAAAATTTCGATACGATCCGCTTCAGTGAGTTCCATTTTAAAAAATGTGAAAACTGTAACCGTTGATTGAAATATTGGTAAAGATAGTCAACCTTACGGGATTATGCGACCCCGAAATTTGTTCTAAACATCAGAGGTCGGTAGTATCGCTTTGTGCTAAGAAAATACGTCAATTGTATTGTAGAATTTACAGAACAGTATTGCCGATAAATGTGAAATAGAAAACTGTAATTTTGCTGATAGTTTATGCTAAAGCACGACATTGTTGCCAATGCATCATACCGTTGATTGAAATATTGGTGCATTGAGTCAATGTTGACAAACAAACAAAAACATGCGTTCTACAATATACAAGAATTTATTGATTTTTGTCGACGTACTAATTAAATGTGTGTCCTTTGTTATATATTTTTTTTCTATTGTCTGTTAATTGTTCAATGTAATAATATTTATTTGTATCTTTCTTACGTAAGGTTATAACAATGGTTATACCATCATGACAAACACATATATGTACAAAGATTGTATACATACACATGTGAATAAAGTTTATTATTATGAAAAAAACCTGCAGATTTAAAAGTATTAATTTCGTAAAGAAATCGTTGAAAACCGTTCTCCCAAAAAAACAATTTCTTTAAATACTTTTGAAAATTCCATAGTCATATATTTATTACATTAACATCGTTTATCCGTTGAAAATGTTTTAAAATCTATTAGGCTTACGCAAGTAAATTTCTAAATTTTGGTCATTGAAATTAAAATTTTTAACATAGAAACGCTATCCCTTTTTATGTTGGAACGAATGTTGAATTTTCTTATATTACAATCTAACGTACTCAACTGTTTGCATCTAAACAATATTATAACAAGCCTACTCATTTACTAAAGGTGTTGCTAAAAGTATGCAATTGTAGAATTTCTGACTAAGCCGATAAGGAATGTGACTCATAAACGATAATCCGGAAGACTCCTCGTAATACATTTGTTTCAATATGTTTTATGTATAGCATTGTATTAGGTACGTTATTATTTATGTGTATATTGTTTGTAAATTATTACTATTATTTTAGATCAGTTGGAATTGTAATTTTGAAACAATGTTTATAATTAATGAGCTATTTTTACTTTAATTAAACTATTTTAATTTGAAACCATTATATTTTGATACAGTTTCAAAGAGTAAAATCCTAACTTTTTATCTCTACTAACAGATAACAAAGTGTCACTTTTGTAAATTATTTTTTTCCCTCGGGAAAAAGTGAGTACTATTTTTAACACCAAATTTTCCTCAATAATTTTCTAATTCTATTGTAATATGATTTTTCAATATTAAATCGTCATTTATTTCGTCACAGAAAAGAATAGTGTATTATACACGTATTATCCGCACCGCGTCGGGAGACAACACACCTCAAGCTAAAATCTAGTACTTTTATTTTTGGAAGTAATAGGAATAGGTTTTATTACCAAGTGAATTTAAATTTGAAGGTCTAGTGGAACCCACTTTCCCTAAAAAACACGGTAACTTGTTGCCTTTTGAATTGAAAAATTTGAAAACCAATTTTTATTTAAAATCCTTTTCAACTGAACACGTAAAAACAAGTAGATACAAAAACCAATAATTTTGCGTTTCTGAACTCTAGTGGTATTTCTCCCAGTATGTTCTACTTTATTCCTAACGAAGTTATTAAATGACAAACAAATGTCAACATTATTATTTGCAAGTTAAAAATAAAGTGCAAGCATAATTTGTAAAATAATTGTTTCTTATTTATCTAACACCGACCAAACCAAACTGTTTTAACAAATAACGCTTCGCATGTATTTTAGTAAATTATTAAAAAACATTGTCATTAAAATTCAAAATATGTATCATCAATGGTATTATTCATAAATGAAAAATTCGTCACTTTTAATTACTAGTTACTACGTTTACTAAATATTTGAAAACGTTGCAACATTGTATTGACAAAAGTAAATTTTACGGATTGTATGTTGCGCCATTTTTACAACGGTGGAATAAATTGAACTATTCTATTTCAAGAATCGTACACATTATAACTTAGCGCTTCAGTACAGGTGAAAAAGTAAACAAAAACGCAACCCAACATGCATATGTGAATTGCATCCGTGATACAAGCAAATACAAGCGGTTAACTATCTTTACCAATATTTCAATCAACGCTGTAACGTACTTTAACACAGTAACACCACAATGTATAATATGAAAAAAAAAGTTCTTAAACGCACTTTAAGTACCTATACCAACTGAACCTTATCGATAATGAGATTTTGTCTAGGTAATTAAGTAGGTGTAATTATTTGTATTACAAATATACTTATTATTCCGAAATAAAGAAGTGCTATTAGAGACAAAGGTAAAGAAAACCGTTAATGAGCATATTATGATGAATTGATTAAAAAAGGAAACAAATTCCAAAGATTTAACCAAATTAACAATAATACATTACCTACTAGGTAATTAAACAACTTTTACATTTCTTCTATTATCTATAGCATCTTAAAAAATACCTATCCACTTTCAAATATAAATGTTTAATTACTAGTAAAGTGTTCTTATTAAAATAACAAACAAATATTTGTATAACGTTATTTTTTGTAAAAATTGTACACCTATCCGTAAAAAAATAAATAAAAAGAAATAAAAGATTCGCCACTGCACTGCTAAGAAAAGATTAAGTATTCTATTTGACATACAAAAGCTCTTATTGGTTATTGTTTTCCCTAAACAAATACTTACAGAGACAGGTACCCGCCCACAAGCAATAATGTTGACGGTAACTGAACATTTTATATCATATTTTTAATAACATTTATCATATTAAATAATTTTTATGTTCACCGTTGCATAAAGTATTTCATGTAAAATCTAAAAGTGTCAGTCAACTAGTATGGTGCCATTAGAAAATCAGAAGTTGATATCAATTACTCGTAATTGGAGCATTGTATCAAAATTTTATAAAGAATAAAAAATGTCCGGAAATATGACATACATACTTCCCCAAAGTTTCATACCGCTAATCCTTGCGGTTTTCAAGATATAAGCAGGTTTCCATACATTTGGATAACTCTGTATAAAACGAAGTAGGTACAACAACAGAAATCAGTTCAGTTCGCCATCAGTTGACATCAGTTCGGTACACAAGTTTGAATTTAAGTTCAAAGTACGAGCTTAGTTTAGACCAGTGCAGTTCCAATCGAATAATCAGTGCAGTCGAGAAGCCAACAACTCAAGAACCAGCCAATTAGTTGCACCACCAGCTCCAGATGAAGACCTGCCGGAGTTCAAATCCATTGGTCCAATTCATTCCGGGCTTTTAGCGCGATACATAGTACCACGATATTAGGATACCTCGCACCGTACATAGTACGCCAATTACAATTTGTTAACCTACAACGTTTCCATTTACAATTATAGTTAGTATAGCTCAATCACTCTTTGTCTAATAATAAACACAACTAAAACCCGACTCGTCTAAATGTCTTTTTCTGATTCAACCCGGCGTTTAGAGTAATACACCCTAAACGCTATACTAATTACGCAAATGGTTTTTTCTTTAGTTTATAAGTGTTAGAAATATAGTATAAACTAGCCTGCCAGGATCGGACTGCTAATATGTCCACAACAAACAATTAATTTATTAAAACCTTTCTTATATTGCAAACCTTTTTTTCTTACGTTACCTGCTCAATTTTTCAAAACGTCGGCATTTTTTTATCAGTTCTCATTTCACCCAAAATGTAATTTATTTCTGTACAGAATTTCTTGAAACCTATTCAAACAGATTCTTAGGATTTTTTGCGTTTTTCGGTGTTATATTGCTTATTTGTCATCAATAGGAACCAAAAAAAGAATGTTTATTTTGAATAATAAGTATTGTACCGTTTTTTCCTTGTTTAATTAATGAAATTGTCTGATAAAAAATAATTCGTGCGTTAAAAACTATCGAGAATTTTAAACGCAATTTAACTAAAAAAGATGTTAAAGGGCTTTTAATTTTTTGTTGTACTCTTCCCCTGACTATGAATTATGTAAAAGATATAAAAAAATAAAAAAAAAATTATTACAACCCATGTTGTTGCTTTGAGTCCTGTACAAAAGAAAAAGTGTATTTCCTTTAATGCTGAACAGGACCATGTAAGTGGTGACCTAAATTAAAAAGCGCAACATTTACGATTAGAAAACGCAAGGTTAGGTACTGGCCATTCTTTTTATTGATTTGGAGTCTCTATGATTGTGAATGGATGTGTTGAAATGTTTTATCAGTAACATATGCAGTGGAGCTGAGAAGCAACAAAGTCGTCACAAGTTACGTCTATCACTGCCTTAGTAAATAAATCAAATTGGTTAAGAGATTGTTTCGTAATAAAGAATCTACCAATACTATCCCTTCTTCCACTAGTTCAACAGTCTTTGTACCAGCACCAGGTGGATCGGTTATTGTACTATGATTTTTAACATCTATGATACAAATAAAAACTTGTCAAAGGTTTTCAGACACTAAACCGCCTGAGTTTCAAGAAGTTTTTACTTAGTAAGCTATAAAATATAGGAAAACATTTATTTATAGAAGTTTAGAGTTATAACCAACATTTGTATGTTATCTTTTTTGAAAGTTTTGAATAAATACAATGACGCACAATATATTAATTATGGCCATTTTTACCAGCTGTTGTCACACAGATATGTCATTTTTCAAAACAAGCACGCCGTTTGTTTTGTGTGTGAATGTAAATTAAAAACATTTTATAAAAAAACATTAAGCTTCTAAATGTACATTAGCGAATAAATGAATTATTTGGTCGTACGCCTTTTTATACAATTTGCTATTTTTCTGGGGAGTGTGCTAGGTTGGTAACGCACTTTACTGATTGTTACGATAAAAAGTCAAGTTTACTAACCTTTACTTTTCTAACTATAACATTTTCCTGCATGCGTGTTATTTTGCTTATTATGGCCCTGTCTACATTCACTGCGAGTTTAATAAGACAAAGTCAACGTCTAAATCCGATTGCGCTCGTTGCACTTTTTTGCTCTTTGTGTAAATTTGTAAAAAAAAAACTGTGAATGGAAATTCTAAAGACGAGTGATGGATTAATCTAAAGTTGTTATAACCATTTGCCACCGGATATGTAATGAGAAATAAACCGATATGTTGTTTAGAATAAACTTTGCAGGTGAGCTTACTAACCTCTATTTGATCACGTGGCGAATAGTTTGCTCTTCCATTTGTTTTCTAGTTGCTGGATTTAGTAGTAACTTTTATGGTTTACTTTCTTTATTTTCTACTTTTTTTTATAGTGTTTAGTGTTTTTTCTTCCAACAATGTTTTTTTCTTGATATAAATCTATTAACATTAGTGGTTTTTTGAACCAGAACTTACTTAATTATATTATAAAAGAGAAAAGAATGAGAAAAAGAAAGAAATTTTGGTAGTCATGTGACTCTGAACGATCATACAGTAAAACAATTTTAATTTCAGTACCAAGTTTACTTCTGCAATAAAAATGTGCTTTGTTTTAAAACCATTTAAATTAATGATTCAGACGAGATTGCACATTTTTTTTAAATTGCTTTAAATAGGTTCGATTTATTTGCTTAGTTTCTGTAGTTGATTTTCTTTTTCGGTTATTCGTCAAAGTTTGTGATTGTTTTCGGATTTTCTTTTGCGACGTTTATTATTAATTCTTTTTGTCAGTTTTTCTAATTCTGACAATTATTAGTTTATAATTTGTTGGCTAAGGTGTGATTCGGTTTTGCTCGCTTATTTGAATGTTCTGCTATTATTTTTTAGATCGTCTTTAGGTTTGTTAATTTACTTAGTTGGTGACTTTTTGACGTACAATAGGATGTTTTATGCTAGTCTTTATTTATTTTTTGGAAATATTTCTATTTTAGTTTTTCTTGTTTTTCTAGTAGGGTTTAAAACAGATGTAACGATTATAGTGATCTAACACTCCGCAAAACTCTTGTTTCAGTATGTCTTGTGAGTCATATGTTGTGCTTTTTATTTTTACCTCGAACTTTTGATTTGTTAAATATGGTGTGCGTGTTTTATTGAAATTATTTTGCACTGGGCAGAACGAGTGAAATTGTGTAAGAAATAAAACCACGTAAAATACTTAGTTGGCGATGTTGGCAAATTTTTGTCACTTTTCAGAGCAAACCTAAATTAATGCAACAAAATTTTTAAGAGGCAGAAAGATAATGAACAAAATAACTTTACAAAAGTAGAATAATTACTTTCTGTAACATTTCCTGTTTCTTATTGATGATAGTCATTTATTAAACTTACTCTTTTTATGCGACTGCCACGTCTTCACTCACTCTTCACTCTTTGCATTTTTATTAAAATTGTCATTAATACATTAACCTGATCCAGAAACATCATTTAATAGAAAACAACAATAAACCTAGCCACATTTTGTTTACCCTGAACTTTACTCCATTTATCTCAGACTCGAACGGATTTTTACAAACAAAACGACTGGAGCAGTTACTTCAGAACTAAAAGTGTATCAATAAAACGCACCTGATGTCAATAGTTTACTATATTTTCACTTATTCTAAAAAATTTTATGTTCTTGATCAGATCTATGCTTTGTCCAATTTCTTTTCTATGTCTATGAATAATTGAAGATAATTATCCTTGTGAGGATTCTTTAAAGAGAAGTGACAAAATTAAAGGTTTTAAATTTTCTACGTTTTGCCCGACCTATACGGGTTTTTTAAAGATTCTTGTAATTAAGGCTTGCCAGTCATATTGTTCATCCGTTCGTATATAAATGTGTGTTATTAATATATATTTATTTATTTTATAAGTTTTTAAGTCGTGATATCCATTATTCAAAGCGATTAATGGTTTTGAAGTATTTTATAAATTGTTGGGTTTTAATTTAATATGTTAGACTATCACGGTCTAATTAGAAGAAGCCTTAAAAAAACCCGCATTGGTCAAACGAAACTTCGGCGCAAATTAAAACCAATCTTTAATTTATTCTTTTCACTTAGGAAGGATAATTATCAACAACTATAACTATGTGGGATTAATAAAGTTAATTCAATCTATGAATAATGTTTTTGCGTGTTTATGTTTATTGTTGTTTTTAATTATTTATTCAAATATCCTTGTAACGGTTGCAGTTCACAAATAATAAGAGATAAAAAATAAAGTGATGATTCTAGCTATGCAACCTAGAAAAAAAAGAAAGAACAATATTATTTGGTTCGAAATAGCGTACTAAATTTGTAGAAGATCCCGTATTTATAAGCGTTAGCACAGCAGTGTCCTGCTTTGTCGGTGAGATTAGGAGGTCCTTGAGAGAATTAAAAGAATTACCAGGAGTTCACTAGGTTTTACTTAAGTCTACTACGCTACAACAAACACAAATCAGAAAGACAAAAGACATATAAATATAGCACATACAATTTAAAACATTTGGAGAATCTAGGAGAAACGAGAGAGTCTGTCGCATGAAATTTGCGTGCATTAGCAATAACCAATTAGTTATAGTTCGCGTTCACATATGTCGCAATTCAGTTAAGTTTTTCGTTTATTAACCCCAAAATAAGAGTAGCGTACCAATTTAAGATTGATGATTAAGGAAACTCGACGTACACACGTCACGTACACACGGTAACTTAAAAACTAATATTACACTCGTTCTGATACGGAATGTAGCTCCCGTCAATCCAGAAGGCCTTTTGATTTAGCTTACTCTACAATAATGACAGCGCCCTAACTCTGAGAGATTTAGTGCCAATAACAACGAGCGTCGGTGGATGGAGACTACCTCGAATAACAATTCGCTTAACCGCTAAGGATACAACCGCATGATGTCGCGTGTACTTAAGTTTCGAACGCATGCAAAATGAATTGGTTCCTTAAAACGATAACTTAGTTGTATACTGATGCATGTAGTTCTGATAAGAAAGGTATTTGCTAACGACAGCCAGTTGACAGCTATTCGAAGATCAGTAGGATTTTTCTGAGAAGAAGTAGACCATCCAGCTTTGGGAACAGATTGTTGCCTTTGCAATAGCAGGCGCGCCGCGTGCTTGACCCCCAATCGCTTAAGTAAGATCGGTCGTGTAGCTTTGAGGTCGACGACAGCGTGATAGCAGGCACGTTTTGTGTAACAAAGGATTCCCAATTGCTTGATCCAGCGCCCCTAGGAATTATTCAGACAGTTAAATATAAGTAGAATTTAATTTCCAGACACGTGCTAAAGCATACGTTGTAATTAGCAATTAATACAACCATTAACCTAACCAAAGAAATAGCAAAGAAAACCACTTACGGCGTAAATCGGTCGGATTTATATTCCCGCACTCATTTATCACGCAATTATTGAAGCCACGTTAAAATTTTATTTGATATTTTTAGTTTCGTGAAATATCGCCAATCGCCCAAGGGGAAGAGAAAGTTTCAAGATATCAATCCGCCGTTTCGATTAAAAATCCTGATCCACCAATAGAAAAATGTATTGCATGCGCGGTAAATTTGATTCTTGTCGCAACTCGCAACTCAAGTATTTTGAACCGAAACATCCTCAAGATTTGTTGAGTAGTAGAGTGGGACATAGTTGTTAGATTAACTGACAATAAGTGTACGTAACTACACAAATAAACATACGCAAAAGATATATTTCTCTATGAAGTGGCGTTGATTGAAAACGTTTACTAACTCATCAAATTTTCGTTATTCACAAACTTTATTATTACTAACAATTACATTATTAATTGTTACTACATAGTTCGCCGCGTAAATTGCTTTTTTAATGCAAACTTTTTGCACGAACGTTTAGAATTAAACTTTATTCAACAATCTTTACTACGGCACTGACTAATTTTTAAAATTTAGAAGCGTTTACCTCCTTTTTTAGTACCTTAAACAATTAATCTAAAATTATTGCCATTTGTTACGGTTCAAAATCTTCAAGTTGCGCGTTGCGACAAGAATCAAATTTACCGTGCATTGAACCAAATTTTCCTATTGGTGAATCAAAATTTCGGAGTTCTACTTGAAGCGGCGGGCCAACATCTTAAAAAACTTTTTCTTGTTTTTGGGCAATTGGCCGTGCTGCACAAAGTTAAAGACTACATCTAAAATTGATATGTGGCTTTAATAATTGCTCAATAATCAACGTATGATTTAGCACGTGCCTGGACCTCATATCTTTCTTACAATTGAGTGTCTGGATAATTCCTGGGGACGCTGAAACAAACAATTAGAATTCCTTTTTGTGACACAAAACGTGCCTACGTTTGTGGTCGCCGACTTTGGAGATACACGGCCGGATATCCTACAGCGTTTGGGGGTATCGCACGCGGTGCGCCTGTTTTTCACAAAAGCAACTTTCTGCTCTTGAATTTGGGTTTTCTATTCCTTCCCCAGCGAAATTATACGGATCTTCTAGTAGCGGTCAACTGGCGGTTTGTTAGCAATGACTTTCCTTATCAGAACGTACAACAATATACAGCTAAGATATTGTTTTAAGAAACCAATTCATATGTGCATGCGTTCGAAACTTAAGTACACGCGACATCGAGCGGTTATACCTTTAGCATTTAAGACAATTGTTATTTGGGGTAGCCTCCATACACTCACGCTATTTGTGGTTGGCACTAACTTCTTCAGAGTTTTGCGGGGTAAGCTAAAACAAAAGGCCTTTTGGATTAGCGAAAGCTACATCCTGTATTAGGAACGTGTGTACTATTAGTTTTTAAGTCACTGCGTGTACGTGACGGGTGTACGTCAAGTTTCTTAATCACCAACCTTAAATTGGTACGCTATCTCTCTCTTGGGGTTAATGTATGTATGTGTAAATTAATACATATTTGATCGCGGACTTCGAGTAATTGGTTACTGCTAATGCGCGCAAGTTTTATGCGACAGACTTTATCATCTCTACTAGATACTCCTAATATTTTAAATTGTATGTGCTATATTTATGTGTCTTTTGTCTTTCTTAAATTTTGTGTTTGTTGTAGCGTGTTAGACTCTAAGTAAAACCAAGTGAATTCCTGTTGATCGGTTTTATTTCTCCCCGTTACCCAGCAGGTAGCGCCACGTTACTCAGCAGTTATCTCTTTTAGTTCTCCTAAGGACCTTCCCCATCTCATCGATTGTAGCCGGACACTGCTGCGCTAACGCATATAAATACGGAACCTCCAATAAATTTACTACGCTGCTTCGAACCCAATATTTTGGTGTTCTTTCTTTTATAGGTTGCATAAGCTAAAACTGTCACTTTATTTTTTTTATTTACTTATTATTATTTGTAAACTGCAGTCATTACACATTCCACAAAATAGAAGTAGAATTCAACAAAAAGATTTATCTTTAAAACTAATTACTTAATAAAAAAACACGTAAAGTAAACAAAAACTGCTCGATCATAAAACGCTTCAATTTGCAACAAAGAATGTTTACAAATTAACATTTTTGCAGCTAAATTAAATTAAATTAATATACTTCCAACGAAAAACAATTAACCAAAGCATTGTTGACTTTTACGAATTTTGTTTATGTAAATGGAAAAAATAAATTTGAAACTGTAGACAACTTTACTTAAATTTCCGAGAAAAATATTATGGAACAAAACCACCATAAATAACTTGAAAATAAATTCGGCACGTTAATTATTGAAAGAAACATTCCTTCATGTTGACGTTTGTTTTTGTTTGTAAACGACGATTTTATCTCTCTTTCAATCGATCAGTGTCATAACAAAACATTTTTTAGTTACTCAAAAATCTGAGTGAACTAACAGTAATCTTACGAAAAGACAAAAAATTAATAAAAAATTTAAAAATTGAACGGTATTTACATTATACGTTCTGTAATTGTGAAACATGCAACATTTGTACAATACATGTTTGACCAAATCGTCTATTTTAGTTGTGTTTGCTATGTCCCATTCTCAATGAACCACTCTCTATATAAAAATTAAAAAAAAAAGTGATTGTCTTATTTGATATATAATTTTGCCAAAATCCAATCATATTTTTAAAATTCATTCATTTGGATCGCACCATCTGACAAAAATACGAATATTATTACCGCCACAATGTAATAACAAAAAATTCTATTCACATTTTACTTCCAATTATAATTTACGATTACAGTTACTGTTTTCAATTTACAAATTGAAATTATGAATTATTATACCAAGGTTTATAGTTTGGATCATTTAGAAGATTATGTTGTGGGTATTCAATCTTTACTGTGTGACGGGATTATTTTCTAAATAATTGGTTTATTGAGAATTTTTCTCCCTACAGTATAGGTCGTTGTGTTTGCACTGATGCGTCTGAATTAGCATTCTTATATTGGGGATTAGTTGGGGATTTCACCGGTTTAGAGTTGCATATTCGCTTTTTGGTATCCGTGTATTCTGATTGTGACACCTTGTTGGTTCGCAAAAATGATACGTCCTTTTCCTATTAAATCGTCGTTGTGAAAAGGTGTACTTGGAAAATGCTATCTAAAAGTTGAACAATTGGACACGTCCATAATAATAGCGAGTGAAGTAAAATCGTCCCATTCTAATTAGGGAATAAACCTTTGGTTACGATTCCAGTGTAAGTAGCTTTCTTCCTTTTATTTTCCCTTGTTTTAGTGAAATATTTGTTCTTACGGTTTTTATTAATTCTAGGCGCCCTTTTTTTTGGTTGGTGTTTTCTTTCGTCTTGGACGTTCATTTGACGTACTCCGTAGTAATTTATCGTTGAATATTGAATGAGGGTTATACTGGCAATATTAATAATCCAACAATTATAACTAATCGAAGCGGATCTCATCACCACCGTGGGAATTGGGTGGCAACTTTAGTAAACTAATTACAAAGCCAACTATACTTATATGGTTAATCAGCTTCCCTCAATGCTACCGTCAAGTCAAGGCCACCACTCAAGATAAGCCGGTTATTTACTCATTGGTGCAGCCCAGCAATTGTTATCAGTGAAGTCCATTTTAGTTCCTCAGTTACTCAGATACTGGATTTGGATACGAGAGCTGTTATCTTTAGCGATTAACTGTCGAACCCGGAAGACTTCCTAGATACACGTGATAAATTATTTCTTTATGCATGTCATTAATTAATTTTATTGCTTATGTATCTGTATCGTGGTTAAAAGTTTAACAACGTATTTTTTTGTTGCGTTTATTCTTATTATTATGTAAACTAAAAGGATCCTTTTAGTACAATCATTTATATGCGTTTTGAAATCATTTAAATAATCGGCCACGGTCCGTTACTTGTCGTAATTGCTTTAAGTACGTTTTGCACAAGAGTTCGTCGTGTGAATTACGTGTAGAGATTCATCGGGGTTTCCCGACTGTCAATTAAGCTAACCTAGTTGAGGGGCGCATATATCTCGACTATATATTCAGTTTGTTAACTTGCTCTCGTGAATGATTAGTATCTGAGAACTATATATGCTATTGATTTGATATTGTCTATTGGTATGGTTATGTGTGTCTCGATATGTAAATTGAACTCTAGTCTCTAACATAATATACTGATTTTATGCACATGCGGTTTATTTATTTTTGTATCTACGAGTACCTAGTGGCTCTAGATATTTCTTTTACAGAAGCCTAGGTGGCGCATTATAAATTTTTCCAAGCAGTGTAGAGGTCTTCTTTGTGAACGATTTTCAATCTACCCACGACCACTACCGTCTAATTAAGAGCTGCCGCGAGGGGTTATCTAGCACTGCGATACTTTTATTTTATTGATTACAAATAAACCGTAACAACTGGAATTCAAAGTCCAATACAGTTTCAATCAGAAAGTTTTGTTACGAATTCCGAATTCTATCATCAATTTCATTTTCTTATAATTTTACAATATGGAAGCTATAGTTTGAAACGTGTCTCAAATTTTTTGGCTTTCAATATCTTCAATTCTTATCAAGAAGAGATTTAGTGCAATTGTAATTTTAATGTAAGTGCAGTTTGTACTTAGATGCACTTTTGTCTAGTATGAACATGACTTTATAATCTCCTGCAAACACAATGATAACAAATGTAATTATTTTTAATTTTTGCGTTAGCCTACAATTTTGAAATTTGATGAAACTGTTTGTAGGAAAATCTGTTAATTTTTTCCAATGTTTTTTCTCTTTAGTCAATTAATGTATAAATTCAATTCGAAATTGTAATTTATTTTATTATAATAGCTTTTATGAAAACTATGTTCAGGATTTAATTATGTTTAAAATTATTAATATGCGCTTTGTACTTATTAAAACAATATATTCAGGGAAAATTTATAGAATTTCGTAATTAAATTTTCATTTAAAAATCCTTTACACAAATTTCATAGATCAAACGATATGGTACAATATTGAGTTTGACTATCAACCACTACAGCAAATAAAGTGCAAATTCCCTTAGTGATGTACACAATTTAAGGTATTGTTCATTAAAATGCAATATTAGATATGCATTTTGCATATAAACTCAATTACAGAACGAAATATTTATGAATGAACTAGAAAAAATATGTCGCAGTAGATTCAGCATTTTCACAAGTAAATTTAAAGTTAGCATAAAATAATAAGAGGTTCATTTATTTTGGGCGTTCAAGCGCAATGTGGTAAAAATATTTTATCGTTTAAGGGTAAGAACACAATAGCAGATAAATGGTGGACATAAATCAATGATGCATTATCTTTTGCTCATATAATTTAACTAATACTCTATTTGCTCGTTTTTATAAAGTAATTATGATCGAATCCTGAATTAATTTATGTCTTTTTTATTTTGTCGTTTAATTTAATAACATTGTAACAAAAATTTTATTTGCGTTATTTTTTTGTGTATGAGTGACGGTAATCGATTTTTGCATAAGCTGTTGATTTTTATGAAAATGTTGGTTTTACGATTTTATTGAAAAAACAAATAATAGAAGTTTAAAGATATTTTTAAGTGTTTGCTGGTAAACAGATCTAAATAATTTTTTTATGTTAGTTTTTAAATAAATACTTTATTAGTTTAATTTATAGTACCAATATTTTCTTTTATAATTACTTACAACTTTTTTAGAGAATTTGTTACTTACTTTGATTAACTGGCAAAATAAAAATGCAAAAATGACGATTGAAATAATTATTTTCCTAGAGATGACGATTAAGTTTTTAACGTCTCAATTTGAAGATCTAAATTGGATATAATTAAACATTTTAATTTCAAAGATTATGCAGAAAAACGTCGTGTTTTAGATAAACGTTGATTGAACTCATATTCGCGACGCTCAAATTTGTCACCTCTGTTGGGTGAAAAATTGTTTTTTTTGTACGAGAGAATGATTTTGGTCCGTAGAGTTCTTTCGAATTGGAATGTATTATAGTTTTAAATTATTTTGTTACGTTGCAATGCACGTGTGGTTTACGGTCATGTTTGTCGGAATATTGTTTTTGGTCATTTGATATTTTTTTAATTTAGTTGATGTAGAGAATCGCTTATCTTCACGTTCACGCTTATTTCAATACTTTTCACACTTGATTTCTTCGAATTTAAACATTGCATTGTTTTGCTATCTCAAAGGTTTCTTTATTTGTTCCCTGAAAAACAGCTCGGTGGCGGCCGTCTTTTTCAATTAAATAAATACTTGTTTTGACTAAATGATTAACACACGGATTGTACCCACGTTCAAAAATTCTGAGTGTTCGGTTTTGTTTGTTATTTCTGAGAAAATGTTAGCGCAATAATTTTTTGTGACGTTCTTTGTGTAGAGGAAGATAAGAGGGGAGACTCTCTTACTTTATGAGTGTTATTAGTTTTTAAGTTTTAGTTTCTAAGTAGACTCACGGGGAGTGACATGTAGCTATCAGACAAGTACCAAATAGCGCGAAATTATGTTGTTTTTAATTAAAATTAAAACAACCGCTTAAGTGCCAAAAAGTGTACGTTTAATTACTTGTAACGATCAAGGCGCGAGTGCAAAGTTAAGCTAAAGGTGCGCCTTAAACTGAGTTTCCGTTTTGCGAACCCTTAAGAGAGTATTGTTCGATTTGTCAAATGACCAAAATAACCGCTCAGCGGGTGAAGTAACTGCCTCTTGGTCCAGCAAAGTATTTGAGGAAAATGCATTACAATTAGAGAATGCATTAATAAACGAGATCTTAGGATTAACACAAATGGTTCTTAGTTCATTATTCTTCAATCAGTGGATTATTCTTCGTTTTATGGATTAGAAGAAAAGAAAATCCCAACTGTAAGTACTCTACTTGTTTACTTCAGAAACTTCCGGGTTCGATGTGAGTACGCGTGATTGACTTAGGTTAGGTAGTGTCTGGGGTAATCTTATTTTTTTGTGTGTATTAAATTCTGTTTGGCGGTTCAGCATATTCGAACCAAGTTTGTAATAGTTTTAGAAACGCGGTGGAAAATCTTTTGTCTTGCCCGGTACCGGGATCAGTTTGTACATGTGTTTCTTTATTTTTTGTTGTTATGATACGAAAAACGGTTTAGGATGAAGGCACCGTAGAATAACCCGTGTAAAATTTAAAGTTAATAGAGAACCGATAGTAAAGATTTTACTCTTTTACTGCTTCAAGTGTTTACGTTTTTCTCTTTTTTTAATGAACATTTGATTTGAATATGTAAAAGATTAGGGTGGCGCCTATCAATCTTGACTGTGACTTAAATTAAAAACCTTTAGTCTTCGTTAAGGGTAAGTGAGAGACAATTCTAAATTCACCCCCTTCGCCGTTTGAGCTAGTTTTGGATCCGAACACAGTGTTTACTATTAAATGAACAAGTTTACACTACAAGAAATTTATAATACAATTTTTTGGTCATGTGTAAACTATCCTTATCATCTGGTTTCTTGGATAGACTAATTCAGCTGTAGGTACTTTTAAATTTAAACAAAAATGCTTAACTCACATTTTCAGATCCAAAATCATTTATTCGTATTAATTTCTCCAAATAATAATTTTGACGTTAGTGTAAGAATGATCGTTAAATGCATTTTGTATAACAAATAATGTCAGAAAATTATTTTCTTATTTCAGTCAATGCATGTTTACCTGCATTAGATGAAAAGAAGTACCGAAATCGTTATTTAAGTATTTTGCATTTTATTGAGCACGACGTAAAAAGTTTAAAACGTCTTACCTACTTAAACATATTCCACAAATAGAACTTGTGACGATATTCTACAGATTAATGATAGCAGTTAGGAACCACCATATATAAAAGAAATAAATGAGTAAAAAATCTGATTTATTTGCCAACAGATTTACAAAGTAAATCAAGTGAAAAAACAAACAAAATTACAAAGAGAAATATTCATAAAAAAAATTAAATTTATAGAACAGCTTATTCATTGTGCTCTAAGAACGGTATGTGATCTAAAATTGAAATTTACCGTTTCAAAAAGTTAAAAATGGTCGTATTCACGCAGTTCTATCACAGAGAAAAACCACTTTGATCTGTAATAAAAAATATTTAGGTAAATCATCAACAATCGACTATAATGGTAATCATGAAATACTTCAAAAAATTAAGTGTAGATTTCTTCGCCATCTAAAGGGCGAGAGAGGTCAATGAAGCAAAAAAAATCGAAATTAGCATAAAGACGTTACTTATTGCTTATATACAGAGTAATCCAAATTAAGTGTCTACCATTAGTAACTTTGTTATTATTAAAGATACAAAATTGTTTAAATTAGCTATTAGTATTTTTAACTTTCTACAGTAATATTTAGGTAGTTGTAGATTTTTCGACCGATTGTATTTCCAAATTTAACAACTTTTTTGGTAACTTTTATAACATTTTATATTGTTACTCTTAATAACTTTTTTATTAATATTAGGTTTTTAGTTACGTATATTCAGAGTTTATTTATCAGATTTAAAGCATTAGATATTTGTTACGGTTTTATTTTTAAAGATAGAACCTATGTTGAGAGCTTTCTTAAAACGTGTGTCGTATGTAGCATGTTACGACGAAAGTCGAATTGGCCGCGCATGTTGCTAATTTTCTATTCGTAGAAATAAAAGTTAAAAAGGTTTCCGAGACAAACAGCGGACATTTTTCATTCATTCTACACGGGTGTATTTTATTTATAAATTACTAATGTGTGATTCAAGACTTACAAGTCAAATCGGTGCTTAAATTTAAATCCGGCTGAATTCACCGTAAGTATACTTTGCTTTCTTTTCTTCCGTGGTTGTGTTAGTTTTATTGGAACACCTAGAAGTGGTAATTTTGAATAGTGAGCGTTCTGTTGATATCAACTTTTCCGCCTTATAAGCGTGTTTAAGTACTCTACGTATACTCTTTTTGTTTTTTTATTTTAACTAGTTACACTTGTTTCAAGTCTACCACGCATACTTAATTACTTAACTGAATTATCTTGCAATTAATTGCAATATGATTTGTTCAATCTTCAGTGGATCATTTACTTCGAAATCGCCTGGACTGTCCTGTTCTGGTAGTTGTCAACATTCTTACCATTTTGATTGTGTCGGAATTCCGGATGACCTTCGAAAATACTTAAAATCTATAAACGGCTTAATCTGGCGATGTTCTGAGTGTATAATTTTTTCATCTTCTCGTTATGAGAACAACCTTAAAACGACTATGTTGCAGTTAACTAAGTCATTAACAGATGAATTAGAAAGTAAAATAAACGTTTTAAGATCTGAAATTCTGAATGAGTTTAAACTGTCAATAGATTCGCTAAAAATATCAGGTAAAATTGATAAAATATCCACGGGTTTGCTTTATCAAAATGGTCAATCCGAGACAACTAACTCCTATGCTAGCATTGCTGCTAAGGCTGCTCAGTCAAAAATTATAATAAAGCCTATTAATAATAAACAATCAACGACTGAAATAAAGCGTTTTATTCTCAATGAAGTTAATCCAATCTCGTCTAATATCCTCGTGAAAGATGTCAAGTCAATTAAAGATGGTGAAATCGTTGTTAGCTGTTCTGGTAGTCTGCAATCAACAAAGCTTTTTGAAGTCGCCAAAAGTAAACTGTTTGCGAATAATGAACTAAAGCAAGTTAAACCTAAATCTATTCGTCTTCGTCTAGTAGGTCTATCCGATCAACTTACGCCGAAGACTATACTGCACTATTTAAAGATCCAACATAGTGAACTTTTCAAGGATGATACAGTCTGTGATATTATTTCTGTCAGCCCGCTGAAAAAGCATTCGCATATATTTCAAGCTACTATAATCAATCACTGATGCTATACTTTACCGTCAATTATTAAATGCTACTCACTTGCTTATTGGATTGGATAGTTGTACCGTGTTTGATATTATGGAGGTTACACGTTGTTTTAATTGTAATCGTTATAATCACTCATCCAAATTCTGTCAAAAAGAATAATCCTGTGTGTCCTTTATGTGGCGGAATACATAGAGTGAATGATTGTAAAGCAAAGGAGGATGATTATAAATGTTAATGGTAATGGTAATTGTGAATACTTTAAAACAGTAAAAAAAGTGGATTGCAATAGTTAACACGCTGCTTGGAATAGGGATCAATGCACAGCATATAAGCTCACATTGGCTACAGTTCAACAAAATCTCTTTGGTAATCCAAAAAACATCTAGAAAACATAGTGGGTGATAAAGAGTTGTTCACTAAACCTTTGCGTTTGAGTAACAATAAACCGAATTACGTAACTAATATTTACTGCTTATATCAAAGTGTTAGAGGACTACGTTCTAAAACAAAAACTTGTATTGATTGTATTGTTACCATTACTGAAACCTGGCTATCTGAAGACATATTTAACAATGAACTGTTTATTGATAACTTTTATGTTCATAGAAAAGACCGTAACTTTAATGCAGTCTCGTCTACAAAGGGTGGCGGAGTTTTACTAGCTGTAACACATAACTATACCAGTGTTCCAATAGACCTCTCAATCATTTCAGAAAATTTACTATCAATTGATATTTGTGGATTGAAAGTAATGCTAAACTCTAACAACGTAATAATTTTGTTATGTGTTTATATTCCCCTTCAACATGTAATGAAGACTATGAAATTTTATTTGATCTTATTAGCACACTACTAGATGTCTTGAATAATAATGTTATTTTATTAGGTGATTTCAATGTTACTAATTTTGTCAACAATTCTAATGACATATTAACTGCATTTGTTAACAATTTTTGCGTTTTTACTAACTTCTTTCAATACAATTGTGTTAAAAACATTTCAAATCGACTTCTTAACTTAATATTGTCCAATATAAATTGTAAGGTCACTAGATCTGATTATTTTCTAGTAGATGAAGATGTCTTTCATCCAACTCTTCAAATACAAATGATTATTAATTGCAAGGCACAACATAACTTCAAACCGAATATGAATGCACCCACATGGAATTTTAAGAAAGCTAATTTTCCATTACTTTATGAATCTTTAAATCAAATTGGGATTTTTTGTTAAAATTTTCTGACGTTAATGAGGCTTGTTCGAGATTCTACAAAGTCCTGAATTCTATTATTGATATATCGGTTCCCAAATCGGCAAATAGATTCCACAGAAAATATCCACCATGGTTTGATGGAGACATTATTAATGCAATAAAGCTCAAACAAAAACTTTGGAATTCATTTAAGTTAACCAAGGAACAATCAGACTACATCCAGTTTAAATCTCAACGTTCAATATGTAAGCGTTTAATACCTATTGCACATCGCAATTACATAATAAATACTGACAAGTCCCTTGCAGAACAACCTAAAAGTTTTGGTCTTACATTAACGCAAGAAGAAATAAATCTAAAATCCGTGGTGTGATGACTTATAATAATGAAGAACTCACAGCTCCTGATCAAATAGTTGAGGTTTTTGCATCTTATTTCAACAGCGTATACACATCTCCTTGCTTACAAGATCTAACCCAGGATGTTTCTGTTGAAAGACTGTGCGACTATATTTGTTAAACCATTGTCATATATCTTTAACCTTTCACTTAAGCTATCAGTATTTTCTGAGTTATGGAAGAAAACATTTATAAAACCAGTGTTTAAAAAGGGCAATGCATCCGTTGTTAACAATCATCGACCAATTTCTATTATATCCAATATAGCTAAAGTCTTTGAAAGCGTACTGTATAAACGTATTTATTTTCAAGTAAAATCTTTCATAACGCCTTATCAACACGGATTCATGGAGAAGCGCTCTACTGTTACTAATTTAGCTTCTTTTAGTCAGTATGTATCTGAAGCATTAGGTGAGCACAACCAGGTAATGTTATTTACACTGATTTCCAAAAAGCGTACCACAACGTACTTTTGTTCAAGCTAAACTTAATTGGTTTCTTAGACTCCTTATTAAACTGGCTTAAATCTTATCTGAATGATCGTCAATTGTTTGTGAGATATAACTATCACTTTTCTTCATCATTTGTTCCTACCTCTGGTACCCCTCAGGGATCAAACTTAGAACCACTATTCTTTTAATATTTATTAATGATATCGTTGATTGTTTACAAGCGGAAAAGTTACTTTTTGCAGATGATTTAAAAATATTCCGTACGATAAATACTGAGACTGACTGTAATATGTTACAAGAATGTGTTGACTGTCTGGGTAGATGGTGTGTTAATAATCGTCTTTATCTAAATGTTGAAAAGTGTCATATCATTACATACTATAGAAAACAAAACACCATAAATTACCCGTACAAAATTCAAGATGTTACTCTAAGTCGGCTGAAAATCATTAAAGATTTAGGAGTTATATTTGATGAAATATTTTCTTTTGCTTATCACGTTGATCACGTTATCTCTGCAGCATATAAAATGTATGGAGTTGTGTTTAGAAACTCAAAAGATATTTCTGTTAAAACACTAATGAAGTTTGTATAATACTTTGGTACGATCTAAGCTAGAATATGCGGCGTTAGTATGGTATCCTATATATAACATCTATATAGTCAATTTAGAAAAAATTTAAAAAAGATTTTTAAAACTGTTAGTGTACCGATGTGATAATGTTTATCCATTCAGAAATTGTAGTTACAAGTGCCTTCTCTAAAGATTTGATACAATGTCCCTTAACCAAAGACGCATTCATTTAATTGTCCAGTTTTGTTATAATTTGTTAAACTTTAACATAGATTCACAGTATTTAGTGGAAAGAATATCACTTTATATACCAAGAGCATCCAGCAGAAAAATAATTGATTTTTACACTCCAATGAGTCGCACAAATGTGTCAGCTAGATCTCCTATCGGTCTAATGTGCTTTTACTCCAATAAATGTTCCAATGTATCTGACGTCTACTTTGATACATTTAATGATTTTAGAAAAAGGTTGTATCTAGTTTTTAATCAGTAAGAATATGTTATACTATTATGTAAGTTAAGTTATTTATTATTGTTTTGTTTTATGAAGTTGGATTAGATTTTTGTTATTGTTTACTTAATTTTTCTGTTATTTTATATTTCCTGTAATTAGGTGTGCGTCACCTGTTGAAATAAACATATTATTATTATTATTATTATTATTATTATTATTATTATCGTGTATTACACCTAGATAACTCATGGGAGTACGGTTTTGCATTAAGTTAAGCTGCAAACAACCAGTGGACACTACGGTCTGCAGGGGTCGTTCATGCTGCATAATTTCTACTTCGAGGGAACATATTCGTTTTTCGTTCTTTGCTACATACCTCCTCTAAGGAAAATCTTGGAGTTACCTACCTTCTGGAGCTGTCGAATAACGTCGCTAGCAGGAAACTTTCATTCTCGGAACTCCATACTACAGATTACAGCTAAGTTTTAATGTTTAAGTAACCTAACTCATAATGCGTATGAAGCTTGTTTGATCTCTAGTATTTAAGCAAATTTTTATTCGGGGTATGCTCCACAACCGACGTTTGGTTTTTTTAACAAGCTCAATACGAGCGCTTTATGTACACTCATGAAATTTAAAACTTGGACACCACAATTTCTGTAAACAAAAGTTTGCACATTGTGAAGCGGGCTTAAGGGTATCATTTACAATTCTAACAGCAGGTAGTCTCAGCAGGGGTTATCTTATAGAAAGACTGTAGAATGAATCATTACACTAAGCACGTTTTAGAAAATAGGTAATTTACGTTGCTTACTTAATTTTTTTCTTTAAAGAATATATTTGAAGGTATCGCTAATTAAACACCATAGCTCGATTAATTATCGAATCAAAATTTTGTTTAGGAAATGTTTACAAAATAAAATTAGAAATAATTTTGATTTAAAAAACGTCTACAAGCAATAACTTTTAAATTAAATCAAAAAACTAAACATGGTTATTTGGGTTGACTTATTATTACTTATTTTTAAATAAATCTAACCTACTAATTATTGTAAGTTATTAAAAAAAAATCATTAAACTGTCTATTCATAATATTTAGTCTTTACAAAATGTATATTTTATGACGATTCATTTTTTCTGTAGTTAATAGATAACAGCAAGTATTCGAGCCCAAACATTTTCAATAATGTTAAAATCTGGGCTTTTTGCTGGCCAGGGTAACAGCTCCAAAGTATTTTCTCGTATCCAATTGCGCACAACCCGCGAAGTATGAATGGGGGGTTTTCCTTTAACAATAAAAATACATTAACAAAATGTTAATTCAACAGGTCCCAAACTATTTTTTGGAGAAAGTATAGTGAAATAGGAATACTTACTTGTTGGAAAATATAATCTTCGTCTGGATAAAACACTTCGACTGAAGGTTTCATAATAGTTTTCGTCGCTAAAAATCACTCGATTCCAAAATTCCAAAAGTACGTTCACGTATCGCCTTGCAAATTCCAGACGACGTCTCATATTGTCGTCACTGAGAACTTTTTTCGCAGCAGCATTATACTTCTTTATTCCCATTTTCTTTAATTTTTTGTGCAGATATACGGCATCCGGGAGAATGTGTATTTGCTATAGCCTTGGAGTATGTAGCACATGGTTGTTCTGTTACGTAATGAAACAACTCGAGATCTTGAGCACGTGTAGATACTTTAGGTCTACCACTTCCGATGGCTCTTTCCAAAGTGTGTTCAAGATTCCATTTTACTCGGTAATGCCCTACGGTGCTTTTGGTATATCTAACATACGTGAAATTTTACGCACGCTAACGGCCGCCACTAATTCCGAAACAATCCGCGCTTTCAAATCAGCAGCACCGAGATGAGGTGGCATTTTCACAACACTTGAAATTTTAAACTAAAATGGAATTTACATTTCTTACTTTATTTATTGGTTCACACTACCCCTTCTTAAACAGTAGGTAATTGTTTATTTATTACATACTTCTAATGACCAATGTAACAACCCTTAGAGCAATATGACTCAAAGGAAGTAAATTAAACAAGCAAGGATATTCTATTGTTATTAAAACTTATTCATAAAGTAAAAGCCATTTCTTTATAATGCTAATGGACAGGATTTTTTTAAGTATTAAGATTACAATAGAGGACTTATAAACTTTCGAAAATATCTAATTATAAATATTTACACTGCAATTGCGCTTTTTCCTTAATAATTTCTTAGCAATAACATACACGTTCTTGGTTTTAAGTTGTCATAAATTTGATATGATATAAATTTGTGTTTCTAATATTACATCACAAACTAATCTTTATTCGCCAAAAATTGTTGCTTAAGTTGTAAAGCTTCGTACACACCTGAACAACAAACCGAGCAACAAACATAACAACGAACCGAAAGTCAAACAGAACGACAAACGATCTTTTATGATTTCCACAATCCGAACAACAAACGGAACGTTTGTGCTGTTTCCATAATTATTTTCAGTAGTTTTCAGTTCATATATATTTATTATTGAGAAGAGAAAATTGCGGAAAACAAGAAGATAGTGCCAACCAAATTTTTACGCACAAAGAAGAGTAAAAAATTATAATTTACTTCGCTTTTTTTTTATTTTGGAAATTTCCCGCCCAAATGATGCTAATAGGGACATTTTTTTCTTGCATTCTTAAACACTGATTAACTTAAAACATTTTTCTTCTGTCAACTCCATAATATTACCTAAAACACAACAAACCCACAAAAGAGAGGACAAAAAATAAATAATTTAATTCTCCCGCATAAGTTTGTTCGCCGTTTTGTTTAGGTTCGTCCAAACCTGCGATGTCGGAGAAAAACCGACAAGTTGCGGGAACGCCGCAAACTGTTCGTGGAATCTGTTCTAAAATTCGTACGTAGCACCGTCCAAATTAATGTTCCGATTGCCGTTCGGTTCGTTGTTCTGTTTGTTCCTCGGTTTGTTGTTCAGGTGTGTACGAAGCTTTACAATAAGCATATTAATATGAACTATATCTTATGAAAGGAGAGTTATGTAACTATAATTAACGACTTAACGTTACGTTAGTAGATTCCATTTACTATTTACACATATTTTCTTGGAACATTCGATAATTAACTATCGGGATATGATGACCCTATACTTCGCAGGTTGTGCGCAACTGGATACAAGCAAATAACTTGGAGCTGTTACCCTGGCCAGCAAAAGCCCAGATTTTAACATTATCGAAAATGTTTGGGCTCGAATACTTGCTGTTATCCGAAGACAACAAGGGCCAAATTTTATACCAGTAAACCGTAATGCACTAATTGCAGCCATTGATACCGCATGGGAAACGATTAATATTAATTATATTGATACCTTGATAGCGTCAATGAGCAGACGCCTCCAAGAATGTATCAATAATAATGGAGGTCACACCCATTATTGATTTCTTATATTTATTTATATAGTAATACCTTTATTTAAAAAAAACGTTTTCATTTAATTTTAAACTATAACTTGGTATCTTAATTATAATTATGTAATAAATTCTTGTCAAAAAACTAAATATATACGTTGACAATAAGAATTGCCTTAGTTTTTATTTTCACTTTTTATATTAACTACAGAAAAAAATGAAACGTCATAAAATATACATTTTGTAAGGACTAAATATTATGAATAGAGAGTTTAATTTTTTTTTAATAACTTACAATAATTAGTAGGTTAGATTTATTTAAAAATAAGTAATAATCAGTCAACCCAAATAACCATGTTTAGTTTTTTGATTTAATTTAAAAGTTATTGCTTGTAGACGTTTTTAAATCAAAATTATTTCTAATTTTATTTTGTAAACATTTCCTAAACAAAATTTTGATTCGATAATTAATCGAGCTATGGTGTTTAATTAGCGATACCTTCAAATATATTCTTTAAAGAAAAAAATTAAGTAAGCAACGTAAATTACCTATTTTCTAAAACGTGCTTAGTGTAATGATTCATTCTACAGTCCTTCTATAAGATAACCCCTGCTGAGACTACCTGCTGTTAGAATTGTAAATGATACCCTTAAGCCCACTTCACAAAGTGCAAACTTTTGTTTACAGAAATGTGGTGTCCAAGTTTTAAATTTCATGAGTGTACAGCGCCAGAGATTGAAGCTAAAACAAAAGGCCTTTTGGGTTGGCAGGAGGTACCTACCTTTTTAATCCGAGCTTAAGTTAGTTTTAAGTCTCCGTGTGTAAGTAACGCGTGTACACAGAGCCTTCTTATTAACCAATCCTCATTTAGAACGCTAACTTTAATTTGAGTGTAACTAAAAAGCTTACTTGAAATTTGACACATTAACTGCTAGCTTTAGTTATTGTTGTTGCTAACGCACATAACTGAATGCGACAGTCACATTCTTCTAGTACCTTAAGATTTGTTTGCTGTATTGAATTGTCTGTCTGTCTCTCTGATTTGTGTTCAATTTGGCTTATTAGACTTTAAGTAAAACCTGTTGATCTCCTGTTGGTCGGTTTTATTTCTTTCCTTTACCCACCAGGTGGCGCCTTGTTAGGCAACAGTCTATTTTTTTACAGTTGTTTACGGACCCCCCACTCACCGACGAAGCCGAACACTGCTGCTCTGACTCCTATAATTATTTTGTGTATCCACCACGGATTTATATTTTGATATTTTTTTAAATTAATTCTAGTTTTTAGGTTTTGTAAGTTTTATCAAATTTTAAAAATGTTGTTTTCGTTCATCATGTTCTAATACATTTCTTTGTGTATAGTACGAGATTGTTTATAACATTTTTTGGGTTTGTTTTAACAATTTCTAAATAAGAAATGTTATTTAAAATTTTTTCTATTTTAAAATGTATATTTATGTCTATCTTTATAATAGAATCTAGAGCATAACCGATCTTTCTGTTTGATTTCATATTTTTGTTTTTCGGTTACTCAAATTTTGAATAATTTTATAGATTTTTAGTGTAATCTGCATCAAGTTTAAGTTTACTTTCTACTAGTGATTAAAAGCCCGCCCAACAAACACGCCAATTTTGGGCCAATAACGAGTAAATGCTGCCATGCCAACAGTTACTGTAATGGCTAAGCGCTGGCATACATTAAAGGCCCAGCGTCGACATGTCACGCTGGCCGTTTGCAGGCCCACTTCTATGTTACAACCAAACTGCCAGAAACGGATAGTTGCTGGATGCGTGATTTAAGATCTTACAATATGGGGTTGTGATTGACACTTGATTAAAACATTTTAATTATAATATTTTATTAATCACCTACCTATTATAAAATATCTAATTAAAATTTTTTTAAATATGATCATTAAGGTTACGACGATTACGTCCCCCATTTCTATCATGTGCGTTGCGGAGCCATGACTTCACAACAGTTCCCACTTCCTGCTGCGTGGCATTCTTTAAAAAGGATTTTTTTCGGACAACAACTAAAATTTTAGAATATCACAGAATGTCTATAAAAATAATTATTATCTTACCAGTGAGCACTGCTTTTAAGTTGGTTTTCTTTTGAAAACAAAATTTTTGATTTTTTCCCAACCAATTCGTTACCAGGGCTAAATTGTAGCTAAATTTCGTAAGAACCCTTCTAGTTGTGTCAGAAACTTTTTTTTTCACCAACCGTTTGTAAGAAATCACACTGAAACACACAATATTTATTACAGAAATAGTACACTAATTAAACCCACTGACTCAACATTTAAAAAAAACTCTACGCACAAATACTTAACCGTTTCAACAAGCAGTCGTACACTAAGGTCATACGGTACCTGCTTTTATGGCAAACGTAGACACCACCGACCCCGCCCCTGAATAGAAATTTTTAGTTTTTAGATTTTTCCCGTTGGTTTGAAGGTAAGACCCATCGACATGCCAAATTTCAAGTCTCTACGACGTCTGGAAGTACTCGTTTAATTTCGGAGACAGAAATGAAAAAAATAGCCGCTTTATTATATAGGATTATTTTTTTCAAACATTGAGCACAGTTTGTTTCTAAAATATGATTAATTACACAGTTGTTTTAAACTATCTTTACATCTTTATAGAGTCGGGTGTTGATTTTGAAAATTATTAATTTTTATTGATTAGCTCTATTATCAGTCATTGACTTTTATTGTTTTTGAAATAATTTTGGTAAGGAATTTTACGAATTTTTTAAAAATTTAAGCTGTTAAAATAAAATTTTGATATCAAGTCGTTTCAGCAGTTTTTGTTTAAAACATTTAATTTTTTGTTATTTTTTGTAGCAGAATATTAATTGATTTGTTACTTTTTAAATTTTGTAGAAATTTTCAATAACAAATTAAATGTTTAGTTTATATTTTTCTGAGTTTGTTTAACAAGGTAGTTTTTTTTAAATAAATTTTTAGAGTGAATATTAAAATTGAATTTGTATTTAGTTAATGTCACAATAATGCAGAATATTTGTGTAACAAATTTTATTTTAAATTTAACCTTTTGTGTCAATATTTTTTTCCAATTTAAGCTTTAGGTTTCGTAAATTCTATTCAATTTTAGAATAAGTATTAAATCTAACTATTTAAAAAATTTATTTTTTAGGACATACTTAGAACACGGACGTTTCTTCTCTACAAATGCAAATAGTGAAGAAAACTCGTTTTTCCTCACTAGCGAGGAAAATAATGTCATGTTACAAAAGTGCCTCTTTAAAAAAATGTAAGAATGTGTTATTAGAAGTATATGCGCCTAGTACTTGGTTAAAAAATTAATTTAGCATTCAATCGGGTTTGTTTAATTTAATATCTTATATTTCGACTCTTAAAAACTGTTACCCTACATTTATTGGTTAGAATTACGCGGCTGCGCTAGGACAGATTGAGACCACACCGATACTACAGAACACTGGAGCGAGACTATTGGGACCCACCTATTATCAACTTTTGCTTTTACGTACGAAAATGTGACGAAATTCTGTAACAATAAGTTACGTTAACAATATTACTTACAAATGTTGTGTCTAACACACGAGAAAAGCCATTTTCGCTCTCACTCGAGCTCGAGTGGAAAAAAGAATCGCTTTTCTCATTTGTTGGACAAATAACTATTGTTTTCTCAACATCTCATAATTCTTTGTTACAAACTTTTTTATAATTTTAATATTACTTTATATTTAATTGTTTACAAGTTTTGCATATTTTGAACGTTTGTTAGAATACTTAGATTTTGTTTATCTTTTCAATTATTAGTTTGTATAAATCTGCGTCAATGTATTGGGTTACTTCACGTAGAAATCCACTTTAGGTTTTAGCAATTTTCGAAAAGCGTTCATGTGCTTTTCATTTATTTTGTCCAATTTTTTAAAATTTTGTTAAAATTTTTTCATACCTGGTTCAATTTTTTGCGCTTATATTAATGTTTACTTGAGTATCCTTACAATGAATTTTCCATATTTTTGTTGCATTATTTTTATTACTAATAGTTTATTTTCTTGGTCATATTTTTATAATGTGGATTAATATTTTATATTTATTTCTTTAATTTCAATCTGTATTTTGCAAAACTGTTCGCAATTTTAAGGATGTTTTTGATTTTTGGCCATTTTGTAGAAATATTAAGCAACTTTCAAATTGATTCTTTCGTAATTGTTGCCAATTTTTAAGTAATGTTTATAATTTTATAAAATTAGTTAGGTATATTCAAATTTTTAAATTACCAATATTTTGAGGTTAAGAAAATCTATGGTTTGCTGTACCGTAGTCCAGCAATTGTATGACTTTTAACAACAAATATAATACATGTTTTTAACAATTTTACAGTTTTATTTTGACATAAACATAGGAGTAACTTTAATTTTATGTTTCAGTTTTCTTTGCTGAAGAATTATGCAATCAAAATTTGCAGACATGCATTTAGTCCGCATTTAAAATGTCCTTAGTTTCGGGAAACTATAGGATAGAGAAATCAATAACTGCAGAAATTAAAAAGATTGATAGAAGTTATGTTTACAACACAATCTCAAATAATATTTAGCCGTTTCAATGTAACAAAGACACTATTTTACTAAATCAACCCCCATTAATGTCACTATAACTTTGCAAACCTCAGAAATGGACCTAACAAGATAAAAACGTTACATTAACCATTTAAAGGTAATGTAGAAACACTAATTCGGGACACTGCTATTATTATTATTATTATTAAGGGTCAAAACTATACAGAGAAAGTTTATTGTATCTATTGTTTGTTTAGGGTTGAAACAACAACGAGAAGAATACGAAGAACAGAAACAACAACACAGAGCCAATCCTTTAACTTGACGTTAAACATAACGTATCCATTGTTGTCGATTACGAAATCATTAGATAGAAAAAAATGGGTAGAACCAGTGCATTATAATTCTCGTGAATTTTGCTGCTGCGGTGAAATTGAAGTTTTCTGGTTACAGGCAATGCAGTATAGTATAGGTACACTCTATAGAGAATTATATAATAATCTAATAATAATTGATTGCTATTATTAGGGGTATTAAAATTAAGTTAATAAATAACTTTAACCATATAATGATGAAAATGAAGTAATATTAAAAAAAAATAAATCTACAACGTGTATCCATTTCGGCGAAATTGCATTTACTCAGTTTTCATATGATGCCGGACTAAATTGCTGTATGTAACAAAATAAACGATGGTTTGAGGGTTTGGAGCCGTATGTAGTAAGGGGTTAGGATTATAGTCGCTCTAGACACACTTATGAGAAACCCAACGTGTTTATAAGGCGATTTTCCAAGCGGTATTGTCTTCGTAAGCAGTTTGCTTGTATATTATATAAAATTCTAAGTACACGTATATGAATTTTACTTCGTAACATTAAATGGCAGAGTATTATTTAAATTTTTAAGTGCAACGGTTTTTGTAAGTTTAAAATTAAATTTTAGCTTGTTATGTTCATACAATAATCGTTAAACGCTTCCAATGAATATCCACTTAAGTGGTGCTGCAATGTCTCATAACTTTAAACATTTTCTTAATTAACAAAACAATAAAGCATAAGTTAAAAACATCTATACAGGTTTTTTTACGGCGTTACACATTTAGTTTATAATGAACCATTATAAAATTGTTTTCTAATAAAACAAGAAGATAGTTACGTTAGTACAAATTGAAATGGAAATCCAAGAGCAAATCCAAAATATTTATGAGAACCATTTTAAAAATCAATTATGTCCTATAACACTGACATCGCAAAAGAAACCTTCAAATTGTTAGTAAATAAAGATAATTTTGTTATCACTGAAGAAATAACTTCATTTACAACTACTCGTGGTAGATTTTTTGGTGTAAATAAACTGTGCTGTTTGTTAGACAAAAGAAGAATGTGTAAGTAACCGACAATTAATTATTATAAGTTTGCCGACAAAATAAGAATTATCTCACAACATAAATTTCAATATTTTGAGAATCGTCGTGCGCACTCACCCACTTAGTTTTTACCCTCGTGCAGCTATTGCTTACTCTTCCGTTGGTGATAACGCCTCTTTTATAAGTACAAGCGCGAGGACGAGAAGACAGAATCCTTTCAGAATTTTTTGAGAGTTCCGAGTTTCGTCAGAATTTCTTCCGAATTTTTTGAATTTTTTTTCAGAATTCGTCCACCGGCCTCTTCAGCAACGTTCAGCCGAATTCTGTCTAAATCTTTACCGTACTATATACTGTACTCATTGTGGTTAAATTCAATTTTGTTGTTTTCACTAACAGTGTTTTAAAGCTCACTTCCACTGCTGATTAACATTCGGCACGGGTAGTACAACACCGTATAAAACCCTCGTTATTAATTCGTTTTCTTACAGCTATTACATATTTACCACCAAACCCCTCCAGTACAGTTGATTCATTCTGTAGCACTAGAAAAGGGTGTGCCTGATTTACTCCGCTTACTTTAATTACAGCAGCCCGACCACCGCCAAATCCTAAGGTACAACTCTTCCTACGTAGACCGCACATACACAAGGCTTTAGTACTCGGGTGACTATAGTTAATGTCCACTACGATGGGCTTCCGTCACTTATAAAGCCGCATCTACAAACCCCGTATATAAACCCTTAAGGAGATAAACCACTCAGGAGTTATTCTAACCTACAATACTACGCGTGGTCTTAAAAAACAACGAAACTACGACCGCTACATAATTTTACTAACATGTTTCAGTAATTCGATAGCCCGGTCCGCTGGAAACAAACTCGCACCACCGACACCGACCAAATCAACCCCGGAAGGGCGACCAAAAAACAACGTATAAACATCAACCTACTGCACGTACCCAAGAAACATCAAATCTAGAGCAAGGTTACGGTTGTGTCTCCACAAACGCCACAATCCACCAGGTCAGAATTAACTTTCATTTGTATTGTACACTCATGAAATTTAAAACTTGGACACCACAATTTCTGTAAACAAAAGTTTGCACATTGTGAAGCGGGCTTACGGGTATCATTTACAATTCTAACAGCAGGTAGTCTCAGCAGGGGTTATCTTATAGAAGGACTGTAGAATGAATCATTACACTAAGCACGTTTTAGAAAATAGGTAATTTACGTTGCTTACTTAATTTTTTTCTTTAAAGAATATATTTGAAGGTATCGCTAATTAAACACCATAGCTCGATTAATTATCGAATCAAAATTTTGTTTAGGAAATGTTTACAAAATAAAATTAGAAATAATTTTGATTTAAAAAACGTCTACAAGCAATAACTTTTAAATTAAATCAAAAACTAAACATGGTTATTTGGGTTGACTGATTATTACTTATTTTTAAATAAATCTAACCTACTAATTATTGTAAGTTATTAAAAAAAAATCATTAAACTCTCTATTCATAATATTTAGTCCTTACAAAATGTATATTTTATGACGTTTCATTTTTTTGTAGTTAATATAAAAAGTGAAAATAAAAACTAAGGCAATTCTTATTGTCAACGTATATATTTAGTTTTTTGACAAGAATTTATTACATAATTATAATTAAGATACCAAGTTATAGTTTAAAATTAAATGAAAACTTTTTTTTAAATAAAGGTATTACTATATAAATAAATATAAGAAATCAATAATGGGTGTGACCTCCATTATTATTGATACATTCTTGGAGGCGTCTGCTCATTGACGCTATCAAGGTATCAATATAATTAATATTAATCGTTTCCCATGCGGTATCAATGGCTGCAATTAGTGCATTACGGTTTACTGGTATAAAATTTGGCCCTTGTTGTCTTCGGATAACAGCAAGTATTCGAGCCCAAACATTTTCGATAATGTTAAAATCTGGGCTTTTGCTGGCCAGGGTAACAGCTCCAAGTTATTTTCTCGTATCCAATTGCGCACAACCCGCGAAGTATGAATAGGGGCGTTGTCCTTTAACAACAAAAATACATTATGAAAATGTTAATTCAACAGATCCCGAACTATTTTTGGAGAAAGTATAGTGAAATAAGAATACTTACTTGTTGGACTTCGACTGAAGGTTTCATAATAGTTTTCAAAATATCTAAATACGCAGCAGAATCAAGACGTCCATCGATAGCCCAACAAACTCCTGGACCCCGCGCGCTAACCCAACCCCACACATTCACAGAAAAATAACCACTTCGTTTTTTAGGACATATGTGATTATTTTCGTAACGAGTTCCTTCCATTCTAAAAACTTTTAGTGGTCCATCGTTGCGGCTATTGAACGTTTTTTCGTCGCTAAAAATCACTCGATTCCAAAATTCCAAAGGTTCGTTCACATATCGCCTTGCAAATTCCAGACGACGTCTCATATTTTCGTCACTGAGAACTTCTTTTGCAGCAGCATTATACTTCTTTATTCCCATCTCTTTTAATCTTTTTTGTGCAGTTATACGGCATCCGGGAAAATGTGTATCTGCTATAGCCCTGGAGTATGTAGCAAATGGTTGTTCTGTTACGTAATGAAACAACTCGAGATCTTGAGCACGTGTAGATACTTTAGGTCTACCACTTCCGATGGCTCTTTCCAAAGTGTGTTCAAGATTCCATTTTACTCGGTAATGCCCTACGGTGCTTTTGGTATATCTAACATACGTGAAATTTTACGCACGCTACGGCCCGCCGCTAATTCCGAAACAATCCGCGCTTTCAAATCAGCACCGAGATGAGGTGGCATTTTCACAACACTTGAAATTTTAAACTAAAATGGAATTTACATTTCTTACTTTATTTATTGGTTCACACTACCCATTCTCAAACAGTAGGTAATTGTTTATTTATTACATACTTCTAATGACCAATGTAACAACCCTTAGAGCAATATGACTCAAAGGAAGTAAATTAAACAAGCAAGGATATTCTATTGTTATTGAAACTTATTCATAAAGTAAAAACCATTTCCTTATAATGCTAATGGACAGGATTTTCTTTTAAGTATTAAGATTACAATAGAGGACTTATAAACTTTCGAAAATATCTAATTATAAATATTTACACTGCAATTGCGCTTTTTCTTAATAATTTCTTAGCAATAACATACACGTTCTTGGTTTTAAGTTGTCATAAATTTGATATGATATAAATTTGTGTTTCTAATATTACATCACAAACTAATCTTTATTCGCCAAAAAATTGTTGCTTAAGTTGTAAAGCTTCGTACACACCTGAACAACAAACCGAGCAACAAACATAACAACGAACCGAAAGTCAAACAGAACGACAAACGATCTTTTATGATTTCCACAATCCGAACAACAAACGGAACGTTTGTGCTGTTCCCATAATTATTTTCAATAGTTTTCAGTTCATATATAAAATTGCGGAAAACAAGAAGATAGTGCCAACCAAATTTTTACGCACAAATAAGAGTAAAAAATTGTAATTTACTTCGCTTTTTTTTTATTTTGGAAATTTCCCGCCCAAATGATGCTAATAGGGACATCATTTTTTCTTGCATTCTTAAACACTGATTAATTTAAAACATTTTTCTTCTGTCAACTCCATAATATTACCTAAAACACAACAAACCCACAAAAGGGAGGACAAAAATAAATAATTTAATTCTCCCGCATAAGTTTGTTCGCCGTTTTGTTTAGATTCGTCCAAACCTGCAAACGCATTCGCGCGCATTTTCTTTGATGTCGGAGAAAAAACCGACAAGTTGCGGGAACGCCGCAAACCGTTCGTGGAACAATCAGGACTTGCGAATCTGTTCTAAAATTCGTACGTAGCACCGTCCAAATTAATGTTCCGATTGCCGTTCGGTTCGTTGTTCTGTTTGTTCCTCGGTTTGTTGTTCAGGTGTGTACGAAGCTTTACAATAAGCATATTAATATGAACTATATCTTATGAAAGGAGAGTTATGTAACTATAATTAACGACTTAACGTTACGTTAGTAGATTCCATTTACTATTTACACATATTTTCTTGGAACATTCGATAATTAACTATCGGGATATGATGACCCTATACTTCGCAGGTTGTGCGCAACTGGATACAAGCAAATAACTTGGAGCTGTTACCCTGGCCAGCAAAAAGCCCAGATTTTAACATTATCGAAAATGTTTGGGCTCGAATACTTGCTGTTATCCGAAGACAACAAGGGCCAAATTTTATACCAGTAAACCGTAATGCACTAATTGCAGCCATTGATACCGCATGGGAAACGATTAATATTAATTATATTGATACCTTGATAGCGTCAATGAGCAGACGCCTCCAAGAATGTATCAATAATAATGGAGGTCACACCCATTATTGATTTCTTATATTTATTTATATAGTAATACCTTTATTTAAAAAAAAGTTTTCATTTAATTTTAAACTATAACTTGGTATCTTAATTATAATTATGTAATAAATTCTTGTCAAAAACTAAATATATACGTTGACAATAAGAATTGCCTTAGTTTTTATTTTCACTTTTTATATTAACTACAAAAAAAATGAAACGTCATAAAATATACATTTTGTAAGGACTAAATATTATGAATAGAGAGTTTAATGATTTTTTTTAATAACTTACAATAATTAGTAGGTTAGATTTATTTAAAAATAAGTAATAATCAGTCAACCCAAATAACCATGTTTAGTTTTTGATTTAATTTAAAAGTTATTGCTTGTAGACGTTTTTTAAATCAAAATTATTTCTAATTTTATTTTGTAAACATTTCCTAAACAAAATTTTGATTCGATAATTAATCGAGCTATGGTGTTTAATTAGCGATACCTTCAAATATATTCTTTAAAGAAAAAAATTAAGTAAGCAACGTAAATTAAATAAAACGTGCTTAGTGTAATGATTCATTCTACAGTCTTTCTATAAGATAACCCCTGCTGAGACTACCTGCTGTTAGAATTGTAAATGATACCCTTAAGTCCGCTTCACAATGTGCAAACTTTTGTTTACAGAAATTGTGGTGTCCAAGTTTTAAATTTCATGAGTGTACATTATCACCGTGTGAAAATAATTATTCTAAAGAACTTGTAATTATGATACAATAATAAAGCTAAACCCTCGGCTAGTTTAGTCTTTTTGTACGCTTCTTTTATTCCCAAACTACAATTTTTAATTGTAACTTTGGTATCAAAGGTGAACGTTTACAAATATTAAAAAACTTTGTTCAAGCAAATGTAATATCTGTAAAAAACGCAACCATGGAACCTTAAATATTGTTAAACTTGGACTGAATTGATGAATTAATATAACAATCAGCATATGTTGCCAATTCTCAAACTCTTAAGGTTATCTTTACAGTAATATTATTTATAAGTTTAATCTTTCCAAAAATTCAAAACAATTTGACCTGTGAACGTTGTTAAACAAAAATGTTTCCAAAGGAAGGACAACACTTCAACAACCATTGGGCTGGATTATGAGAGTACATTATCTTTGTTAACGTTAGTTATGCATAAATCAAAGTATAAATTTTTGTAAATTACGACTTGTATTGTTTATTGTTAATGAAACATAAACAAAAGTATCAATTTATCCGGCGTGTTCTTATGTATCCTCCTAAAAATCATTTCTTTAGAATAAAATGTACCTCACCAATCTGTGTGTCATATTCATAAAAAAAATTATTGCATTTGTCGTCTGAATGCAACAATTATCACTTAAAGTGCGGCTTTTTATTCTAATATAGTGCAAAGTTGCCTAATTGTGTATATTGTGACATACGATGTTACGATTCATTTGAAGTTGAACTCAAAAATGCAAAACTGCGATTCCTTTTCTATCTCTTTCTATCTTTGATTTTGATCAATATTAAAAATACAGTAAGTACCCTTAAAATAATTACTATACAGAAAATAATTTGTTCTTGATGAAGGTAATTTGTATTAGTTATCATTATTTATTCTCTTCTATAGATTATCTCTCAATCAACCAATAAACATAACAACGTAAAGAAAATGTCGATTTTTGAACAAGTAAGTACTTACTGTTGTAATTATCAATTAATTATTTGATTTAATGTAGCTGTTTCAGGTTCATTTAAATTCCGAAAATATGCCTTTAGAAAATTTGACGATATCAGTAAGTACCTTTTTTTTGGTAAAAAATTACGTATGTATTTTTTATATTCTTTAATTTATAATTAAAAAAAACACATTAAAGTGATTATCTGTTTGTTTTAGCCTGAAAAAAATGTAGACCACTATTCGAGACGTTGGTTGCCTCAGATGAATGAGACAGAAATCATCGATTTGGATTAATTTAAAACGTCACTCTATGAACTCCAATTCAACAAAAATGAAAGTTACTTTTATTTCGTTATTAATTGTATGTTTTTTAATTTTTTTTATTTTGTGTGATTTTGTAGATTTCCTGTTCTAATCCGGCACCAAGTCAATAAGACAAAAGACAAAAGTGACAACAAAAAAAGATTCATAAACAATACAAAATTCTGAAAGAGAAAATCCTCAAGAAAATAAACACAGTGTGAGTTAGAGGAATTGAGGGGTATATTCAGATAAAACATAAGTTTTGAGTTTAATTTTTTTGTATTTTTTTTTAAGTTTCTATATTATATGTAAATTTTTTTCTAAAACTTTGGTTTTTGTATTTTTTAATTTTTGTATTATTAATTAATAAACAATTGTTTAAACTATATTTAGTTTTTTTAATTATTTGAACAGATTAATATCCTATTTAAAATAAGTAAGTAATATGTTCTTTAAAACACATATAGAATTTTCAAAAAGTGTTTGAGAAATTAATTTTCATTAGTGTTTTATTTTAAATTGCTTCAACGCAAACAACTAATATTTATAATATTGTTTACAAACGTTAAAAACAGAGTTTTCTTCTAGACTTAATAAATAATCAAGTTAAAAAAAAAGTGCTAACAATAAAGAGTATTAAAAACTTAATATTCTAGAATTCCAAGTTAATTCATTCAATAACTGATTTTCTTTTTTACTTTCTTCGATACGGTTGAAACCTTGAATGAGAAAGCTATTTATTATTAAAAAGTTTTGTAAAAAACTATTATCCGAAGAAATCAGTGTTACTTTCTTAGTTATAAGAACTTTTTTGAAATTTCATTTTTATCTTGAAATTGTATCCACTTTAAATTAATAATTCTCATGTAATTTTAAATTAAGAAAAGAAAACATTACAACTTTAAATTTATTAATCGTTTTTTAATTTAATCAGTCAATTCCTTCAATGACTTTAAGTACATTTTCACTTTATGTTTATACTATTGATTCAAACAATAAAAAGAGGAACATGAATTACCTATGGTTTTCTATTGAAATGCAAGTTGATCATAGAAAGCATTGATTACAAATGAGACTGAAACAAAACAACTAATTTAGCATCAAACTTTAAAATTCACAAACCCCCTTCTCAGTTCTTTTATTTCAAACAATATAACAAACAAACTATAAAAAAATACGCATGGACGTCTTAACTTAATTTGGTTAAAACACTTTAGTTCTGCAGAGTATACAATCAGATTACTTACAGTTGGTTTTCTTCTGATGAGTTTTGGGATATACACCAAAACCCTCTTTGTTTTTGACGTTACACTATGTTACGCCAAAATAATCGATAAATGCATTAAACGATATTCTATTTCTTCAGTTAGTTTGCAGTTGTAAGAGAAACTTGCATACAAATTAGATCGTACGTAAAGAACGTTACGCTCAATGTTCAATATTTAGCGATTGTTAAAATTAACAATTATGATCCGTTACAGTTTTGTACTTATTTTAGTTACATAGTACCTCGCATCAACTCAAACAAAATATACTTTAAATACAGTTCAACTCACTTAAAACAATTACTTCCATAAGACCAAAATCATTTACGCATAAAAAAAAGTAATTTTCACCAAACAAAGGTGACTATATAGTAGCTTTAAGTTGTTTACTTGCGAGTGTAATGCCGATAAGTTAAGTCAGTTATCTGCATATAATTTATGATAGAGGTACATAATGAAAACCTGGGGTGTTTTGGTCTTCTAGGACGCGACATTATTAGTTATGCTTATAACGGTGGCATTTTTTTCTAGATTATGTTAAACTATTCTACAATTAAAGAGTAAAAATGACAAAAAGAGGTAAGTGTCATAATAATGTTTTTGAGATAATCAACAAAAACATGATCAAACACAAACAAATCTTACCTGCAAAGTTTTATTTTACACAATGATACAATACATTACGGAATAAATAACGACAGTCTCATAAACAACCTAACTCAAAAAACAGCAACGCAAAAAAATAAACTGCAAAAAAAATAGAAATGTGGTAAGTGAGAAAACTTTTTTGATAAAGGATACTTTTTTTAACACCAAATTTATTGTTTACTTGTTTCTGGCTAAGACTCCCCAACTGGATTATCCACATCTTGTAATATTTTTTTGTAAAATTCCTGGTAATTTTAATTTGGATCTTTTAGATAAGGTATCATAGACTGGGTGCTTTTTACACTTTATTTTTAGGATTCAACTTATGTATTGTATTGTATCTTGCTGACTTAATAACAACAGAAACAAAAGCCTTCATAACTCGTTTTTCTATCAACGCGAAATTGCGATCACATGGCATAAAGCTGTGACCGCTTATCAAAAATCTAAGCTGTATAAAATCAAATACACAATTGGTGACCAAAAATGTTAAAACAAATAAAATACATTTGTTTTTATTTTGGCCACTGCAATTGTCGCACCAAATGATCAAATTTTGCTTGTTCGTGATATCTTTGTTTAATAAATGAAGTAAACAAGAAGCAATTCTGTTCGCACCTCTTCCTGCGAAGCCTTTATGCCACAAACACATAAATGCGTTATTTGTGTCCCCTATATGAACTCCAAAGTTATAACAAGAGTGTTGTGATAAGTAAAACATATCTGAATGAACCAGAGTGGGTACAAACATGACTTGTTTTAAATCCATGAAATTGCAGCAAACAGTGCTTCCTACTTGTTGTGATTCAATCGTGTTTTGTGTTTTTAGATCCCTGGCTCTCTCAGCTTTCCTCTGATGCAGTTCCAACTGGAATGCAGCTGTCTTGTTTGTTGTGATATTTGCTTTGATTTCACAGTCTAATCTGTCGAGTGTGACAAGTGTCTATCATAGGTCGACGAAAAGATATAGTCGGGAAATATTTTTTGAAAGTGGCGCTATAAAACTTGTAGGTAATGGCTGAAATAGGATGCTTTATCTGGAATGCTCTAAACAACCTATTAATATTTTAATCAGGACTTAAATATTCTTTATTGGATTTTGTGCGCGTGTAGTGTTCAACGTCTCTTGGTATAGAGTTAATATGCATTTTGACAAAGAAGACAATCATTTTCTGTAAATTTGGATTTTTTATGGCACGTTCTTCTGTCTGTGAAGCATGTGTCGCTATTTTTCTTTTTTGCGATTAGTACATCTACTCTTTTTCTTGTAATATTAAAGTTTCAATAAAAGTTCAAAACAGGCAAAAGATGTATAAACCCCATCAAATATCTGAAACAAAACATACTGTGCAATATTCCGTTCATCATTCATTTTAGTAGAAATCACAAAAAGTGCGCGGATTAATCGAGATGTCAGAATGGCACTTAACATCTTTGTTGAGAAACTCATTTGGTGAATACCGACAGCGCCATCTTTGGTAAGGAATAACACATTTTCTAAATGAGCTGCCATATACCACTTTTGTTGGGACATGCAGCATGGTAGTACATGTTACCTAGTGATGATATACACTAAAAAATTTTAAATATCGCACTTACCTCTTTTGTTATTTCCACTCTTCAATTGGTAGTTTTAGAAAATACAGTGTTGAAAATTCCTTTACTAAGGTAGTTAGTTGCAGGAAACCGAGAATGAAAATGATCTAAATGAAGAAAACCCTGATCGGAAAAATGATAGCCCGGAGGAACAAAATTATAGAGGATATTGTGGTGAATGATGTACGTTGCTCTGGCGAGAGAAAACAAAGCTGAATTAAAAAACATAGATGTAATAAAAGTTTTTTTTTTTATCTATTTTACTACTCAGGGGCATTTAAATCAAACCACAAGCACCTAGACGCTATGTTTTTAACGGATGGCGCTGCTCGTGAGATATTTAAAAACAAATGTCGTTAAAACAGTTTCTGAACATCGTATCTCATTTAAGATTTGATGATGCACGTGATAGAAATTTGAGAGTACTTGACGACAGAGCTGCAGCGATATCTGGCATTCATGACAAATTCGTTATGTATGCGTGAGGTGATGGCCGCGATTTTCCTGATGCTAAAAGTGACTCGCAACGTCACACGTCATAAATTTGTTTTAAGCGGGAAAATAATCTTGTCGAAATTCTAAAACTAATTTAACGAATACAGTCATCCAGATTTGTTTTTATTTAATCAATTTTGATAGATACCCACAAACTTTTACTGATCGATTTTTGAAAAAAAATGTATCATTGCATTATGGCATTTTGAGCTTTAAACGCTTTAATTTTAATTTGTCGCTTCTCTCTGTTAATATCAGCAAGATATCAAACTCACAGTATTGATGTTAATGTTATCAATTTTAACACGCACGGCTAACTTTTTAATCATAAATGAGATGGTAGCATTTTTCAATACATAGTCGCATGGAAAGGTTCTGATCGTACAGCGCGTCATTAAAAAAAAGTCGAGCGAGAATAATTAAATATAAAGAGAAAAAAAGCAATTTAAAAAAGGATTAAATTTAAAACATAAAAAATAGAATGGGTTTTAAAATAAAAACAAATTCGTTCGAGACGAGATAAAACGTATTCGAACTTTTATAATTAATTTGTTTTGTGCGCGTACACAAATTTAAATAAAGTTGACGTTGACGTAACGACGTATCCGCGAAAATCCTTCAGGATAACTAGAATACCAAGGGTAGAACCGAATCCAATACGGCAATAACTAAAACCTGAAAGCATGGCAGTATTTCTTTATTACTTTGCCATCCCCTAAAATCTTACGATCGACCTTTCAGCAACTGACTGACGTTTTACAGGCGTCTGGAACACGTTCATGGGCTTGCAGTGATTGTATATTGCCGGTTGCGGACAATTTAACACCGCTAAAAATCACAGCAGCCGTCTAGTTGCGGTAGTGGGGTCTGAAATAGACAAATGTCCGGTTGGAAATGTTCGCTGACCCGGTTAGTAATAGCAACGTTCATTTTACCGGTTGACATATTGTTACACCCCGCTGTTAACATACCTAACCCACCACCTCGCCAATTCATTACTGAATAAATTGGATTTGATTGCAATGACCACACGTACGCATTCCACCAAAACTAAGTCTCAAAGGGTCGACAACAAGGAAATGTGACCTTAATCTGAAAAAAAAAACTTTTGTTACACACTCGAATTGCTACTGACAAAGGTTGACAGTTTATGTGGAAGACAAACTTTTCCGTTTTCTTCTACCTCAGTATTTAGGTTCGCAATTAGGAAATAAATATGTCTTATATCGATATCTTCGAAAACGATTTGCATTAATTTTCTCTTTTTTTCGTTAAAGAGGATTATTTTTCAGTGACGATTTAGCAACAAGTTGTTCATTTTAAACAGTACCTGCCTTTATTATAACGACAGTAACATTTACTCACCACTTTATTAGATTATCTAATTAAAAAATTAAAAACACTTTCGAGCTTTTTCTTCGATGTGCTTTTTTAACCAATAACTGATTTTTTTTTAAATTAAATTAAAACAATTTGTAGTTCTGCGAAGCAATACTTTCATAATTTTTGTTTTATTTTTTCCAAAACTTTTTTGGGTGTTTAACAAACGTTAAAGAACTGATGTTAGTGCTAGTTGAAAATTTTTCCATTTGGCTTTAGAAAAAGCATTTAAACTTTATCATTATTTGCAATTGAACTAATTGACGTAAGGCGTTTTATTTTAATAATTATTTAATGTACAACTTGAAAACGATTATTGTTAGTAAACTAAGTATACTTGCAGTGGGATAACCCAACGAAGCATTAAACATTCAAGTACTTTATTAACTAATGGGTAGATAGGTTAGAATAGTTTGTCGAAAACAAAACTTTTGGGATGGCTAAATATTCATACGGTTTTTATACTTTAAATTGATGGATTTGATGTCGAGCAGGAGCAGTAATTAATTCCAAATTAATTAAGTACAGAAAAGTACATTATATGCAATTTTATTAAATTTTTTGAATCAAAATTTGTCAATGTAAAATGTTTATTAAGAACATCAGTATTTTTAATTTTAAAATTAAAAAAAATAGTTTGTGTTGTGAGGTGGAGAAAAAAGTACAAAAACCGTGGTGGTTAATTTTGCATGGTATGCGATTGATAAAAAATAATTTCAATGATGACGATCTTGTTCTACTTTACAGTTTCGTATTTCAATAAATATTGCTTTAAATAAATCAGTATCATCTGAACTACAGCTAACCAGACTTGAGGCTGTTTGAAGAAGCTAAATCTATGCTCCTTAGTAATCCTAAAAAGAAAATTTTATGCATAATTATGTCAATAAATGAAATACTCATCCATATCGTAAAATGTTTCTGCGGTTACGTAGGTGCTTATAAAAAGAACACGTAGTGCCACTTGTCTAATCCTTGAACACCATTCAAATGTGTACAGTGAGCTTAGTGAACGAGAAACATTACCCATTTTGAACGTTGTAGTGCAAAATTTGGTAAAAAATTTGTTTTCTTAAGAAAATACATCATAATCAATTTTACGAAATTGCAAATAAAATGTTTTAGATGGATTTCGGACCCAAAAAATCAATTCTCATACTTAGAAAATCAATTAGATGTAAACGATGATAATTGAAAAAATAATTTTCGTTTGTAGAAATTTTAAGAATTGAATTGTATTTACATTATGATCCAAACTTAAACTTAAAATATATCTAAATAAAAACAAACATATAATATTAATCAGACATAACAGATTATTAATCAAATATAACGGAAAATATTTGATAGTCCTTGACTAAGCATTTGCTTGTGTTCAAGAACAAAACTCAGCAAAAATATAGATTAAACCTAATCATTTTACAAGTACTACCATATATAAATCACCAATTTTATATTTTTAAAGAAATATGTTTTTTTAATTTACCAATTAAAAAAAAATTGTAAAGATTTAATTCGTGTTTTTTAAAAAGTCCTATGATTTTAGCTTGTTCAGCAAACAACGATGTTCAAGCTAAAGGAACTACCCCACCCTAATATACCATAAGTTATAATTGATTCTGCAAGTGAGTGATAAACATTGTTTAATGTTGCAGGTAGCTTTTAGTATTTTAAATTTGTAAAATAATTTCCTTAATCTAGTAATTAAAATATAATCCTGCAATTTAAATGAATGAATGAATTTAATCACCTTTGGCTTCCATAATTTTATCAAAATAGTATAAATTTTTTGCTAGTCTAATTAATCTGGTTAAAATGTTTTTATAATTTTTATAGAATTTAATTTTAAGAAGATTTTGTGGATATTTTTAACGCTGTTTTGTATTATATCTCTTCTTCTGATTGAAATAATTTACCCTTTAGTTATCCAACTTTTAATTTTTGTTGGTTATTAATAATCTTTAAAAATTTAGCATATTTATCTAAATAAGAAACAAGTATATTATAGAATTTATTTAAATCAACACTGTCAAAACAATTATAAACTTCCTCCCAACTCTCATGTGAAATTAAAGTTTCTAATTTATTATAATCAATTATTTTTTTAGTTAAAGTTGGATTAGGGTTTATAGATGTATTAGGTTTTGAAAACGGTTTGAAAGAAATTCCTGCAAGTACAGCATAATGGTCTGTGATGTTACAACTGATGAAAAGCAAACATTACTAGGCAAAGATAAATATTCGAATTCAAGTGGTAATAATCATACGTTTGGTGACGTTTCTATAATACGAAAATTATCTTGACGTCACCTATCCCTGTTTTAATTTCCACTATAATTCCCCCAATGTTAACTCCCACTAAAATTGCAAATAAGAATTGGTATAAATTCAGCTGTCTTTCGTAGTTTATGACAATTTTCTCTGCCTTTTACTTCAAATCCAGAACTATTTCGACCTGTTTAAATAAACCCGACCGACCGCTTGTACCTAATTATTCTCTTGATATCCTGCGTAAATACTATTGACCTCCGCCTGAACTTGATCTGAAACCGATATTTGATTAACCTGCTACATCTTTGTCTTATTACGTACTCTTCCGCAATTCAATTTGTCGCGGATGAAAGTGCCAACTTCTTGTGTTACGTCCACGGCATCAAAAAGCACAGTATTTCAATGTACCGCTTTCGAAAGCTAACAACGTAACCCTTCATCTATTCTCTCTGTCTGACTTTAACCGATTTGAGTTTGGCTGTTGTTTAGACGCCTTGTTTCATACTATACTCTGACTTCTTTTCGTAATTCGTAATTCCGAGCACTATTACCTAGTTCAAGATCAAGCAGAAAGTAAAATAGGTAACTTCGGCCTGGGCATCAGAAACGAATGGGGAGAAAAACTTATAAACAAAAACTATGGACATGGCTCAACCCTAACAGCAAAACAAAAAATCAAATAGATTTTATACTAACATCAAACATAAACATGGTGACAGTAAACAACCACGGGATGGTAACTGCGGAAATATAAATAAATAAAAACTTGAGAAGAGCAAAGAGATTTAATAAGAACACCAAACTCATAAATAGACAAAAGCTTAAAGACAAAAGTACCGAATACCAAATAAAGCTAAAAAAACAACACGATTGACAAATCTTTGGTATTATTTATGCAAACAGCAGCCTTTAAGACGGCAAGTAGAAGAAAGAAAGATAAGAGAGATTCAGCGACAATAAGAAGAAACTAATAAGGCTAAGACAAGAAAAAATATTAATTAACACAACAAGCAAAGAAGAATAACTCAGATTAGTAAAGAAGTTAGAAAATCTATAAGACGAAACAGATGAACAAAGATAGAAAAAGTGGTAAACAAAGTTATAGAACAAAATCAAGATATTAAATGCTTTCGAAGAAAAACTGGGACTCCACAATTACACGTGCTAAGAAATAAGCAAAACGCGGAAATCAGAGACAGAAAGAAAATGCTACGGATAATAGAAAAATTCTATACCAAACTATACGAAGCTAAAGTAATGCCGACGAATAAAACAAAAACAAACCTCCGGCAGAAAATAAGAAACGTAAACTCGGAAAAATGCCAGAAATAGACGAGCAAGAAATAGCTAACACGGTAAAGCAAATGAAACAAAACAAAAACTAACAAAGGTGTTGACCAACACGAAAGATGAAAGACCGGTGAGAGTTGACGATGAAACAATTGAACATATACCTAGGACAAGACATTGGACCCATAGAGAAAATCAGACGGCAGAAGTTACCAGAAGAATAAAATGAGTTAAGCGGCATTTTTGAAAACTAAGCTATATACTGAAAGACCAAAACATCTCACAACATCTCAGAACTAGAATCTTTGATATGTGTGTAGTATCGGCACTAACGTACGGGGTTCAAACATGGGTGTTCACAATAAAAAATGTGCACAAGATTTGTAAAACACAAAGACCAATAGAAAGAGTTATGCTTGGAATATCTCTAAAAGATCGTATTACCAACAAAACTATAAAAGAAATTACACGAGTAAAGAACGCTGTTATAACCATGGCACAACTAAAATGGAGATGGGCCGGACATAACGCTAGAAATACAGAAAGATGGAACACGTTTATAAATTACTGGAGACTATGGATAGGGGGAAAAGTAGGGGCAAACCAAGAATGCGTTGGGGAGATGATATAAAGCGAGTGGGCGGTTTCAGATAGAATAGAGTGGCTGGAAATAGAGAAATATGGACGGCGTTGCAAGAGGTTTATGTTCAAAGTTGGACAAAAAGAAACTAAAAAAAAGATTACCTGGTTAGATAGCCGTTCCGGAGAAGTCTTTGACGTTTCACAACGTATACTGATGTCGTTACGCTCAAGCAGGACGTCTAGCACTACGCTAAAAATAACCGGCCAAATAGAACCGTCTGCAAACCAACAAAATGCATATAAAGAATCTTACAAACCTCCGGATGAATGAATTTGTAAGAACCAGGTGCACCTGCAAGGCTATTTATATACAGGGGCTATCAACAAACTCACAACCACACATAGGAGCCGCCCGGAGTTATAAACCAAAGCATATCTACAAAGCAAGTACCGGATATCGCTTAGTTATAACGAACCCAAACCTTTCCATTTGGTAAAGAACCTACGATTTAAACGTTTCTTGGTATACAACTATCAATGGTAGGTAGTAAGAAAAACACACTACTTATTTTTACGGAAACAACCCGCAAAGGTTCCAATTTCACATCTGGGGTCTACCGCCATTGACAGGCGGCTGTGTCTCTTCTACCTATGCCGTGGAACACTGCGCCTACCGGGGATTGCAGCAAAACTTAGCTGCAGACAATTTAACTATTCAGTTTTTTTGTATTATACATGGTGGCTCACCGCATTTGCCTTGGTTTTTTTACAAGAAATGAAAAGGGTTGGGAAATAATTTTTAGCTCAGTCACATGTGGATTCTTGAGGAGCATATTCCAAAATTATTTTTGAATATAGAGGGTGACATAAAAATAAAGTACATATCAAAGTTATATTTTTAGATACTATGAACCAAATAAAACTAAGTTTTTGTTACATTTCCTATACCTAAAACTGATCGTTTCTGAGAAATTTTGAGAAATATCAAAATAGATAATGCAATTTAAAAATTGCTTACACCTTGTAACATAGAACAAGCTGCTCATAATTAAATCTACTGGTTGGCTAAAAGATTAAGGCAAACTACCATCTAAAAGTTTTATTTTAAAATTATACAGAGTGGTGGAAAAGAATGCTCTAAAGTTTAGGCACACATTTTATTAAATAATTTCTTAAAGTTTAATAGAACACCCATATTTATTTATATTAAGGTTTCTATACCTATTTCTTATGTTTTTTACGCAAACCTTGTTTTTATATTTTACTTTTTATCTGCTATACCTACCCTACTATTTTCTTTAATGATAGTAGGCTTTGGCCAAGATGGTGTTAAATATTTAAAAAAAATGATTTGACAGTGACGTTACTTGTTAGTCAAACCATTATCGTTGTTTAAAGTTTAAAATTGTTTTTCGAGATTGTTGCATCTCATTAGTTAATATGAGAATTTACCCCCATGAAGAACAAATTGATATAATTTTGGTAATTGGTCAGTGTGAAAAAATATTTATAATTTATAGTATATGCCCAAAAGTATCCTAACAGGCAACATCCTAATAAGCGTTCTTTGGAAAAGTTGTTGCAGCTTTTCCAAAGATCAGGCAGTGTGTCTCATACTAAGCCCGAACGACAATAATCGGTTACCGAAAATGGATATTTAGTGATGGAATTTCTGATAGAAAACCCTCAAACAAGTCACCAAAAAATTAATAAAGCAACTGGAATAAGCATCCAAAGAATAAGTAAAAAACACAAATTTTACCGTATCACATACAACTACATCAATATAGGTATAGGAAGTGTACCTTTATTTGGTCTATAATATTTAAAAATATAAAGAAAATATAGGATATTCCATAAGATAAAATACTAAACTTTTATATGTATTTTATTTTTGTGCTACTCTGTATATTGAAAAATAATTTTGCAATATACTCCTTAAGAACCTACATATGACTGAGTTAAAAATTATTTCCCAACCTTTTTTATTTCTTGTAGAAAAATCGAGGCGAATGTGGTGGGCCACCTTGTATAATTAACACACGGATACATCATTATTATTTTGTTAATTATTTTTTTTTTGGTTCAAGTTTAATATACATCTTAAAAACTCTCCTCTCTTTGCATCTTCGCTGTGGTTACCCGACGCAAAATAAATGTTGTAAATCTTATACTTGCATAAGTCTTAAGAAACTAACGATAAAGATTTTATTGGTGAAACGACGGTTATATACATTATTCTTTATGAGAGATGACAGACACAACAACTTATGTCGACTCGGTAGCGGAAATTGCGGCCGAGTCAGCAGGTAAGTTGTGTTATCAAATGATTTTAGACACACACGTCGCGTCGGCTTGTCGGCTGCTTAACAAAACAAACAACTTTTTGTAATTTTTAAGTTTTCTCCCCAGAATCTAAACCAGCTTAATAGACTATACATCATTGAATATTTAACCCAAATTGTATATTTATTAATATAAGGTAGCCATACTTTTCTACTCAATTTGGGACACACTGTATACACACCCTCGTAAAATTGTAATGGCTGGGTAAAATAAAAGGGACGCACTGTATATTTACTTATCTGTTAACAAAATCGCCCTCTAATTACTTTAAATCCGTGGAATTAATATGTAAAAATACTAAGACTGAAGCATTTAGTGATAAGATTTTGTTTAAAATTTTAGTATTTAGACATTTTTCAATTAAAAATTGACTACTTTGTACTTTTACGTTTTTGTCTAGACATTTTATTTAAAATAGGTAACGGTGTTTTATAACTGACATGTAACATTAATGACATTGTGATACTTCTGTAATCGAAAAGATGTAGTTCAGTATCAGAGCATACATACAGGATGTATTATAATAAATTGGAAATATTTTAACTGTAGAAAGCTGAGCTCAAAATACTAAGATTTAACTCAAATTACTTAGATACAATGTGGCTGTTTACTGAGTTACAAGGTGTTTTATATGAAAATTTAAAAACATTTGTATTCAGTACAGTATTTGACATATCCTTGTTATACTTGGCAGGAAGTGTAGGTACAAATCTGCGACAAGGCAGGATGGTGTAGAAAATTTTATATTATTTATCTATGACTGAATGACATAAGGAAACATTCTATCAATTTTGAGTATGCAAAAAAACACTCTCCTTTAACGTAAAAAAAAAAACAATATACATTTTTTCCCGATGGTTTTTTTACGATTACGCTTATTCCTATCTAGCTTTGACTTTTGACACACCTGAAAATTCTGAAAAGTGCGTTCGATGTCGTTATTCATTATTTTTCCCCATACATACAACTTTGGAAGTCACTTAGATATCAAATAATTAACCATCATTCTAAAACTCTAGTAATTACTGCGCAAGCTGATTTGGATAACATTATTGGGTCATTACCATAATTCAATCAATCTGTATTTTTGTACGTTTCTATTTTCATTAATCCATAAATGAGCATCGGTGAACTATCTGTTTATTATCAGAATGTGCGTGGTTTAAGGACTAAAACACATGAGTTTTACAAAGCCGTCCTTGTAAATGATTTTGATGTATTGGTTGTGAGTGAATCATGGTTATATGGAGGCATCTTGAACAATGAACTCGTAGATAGTAGATATTCTGTATGGAGTATTCATCGTAGTAGCGATGGTTTGGTGAGGGGGGTTTGTAGTTATGGTATCTATTAAGGACTTACTAACGCCACGCATAGTGAAATCATTCTCTACCCGCAAGTTTGATTCTCATATTTGTACTTTTAATTATTGGAGTAATTATTTTGTGGTGATAGCTGTTTATTTCGAACCGAATTGTAAGAATCAATGTTACACAGATTTTTTTAATTACGTTTCTGATCAATTTGAAATAAGTAACTGTCATAAATATAACATACTAGTAATTGGTGATTTTAACGTACCCGATTTTTAATGACAGCACTATAAATACTGATTTGGCTTGTTATCAATTAAATTCCAAGGTTCAAAATATTTATAGCTTTATATCCCTTTATCTATTATATTCTGTTAATAAAATTTTAAATTCAAATTTCAGAACTTTAGATTTAGTTTTATCGAGTCTTTTAAATGTAACAATTGATCAAGGATGTTATCCTCTAGTTCCATACGATAAACATCATCCCCCGTTATTAATTCATGTGCGACTACCAAAATATAAATTTGTTACGGCTAGAGTATGTAACCAGCCTTGCAGCACTATTTGTTACAAATATAAAAATGTTAATATTAAAGATTTAAAATGTATGATCTCTCAATCTGACTGGTCCTGTTTATATGCTATTTCATTTGCTAGAACTTTACCAATATTTAAGAAAGGAGACCGTAATGATCCAAATAACTACCGCCCCATATCGTTGGTTCCTGTGTTTGCCAAAATTTTTGAACACATTATAAAAGACCAAATTATGGAGTACATGGAGAAAAATAACCTTTTTAATCCCTGTCAATATGGATTTAGGTCAGGACTATCAACAAATCATGCAATCCAAGAACTACTTAAACACATTCTCGATAGCCTAGAAAGAGGTTTACATTCAACAGCAACCTTTTGTGATCTGTCAAAGGCCTTTGATTGTGTTGATTCCAACTATCTTTTAATTAAATTAGAGAGGTTAGGTTTCGGTAGATCGTTCTCTAATCTAATTGGTTCTTATCTTACTGACAGATTTCAATTTGTAGAACACAATAATGTTAAATGTGATACTTTATCAGTGAACATGGGAGTACCTCAAGGTTCAGTTCTTGGACCGACTCTCTTTATTATTTTTATTAATGACGTATTTTCTGTTGATAATACTATTAAAATTTTATACGCTGACGATTCAACATTAGTAACTAAAGCTGAAGAATGGATGGATCTTCTGAGAGAGATGGCTGATGCACAAGAAAGAGCAAGGAAATGGTTCTATGATAATGGGTTGTGCCTAAATAACGATAAAACAACAAACATGATCTTTACATTACGAACAAATGATTGTAACCAAGAAGAGAGCCTAATAATAAACAAAACACACTCTACAAAATTTCTAGGGGTCATCATCGACGACAAATTGACTTGGATCGAACATTGTCATATTCTATCTAAAAAAATTGCTAGTAACATCTTTGCATTACGAAATTTAGTAAACAATGTTTCCAGAAGTGTTTAGATAATGGCATACTTTGCTTTGATTCACTCGCATATTTCTTACGCTATAACAGCGTGGGGTAGATCTAGTAGATGGCCATCAATTTTTCGTTTACAACGAAAGGCCATACGAATCATCTACGATATAGGTTATATGGATGACTGTAGACACTGTTTTGTGACGGGAAACATCTTAACTTTTCCATCAATGTACATCTACGAAACTATGAAATATGTTAAAAGTAACATCTCCAAATTCGAAACTGGTTATCATATGTACCCTACTAGGTATAAAAATATAATCAAGCCAACTTCAATCAGACTATGCAAAACAGAAAAGAGTTTTGAATTCCAAGGGGTTCAATTTTTTAATCACTTGCCAAGATCGGTTCAGGTACTTCCCATAATTGAATTTAAAAAACTGTAAAAGCAATGTTATTAAAGAAAGCCTTCTATTCGTATAATGAATACTTATCTTATAATCTCACATCAAATGATTTTTAACTGTACTTACTATGTTTGTGATGTGTGTTTGTATGTATCCTATATGTATGTGTATGTTATATACAAATACTTTATTATTTATATATTTATATTTGACGGGTTTAAAACTTGTAAATATGTTCTTCTATATAGACGATTGTAAGCACTATTCTGTGATACTAACATAATAAACTATTATTATTATTATTATTATTATTCAGATGTTAATTTGGCTGTAGAATACTTTCATAAGATTCTTTTTGATTGTATTGATAAATATGTTCCTAAATGTTTAATTAAGCCTGAACGTAAATATCCTGTATGGTTTGATACAGACATAATTAAACTTATTAAAACCAAAAATAAGCTTGCCAACAAATGTAAAATTTCTTCTTATTTCTTTAGCAGATTCAAATGTGCTAGAAAAAGTTCTTAAAAATAAAATAGATATTGCTTATAAAAAATTTATCGTTAACACCGAAAACTCTGTTTCATTTGATCCAAAAAAAAAATTTTGGTCTTATACAAAACTATTAAAATCTAAAACTAAGTTATTAGATGAAATGCATTATAATGGAATTAAATATAGTGGCCACGAGATTGTTGATTCTTTTGCCGATTATTTCATGTCTGTCCACAGTCAAACAAAATCGAATTATGATATAGATAACATTTTGGCGAGTAGTAATGCTTGTGACAATATTTACCATTCTTTTAATTTAGGTCTAATTTCTATAAATGATGTTAATGGTGCTTTTGACAAACTAAAAAATAAAATGAGCAGTGGTCCCGATGGCATTCCTACTTATTTTTTTAAAACACTTAAGGACGTAATCGCGACATAATTATGTTATATTTTTAATTTATCTATTAAGACAACCGTTTATCCTGATCTTTGGAAAGTTGTAAAAATAACACCGGTTTTTAAATCAGATGATGAATCCAATCTAGTTAACCATAGGCCTGTGTCTATCTTGAACAGTTTCGCTAAGGTTTTTGAATATATCATTTACAAAATATTATTTAGTTGCGTTAGAAATTTTATATGTCCCCAGCAGCATGGTTTTCTCACAGGCAGATCTACTGAAACCAATTTGCTAGTCTTTTCTGAATATGTTAGAAGTGTACTGGATGTGGGAGGTCGCGTCGATGTGATATTTACTGATTTTTCGAAAGCGTTTGATGTAGTAGATCACGACCTCATTTTGTTTAAACTTCATAGGCTTGGTGCATCTAAACTTACTTCGTTATTTTTTAGTTCATATCTGAAAGATAGGTTTTTCAGCGTTAGATTTCTTAACTTTAATTCCAAAAGAAAGGTTTCTTTGTCAGGCGTGCCTCAAGGGGCAAATCTTGGCGTTCATCTTTTTTTAATTTTTGTAAATGATTTGTCACCTATTTTTTCTTCTAATTGCTTAATGTATGCTGATGATTTGAAATTGTATAGTAGTATTTATTCTGAAAGCGACCGCACATTATTACAAGGAGATTTAAATAAGTTAAATTTGTGGTGTATTGAGAATAAATTATTACTGAATACAAAAAATGTGTTGTTTTATCAGTATCAAATGAAAGAGCCATTTACGACCCAGTCTATCTTATCAACAATTATAATTTAGAAGTAGTACAGTCTCACAAAGATTTAGGTATAATTTTCTCAAATAAATTTTCTTTTGTTGAACATATTCAGTCTATTGTAAATTTTTCGTACAGATTAATTGGTTTTGTAAAAAGATGTATTCGTGATTTTGCAAGTACCAAAGCAATTTGTGTGCTTTATTTCTTATTGATTAGAATCAGACTGGAGTATTGCTCTAGTGTTTGGTTTCCCAGTAGTGCTAAATATAAAAACATGCTTGAGATTGTGCAGAACAAAGTCCTTAGGTACTTGTATTATAAAAGTATAAAGTTTTATGTCCATTTGACTCTCCCACTGATCTTCTGAGGAGAGATGCAAGAATTTGTAAATTATCTGTTAGACGGGATGCATCAATTCTATGTTTTTTTAAAATTGATCAATGGGCACAACCATTGTTCAGCACTGTTACGCCAAGTAAGTTTTTATGTTCCTAGGTCTATCAACACTAGAGCTAACACTTCCAGTTTGCTACTAATGCATAACTTTAAGACTGATGTACTAAAATATTCAATTTTCAATTATGGTTCCGCTATTTTTAATTATATTACTCATCTTAACGATAACGATTATAATGTTGACGCAAGTGATTTAGATATGTTTAGTATGTCTTTAAGAAACTTCAAAAAAACTTTGATCAATGTATTAGAAAATAGGTAATAATTTTGACCGTTTAAATTTAGTAATTTTTTTTGCTCTTCTCTTAAGACTGATAATGTAAATTTTGTTAATTTCATTTATGTAAGTAGACCGAATTGGGGTTATACCTGTGGTCTAACTTTGTATTATATATTATTGTATATGTTATTCTTATATAAATAAAAAAACCACAAGGAGGATGGCCAAATACAGTATTCTGCCTTAATATATAATGACAAACGTGTTTTGACTGACTTAATAATTTTAACAATTTACTAAAATTTATGAATGTTTAACTACTTCGTCTGATGTTATAAGAGAAGTGAAAAATATAAAAATTTGCATTCATTGTCTAGAAACAATTCTACCCAGACAAAATAATTTACCGTCTTATTAAACTGGAGACGGCTGTAGTAGAGACAGTTTTTTGTTTCAGATAGTAATGGCTTTAAAGATTCGTGATGCGAAAAATAGCGAAAACCGTTCCTATTCTCAAAAAAGGAAATTGCGAGAATGTTGAAAGTTATAGACTTGTTTCCGTTTTATTAACATTTTCCGAAATTATTGAGCGAGTTATTTATGTATAAACGTATTATTAACCATTTAACTAAATTTACTATTATAAAAAGTTTCAGTACGGGTTTCTTCAAAATAAGTCATCGGAGATGGCAATCTTCGATTCATCTTGGAGCATATGAAGAAGAGGCTCTGGGTAGGTGGAATTTATTTCGATCTATCCAAAGCCTACAACAAACTTTATCATGGTATATTATTAAAATAATTCAAAACATATTGTTTACGTGGGGTTTCCATAATTCGATCAAATCGTATCTCAGTAACAGGTTGATTTGTATAAGTACTGTTGTTAATGATAAAATACTGATCTCTTATTTGTCCTATGCTAGGGTCTATACAGGCGTTCCTCAAAGGTCAATACTTGGGCCGCTACTTTTTCTGCTATGCACCAACGATTTATGTGAGCAGATCGATAACGTAAATTTTTTTTATCAATTTACTGACGATACTTCATGCGTTGTGGTGCAAAAACGTACCTCCAATCTATCTTGTAGTGTACAAAAGGTGGTAGAGAGTATAAATCAATGGTGTAAAAGTAATCTTTTGAGCTTGAATACTATTAAAACAGCTTTATTGGTATTCAAGGATACTTAGAATACTATCGATGAGAATGCTACTGTATCAGTTTCTGAAATATCTAAATTTTTGGGAACCTTACCGTGGGGTCCCTTCAAAGAGTACTTAGGGGATCATATTTTGGTACCCATCTATTTATGTAAAATAACTATTCACTGGCCAAAAGAGAATCTTAGAAACGATCTTGCAGTTATTATGCGATACCTCATATAAACCTTATTTCAAAGAACTAAAGATACTTACTGTTCCTTTCATTTATTTATATAAGCTCGGAACCTATGTAAGATGCAAAAGTAAAGATTTTTTCAGTAACGTGTATTATAATAATCTTATTAAGACCTTAAGAGGAAATAAGAATCTCGGTATTCCTAAACATAATTTTTCACTTACACAGAATGGATCTAAGTATTGTGCGATAAAGACATCAAATCTACTTTAAGCATTAAGCAATTTCAAACAAAGTTGAAATCGTTTTTATTAAATAAATAATATTCCGCGTGGACTGAATTTTTAAGTGAAACTCATTAATTATTGTATGTCAATTTACTATTGTTTGTAGTTCTATGTTGTTGTGTATTGTTCTACTGACTTTTTTGTTTTTAGTATTAATATTATTCCACATACCACCGCCTTTGTCTTACTTGTAGATTTTACGGCAATAAACTTGTTATTATTATTATCATTATTATTATTACATGAAAGTATATCTTTTGTAGTGGTTGTCATAGTGTGAAAATGCCACTTTAATCTTTAATAGAAAAAAGTTACTTTTACTTTTAAATTGTTGATAGAAATCTTTATACCGACTTATGTCATTTTATCTATATTAACTTTAAACCGTTGATTCAAAAATTTGGAAAGATATGCAACGCATATGAATAAATTGTACCAAAAAATTGGTTTGAGATGTAGATGGCGTTACCGTCACTTTAACTGGAATTGGTTAGTTGTTTCGTAACTTCGTAGATATTGGGGAATTTGTAATTCGATTTTTGTTACAATAACTAAGTGTGTATACGTTAGTTGCACAAATAACAAAAAAAAAAACAGGGTTAATTCGACGGTACAGCCATCTACATGTCAGGGGCAATTGTTTGGTATACTTTATTCACTTCCATTCGGTATTTTCCCAAAATATTATTTAGAGATGGCACTACAGCATCCCTTGTTTCATTATTTGGATTTTTTAGATATAATTTGTTCAATCTGTTTGTTTCAGTTGACCAACAAGAGACATTACAGTAATTACACATTTTTTTATGGCAAGAACATCATATTCAAGAACACTCTACATAAAACAAAATAATTGTAAATTAAAAATGATGAAAATAAGTATCAACAAAATGTTCACTAAAGTTTAATTAAAAAGTCATTGCATAAATCAAGTAGTTAAACTGAAATTAAATTAAATACAACTAAGCAAGAAGTTAATTGTTAAACATTTTTTTCTTATAACTTTGGCCATTGTCTTATTAAATCCAAACTACGAAGCTTCTGGAATTATCTTAAATGACCTAATAATTTATAGTTTGTGGAAGTACATAAAACACTTTATGTCATTGTTTAAGACATACGTTAGTCAGCGTTTTTGTCTCCCCCATTATATCCGTCATTGCGAAAGAGAAACTCACTCGACCAGATATGACTAACATTTTAATTGATTTTCTTTAAGAATTACTTCCTTTTACATATATATCCGCAAAGTAAATGATTTAACGCCGCAATTGTACTTCAACTTTCCTTAAATGGCATTTATAATTGGAACCCATTGTGTTATCGTTCCATTCATTAGCAACGTTTGGAATTTTTTTTTTAATACAACTGCGACAATTTATTATTTTTCTCGTTACGTAATATTGCATTGTGTTTTATTTTAAAAATGCTTTCGAGATATTGTGATACGTTTAATTAGAAATACTTTCAATGGATTTCTTCCAATAATCCTTTGTTGTATGTGTAAGCATTTTATTTTCTTAACCGATATTAACTTTTATTAAAGCCTACCCATTATATGACGTTTGATCTTTTCAGAAATTTATTAGTAATCTAGCTCAAATTTATATTAAGTTGAATTTTAATGTGGTTTTTATAAAAAAATTTAATATTTTGAACGATGTAGAATTAAAAAAAAACTAGTTGAAAGAAGACATTCAAAAAATTTTAACAATGAACGACAATTCTAAATTTATAGGACAACCTGAGAATAAAACGAATTCATTTAAAAATGTATTAGTAGTTATTTTTTATGTATTTAATAAGTAATAATAATTTGTTATTAATTACTTTTCTGAAAAACGCTAAATGCAAAGTAGATGAAGTAGTACGGTCGTAGCTCTGCAGTTAAGTACCTTAGCTACAAAGCGAGCACCCCGGGTTCAATTCCAGGTACAAACTTCAATTTTTGGCCGTACTCTCTCGCAAAGCAATGTCAGACCAGCGAGAGTTTACTTGCTTAGTAAACCTCTCAACTTAAACCGTACGGAATTGGCGTTAAACTGTAGATCCTATGTATATGTGTCAAGCACAATACATATACATGGGAGGGGTGCGCAACGTCCGGTAACAGATATGCTACTTCAAAAAAAAGTAGTACGAGTAGAAAACGATAAAGATATTTTTACTAAAGAATGCACACCCAATGGGTCGTCAAAGCTTTATAAAATTTAAAAAAATTAAATTTTACAGCCTGTTACTTTTCTAATTAAAGATAATAAGAGAAATTCTGTTCTCAGTAAATTTTACAAATTTTAATTCAGAAAACTAAACATTCTGATGTGTATCTAGTAGAAAAAGTACTTAAGCGCAAAGGAATCATAGATTATCTAAAGAAGTATAAAGTAAAAAAACGAAAAGTTGGCATTTTGGTCAAATTAACGTATATCTTTTTTCTGGCACAATTCGAACACACTATAACAATATAAGATATTACAGATTGATGTGGTAATAATTAATATTCAAAGCGTATTTTACTAAAAATCAGTAATATAAGTTATTTTTGTAAAATTTTATTTATTAACCAAATTAATTTTTTATTCATTAAGCAACCTTCATAGACTAATTGGTTGATTTGTTGCTTAGTAATCTGTTTGTGCCTTCTAACTAGAGTTTGATTCCGATTGCAGTATTTTTTTATTAAAATAAGTGAGGTTGTTTGGGATTAGACGGAGACAATTTGGTAATTAATAAAAGTATTTATTTTATGGTATTTTACCAATAAGTGATCAGCTTCATCATCATTATTATAATACAATTTTGTAAAGTAAATTTAATCTATTTCAAATTATGCCAGAAAGAAGAAATAAATTAATTTTCAATTTAACATAGAAAACGCCTATGCTTTTCCATGTGACACGGTACAACTAAATCTAAATCTCGTGTTTTACAAATGGCCGGTTGCACAACACGACTTAAACTTAAGGTTTGCTTAAAAACTTACATACAATTGTTAAAACTATAGCAATTATTGTTTTTAAGCACTACTTAAGTTTAAGTCATGTTGCTTCCACTGGCCATATAAGACTATTTTTCATAACACATTTGTTAACATAGACAAAATATTTTTATAATCAATCAGGTTTGTAGATGGCCAGCGTCCGCTACATGGATCTGAGTGCCAACCAAGTAGAACTGCTCTATTGCTTCTCCCTTTTTAATGTTTTGATTTACCCACGTTAAAACTGCATCATGTCTTGGATTGTGTGATTACATGATAAAAAAATAATTTATTACCAATTCTGCTCATTTTAGGAGTAAATTGGTCAACATTATCATCAAAGACGTAGAAGATGTAGTCTGTGTTGATTGTGAAAATTGTAAATTTAAAAACTAATTTTGAACGCACGGTTAGTGTATCGAATCTACAACGTATTGAGATAGATGATTGTGACGAAGACAAATTTACTCAAAAAAGGACTTCTGGCGATCCCACCTATAGGGGAATGTATTAAACTATTAAATTTTATGACAGAGCAACAATTATACATAATAAATTTGTTCTTTAACAAGACTGATAAGAAAAAGTAAACAACACCTAATAGATCAACAATGAAACGAAAACAACTATATTTTAACACAGAATAGTTAGACCAAAAAACTTAAAAAAAGATCTCAACTAGTACAAATTATAGAAGAAACAAAAGACAAAAAGGAAATGACAAAAATAATAAAACATATAAGAACAACATAAACAAAACCTACACGCGAAATTAAAGATGCAACAAAACAACTGAAGTTTACTATAAACGTCTGTGGTGTAGTGAAGAAACCGTGTGCAATTGTGAATTGGTTTGTTTTGGTGAAGCTTTTGCTTTAAAGTTTAGGGAAACCACTAAAAGCTAAACACGCCAATTATATGTAATAATATTGATTAAGTGTGTAAACATTATAGAAGATAAATAGGAACAATACAGCCATTTCATGACGACATATAATTAACCAGTTCAAGCGCCAGTGACGACAATTACAAAAAACATAGTAGGATGAAGAAATAGCAACCTAAATAATGGAAAACAAATAATCAAAACAGAGAATATAAAATATTGCTTAACTTCAGATGTCCTTTAAATTAGTAAGCCATAATACAGCTTCTGTTAAGTTATGAATGTTTACAAATCCTCTTTTAAACTTTGTTTATTGACAATCTCCTACAATATGTCCAACGGTCTCTGGTATGTTTTCACAGTCATAATTTGTATTAGAAATCGCACTCCATTTAAACAACATAGAGTTACATTGTTCTTATGCGATTTACTTTGTACAAAATTTTTTTTTTTTTTTGTCAAAGTCTGGTATGGTTTATTAAAAATATCAACTTTAGACCATAATTTTTTTATTTTTCTACTTCAGAAAAAACCATGCTTAAGTAGTCTTGCAACCATACAGGACGAGATTTAAATCTTTTAGATGAAGGGTTCTCAATATCATTGCAAATTGGTAAGTTTTTGTTAAATTGGTACTTATCCTATTCTTGTTTTAACGGAGCTTTTTGTCGAATTTTTGATTGGGTATATTATAAAGAATAGGAAGTCAATCAAAAGGAGTAGATTTAATGGTTCCACTAATTATACGCATAGTGCAATTCAACTGAGGAAGATGAGCAGGTAGAGATGGTAGACACGATAAAATATCTAAGACATATGTTGAAATATAATAATAGTTATGCAGCGCAAATACAAAGTTTGGAAAAAAGATAATAGAATATTAGAACAGGTGTAAAGTTTGGGGGAGAAAGTTTTTAGAATGAATATGGTAAAAAGGAAATGGCTATGGAGAAACCTTGTAGAAAGTGTTACCTTACTCGTCTATAAAGCGCATATATGGGGGTGGAGATAGTGAGAACAATTAGAAAAAATACACATAAATTATTGTAAATGGAGTTTAGTAATAGAAACAGAGACACCATCATACATAGTAAAAAAAGAGATAAAATTGAATAAAATTAGAATAACAGTAGAAAAGATGGTAACGAGGTACGAAGAGAGTATGAGAGGGGAATGTAATAAACTGAAAGCAGCATGGACGCTAGTGAAGGAGAAAAAAATAAATGAAGGACAGGCATATTATAAAAGAAGAGCATATGCAAGAGAAGAAAGAGTAAGCATAAAAAGAAGAACCATTAAATATGTAAAGTTCGGTAAACTAATATGGTATTAGAATGTACAACTTATATGGAATCACCCATTATTTGCGACCAAAAAATGTTTTTGGAAAAAAAATGATATGCCACGGACAGTAAAAAGTGTTTACTAAAAAAACAACGAAATTTGATCAAAGTCGCCACCTTTTCAGACTGTGGTGTTTATATCGCCGTTTAGTTGTACAATTTTTAGTTGCAGTAAGAAGTTGTTTTATTTTAAATTTGTATTTAAAATGCCTAATGGGGGTTATCTGATGTTCAAAGGGAAGAGTAATTGCCCTGGTGGAGCAAAGCATGTCACAGAGTGAGATTGAAAGAATTTACAAGGGGCTGTTTCAGTAACCTATACGAGGTTTTTGGAGCTACAAACTTTAAAAAATAGGCCGAGAAGAAGTCGTGGAAAAGTAACCACGGAATATCAGAATAGAGTTGTTGCCAAAATTGCCAGAAGAAATCCTACTGTATCTCATCCCGAGCTTCAAAGACAGTTGCTACTAACTACAGAAATTAGTGTATCGGTAGAAACGACCAGGAAAAGGTTCCAGAATTATCAAGACAACATAAAATTAATCGTTTAAATTAATGTTTAAAACATGAAAATTGGACAATAGAAGATTGGCGAAATGTTTTATTTTCCAATGAAACCGAACCGACCGGCTAGAGTTTTAAGGGCTCGTGGGAGGCAAGCCTCCAAACTGCAAAATATGTTCTAAAATATAAAGTAGGAAGTGTAATGTTGTGGAGTGGTATAATGCTAAGAAAAAAAACTCCATTGATTTCTATGAGACATACACTAACTAGTCAAAGGTATGTTGATTTAGTATTACAACCTGTAATAAGGCTCTGGAGAGGTTCTTATGGCAATCAATTTTTATTTATGCAAGATAATGCCCCTCCACACACTAGAAGAGTGGCTCAAAACTTTTTAGATACGGAAAATGTGACTGTTTTACCGTGACCAGCTTATTCTCTAGATCTGAATCCCATAGAGCACTTGTGGGATGTGATTAAAAGAAAGATTAGATCTCGCCAAAATAACCCTGGTTATTTAGGAGAACTGATACAAGCAGCTTTAGAAGAATGGAAAAATGTTACTGAAAAACAAACTAACAATTTAATAACAAGCATGCCTTGTCGTATTCATGCTTGTATTAAAGTTAGAAGTGGCAAAACTAATTATTAAAAGATTTTTTTTTTAAATTTAGCATTTTTTTATTCGTAATATTGGCCATTTATTTAAGTCATACTGTAATAAAATTAGGTTAATAGATTTTCAAAGTAATAAATACTTCAGCGAAAATATTAGGTAATTCCATATATGTTTGGGTGTGTGTATACTAGATTTTAGCTATAAATAAATTATTAAATGATGCCAAAGTAATGCTATTACACAAAAGAGACTGTAAAAGAAAAATCAAAAGCACAGACAGGTTTTCGAAAATGATTTTCCACGGCTGAACACTTATTAATTTACATAGCATTTATAGACTAAGAAAAAACTTTTATTACTACCACTAAAAAAGGGCATGTCACTAGGAGATTGTCTATCGCCTAAATTGTTTACACTATATGGCACACGTCAAAAAGTGGCCAGGGAAATCTAAATATCAATAGTTAATATATGACTTAACTGATTCACGTGGATGACATTATTGTGTTAGCCAAAACTACAAAAAATATTTTCCATACATATTCAAAATCACATATCGCATAAGTTGTGTGGGCTTTATCAAGGCTGGTTTTATACACAACGGTGAGCGAAACGTTGGCGATTGCAATTTACTGAGTTGAGTATTATTCCCACCTCCACCTAGAAGGGCTCTTGTAGAGTACATATATTAACTTATTTTTTATGAAGTAGTCGTATAAAAGTAAAGTGTGCAACTGGTGCGTAATAGTTATTTACCTCACGAGTTTGAGAAATTTCTTCTCGAAAAAGTAGGGTATATTATTTTTTGTAACGAATAACTATAGTAATAATTCATAAATAAACAGCTGCTTAGTCTTTTGTGAAATTTGAGTTAGTAGCACTGTCTACCCAATTGCTTGATAATTTGCTTTGCGTTGTCAACTAATACCAACCTAACAAAAATTCCCTCGGAAACTAAAAACACCGCGATGCGGGAAATAAAACTTCCGTGCATCAAAAATACACGGGAAATCAGTAATCTTAGGCTATGAGTACAAAAACTTTTTTTTTTACACGAAGTTCATCCAGTCGCTTTGCATTACGCTTTGGTAAAAAATCTACTTACGCACTTGATACGTAATACACTGTTCTTATAAAACTAGTAATCAGCTAGGAATATGTTGTTCCTCTAGTTCATTTTAGGATTATGTTTATGTAGAAATAAATAAAGAACTAACGCAATTGTTTTCCAAAAAAATTCCTACGTGTCATCTACGTGTTAATAAACACATTGATTATAACTGAAAATTTTATCAGAAAATCATGAATTAACTATAAAAATTGAAAAGTTACATAAGACACACACATTAAGCCTAGATGAACGAATGGCAACGAGAGAATCTGACCAACCTTTTTTTAAAATAAGTTTAGCACTCTAGCTGGTTGATGTGGTAACAACGTTGTGTTTTGTTAACCTGTACGCTCGCGCGGTACCAATCAGGTGTTATTTCGTTGCGTGTTATGCTTCTGTACAAGTTTTACTTGGCTTTATCGACACACGTGTGTTTCAAGCATTAAAGCTGTCGCTTAGATAGCGCTATGCACTTTAAACCACACATGTCGTTACAATTAACTGTTGGCATTTTTCTTAGTTTATACTATTCATACGTGTCAATGTTTTACACGAGATGTCGTAAGACACACGTTTTAGTTATTATTATTTATGTTGTGCAGAAGCTATTTTTTTTTATTTTTATCTTCGTTGTAATTAATTTAATTAAAACGTAAAATAATAGAAAAATGGATTTCCTTATAAGCCCAAATTTCGACTCCTGCGCGACATAGATAATAATTTTCTGACAACCCCACTTTTTTTTTTAATTTTTACTTAAAAATCGATGAGAAAAATTGACATTAAGTAAACGATAAATACTGAAAACTCTTGGAGAATTGTGAAATAAATGTACTCGCGGGCGAATTTTTCTGAGCGCAACAGGCCAGACTTGGAAGCCAATTAATATTAATAGATAAATAATATATTGTTGAATTGTTGATGTCAGTTTTTTTTGTACATGACGTGTATTTTAAACAGTTTTAGAAACAGAAAAAACAACAAATATGTAACAAGAAATGAAAATAGTTAATCGCCTACTAGAAATCTGTAATTGTCCCGAGTGATAAAACAGCCTTAATCTTCTGTAGTTCGTTCAAGGGCGCTTAGAGTCAAACGTATGTAGTCACGTACCCAATTAGACTTTCTAAATTGACTTTTTTCTAAAGGGAATTTTCGAAACGACGCAACAAGTCAATAACACATAATCACCACGTTGGCTCACGGCTTAATGTACACGTTTAACAACAACTTAAAAATTTTTTTACGCTACCATCTTTTTCCGTATACAAAATTACATACTTAATGCATTAACCCTATTTATGACGAATCTCATAAAATCTATGACTTAAGTTTCATTCACTGTTTGTTGATAATCTAGACGCTTATTTTTTTATATTATTCATATTAATTTTCCATTAATGCTTTGTTTATTAATTACTTAGTGGTGCACTTTATTTATTATTGTCTATTGGTTTTATTTTCATTAAATGTATGTCTACGATGCGCAAGCGGACTACAATTCGCCGGCTGACTACGATGCACGAGCTTAATAAAAATTTTATATAAAATGATAAAATTATTTTTTTTAAGTTTTGTAACTATATTGTTTGATGCATCATCTTAAATTCACACTTTTCATTATTCGCTGTTTAAAACGTTCTCCTCCATACTTTCACTTCGCCTTGGCTGGTACACCTTATATTGATTTACTCTTATACTATACAATACACATGATTATTGTTTGATGAAACACGTATTGTAACTAGTTATTGATCTCTTGAATAAGGGAAATAGTAAAAAGTAAGTTTCAATTAGTGACAATGTTTTTACTTTATCTTTACCTTGATTGATTTGCAGTTACGGGCGCTTTAGACACAAGCTTTTCTTTGGCTTTAATAGATCACATTTTCTAAATATTATTATACTGAAAAAATTGTTAATTACTTGTTAATTATAGCAAATTTATAATCGGTTATTTTAATTTTAGACTTTTATCTTTAATGTCAAAAAATTCAAAATAAAAAAAACTCATCAAAATTTAATTAGATATTTTTTAAATGCAAAAATTCAAAGGAAACGAAAAGCGCGTTTATAAATTAATCGTCTTCGTACAAAACAAATTTGTATATTTTTAACGGACACACCCTGGGTAATTATGTACTAGTACTTAATGATATGAGTTTTTTTTCGCAATTGTGAATAAATGCATAGTTTGAATTTGTAGTTGAGTTCGTTAAAACGTAAAATAGCAATTTTTAGGTACATTTATCTTAAATGGAACAAAAAATAGAAATATCTTGTTACGTTGCCAATATTTTTGTGTTCAATCGTATAAAGTAATTTTCTGATTTGCATCTACAGAATTGCGTTATATAAAAAGCATACTTCGTAAAGATAATAAATATACAAATAAAAGTATATATTAAAAGAAGGAATGCACGGCTAATCCAACCAAACCGAGATGTCAAGCTTTCGAAACGTTTGTCATATCAAGATTTTATAAATATTACGTTTAGAATTTTGAAGCGTTCGTAACGTTTATCCATCAGCCATCGGAAATGCATCCTGAAGGTATTCCATTTCCTTTTGCCCGACACGTGACATTTTTTGTTGTATTGAATATCCGAGATCTGCTATATTACAATCCAATGAATAATGCATTAGAAACTAGCGTGTATTTGTCATATGCATGTTACGTATAGAAAAGTACGTATAAATGCGTTCGATTTTGAAAATGGAAATTTCATTTTAGACATTTTGTTCGTGGATGATGTTTTTCGATTGTTTTTTTTTTTATTTTGTTGAAGTTGGAAGATTTATAATAACGTGAATTGAGAGGATCTTTCAATTCATCTCTTCTCAGATGAAAAGTATTATTGCAAATATTAAAGTTATTTACAACTAAAAAATAAAAAAAACTACAATTTTATTTCAAAATAAACAAAAACTCTTTTTTACATAGTTTTTGAAACATTCATCAATCCATAACCAATATGTCGTCCAATTGCTACTCAGCTCATGTACATGAACGTTGTCATCATAAAACTAATCATTTTATCAAAGTTCATGCATACGGAATAACAAATCGAAATTACGAAGTTTTTTATTTAGTTAAAATTACTACTGCATTTTTTGATAAAACTATTTGTTATTATAAATAATTTGAACTATTTATATCACAATGTTTGATACACATAGTACGTGTAACTTAATAAAAATTGTCTAAAAAGGGGAAAAACTTGTCGTACACAAACAAATTACCTATAAATCTTATTCTCTTATTGTATTAACATCTTCAGTTACGTCACTTATACTTAATTAACTGTTCTCCTACATAGTCTCTTTTGTATTGTATTTCCCAATCCTATTAGGCAGATAAAACCCTAAGTAAATCTGTGTTCGTCAGAGTAATAAGATGATGATTAACGATTACGCATACAAGCTTACATTGAAGTTCTAAAATTTCAAATACAATCCACATTTTGACACGCGTAAATTTAATGTTTTGTTGTTGTGAAATTAGTAGTTTTGCTTCGGTTGTCAATGCATTTTTAAAATGACAATTAATTTTTATGAGAAACATTTCTTTATAATTATTTATGGTACTGTCTATATCATACAAAGATTATACTTTTATTTATTCGTAAGGTACGTTTTTAATATTGTTTTATGATGTAAACATTTTGTATGATGTCCCAGAAGATCAGTATAAACCTATATAATGTGGTGACGAAACCGTGTGTAATTGTAGATTGGTTCGTCTGGGCAAAGCATTTGCTTCAATTTTTAGGAAAAACCACTAAAACCTAAACATGCCAACTCTTACCCACCTTAGTATTCATATGTAATAATATTACTTAAGTGTGTAAACATTACAGAAGGTAAATAAGAACATAAAATATAACAGCACAGTCATTACATAACGACATACCATGTGTCCCAGGGAGAACGCAACATAGGATTTTTATTAAGGCAAAAAATAGAACGGATCTACTTGTGCTATGATATTTTTCACCGTCGCGATGCGACGTCCGTTGTAAGTGTCAGTTAAAGTAAGAAAGAGAGAGCGGTTTGTGTGTGTGACGATTGTCATGTCTACCACAACTGTAATATTCCTTTTGACATATCTCAACCTAAAAATTTATTATTTTGTTTATTCCAAAAATTTTAATTGTTTAGTCGCTTTGATGTGATCACTTTCTCAAGTAAGTACAACTAATTCTTTTACATAATTACGCATAATTATTTTCGTAAATTAATTTTAGGTTATAAACAAAAAGTACAATGTGGTGCATAGTATTATAAAGAATATTAAGCTGATTCAAGATGCAGTTATATCAATATGATTAAAAGTGCCTATGAAAGTATAATTAGGTATGCAGACGGATTCAGGTTTCATTTTTATACAGCATGTTAAGAACTTCAGGATATAAGACCGATACTTGTGTAAAACACGATGAAGAAAGAACCTAGAGACGACAGTTTCATAGGCAAGGAATATTATTATTTTAGTACCTACCTAAAAAGTGATTTAACTTGGAATATTATTTGCAGGAGTCGTACAAGCTAAATGTAGGTAAACAAAAATGTTGTGATTATTTGAGAATGTTAAATAGTTAACAGCTTTGAATAATAATAATAGTAATATTTATTAATCCAATAGATCAATACATGATATAGGATAGGTCACAACTACATATGATATACATAACACAATGAATATTTGAAGGTACGTTTACAGATTGTATTAATATTTTATTGCATGGTATGACAAAGAAATTCGTCTAACGTGTAAAATGCATTTTTCAACAATATTCTTTTTATATATTGCTTAAAAGCAGTAACACTCAATTGGGTAACGTGGATGGGTAACTTATTAAAAAGTACTGATCCGATGTAAAATACATTTGATTTATACAATTCTAGTCTGTGTATTTTGTACTCTAATTTAATTCCATACCTGGTGTTGTAAATATGATAAGAATTAACTGAAGAAGAGTGTTTGAACCTCGGTTTGAACTCACAAAAAAGAATAAGGTTTTGTATTTTAAATTATTTTCTTTGTTTCATATTATAAATTTAAATCTCTGCAAATGCACACATGAGATCTATGCACACAATCGTCAAACCTTTGTAAAATGAATTTAAATTATGTTTATTAATAAAATTGATTTTCTTTGAAAGTCGTGTAAAATTCTTTTTGTGATTTTTTAGTGGTCCTAAAAAGGACCGTTTTGGTTTTTGGGTAGGTATGCAGAAGAAAAAGCTACATTTTATTTAAGCCAGCAACTGCTTATATTAAATGATCAAACTACTGTCCATTTACTGCTAAACAATGCTCTAATCGATTATAAAAATTGCGTTGCACATTAGAGATTACGTTTGCCGAAACATTAAAGCAAACTTCTACAATTCTGTCCTTTAATGACTCGACAGTGATGTTTGGTCGATCTGAATACACTTTAGAGGCAATGTATGACCATAAGAAAAAGTCATTAGAAGACAAATTTGGTGATCTCGGTGGCCAAGTAATTTCACCACCTCTTTCAATCAAAGTTCTGGGCAACGCATCATTTAAGAAGCCTTTTACCAGATTAGCACTATGAGCTAGACACCCATTGTGCTGATACCAAACAACAGTATCCTCTTCAGCAACTTCGTGCAATGCTGGTAGCACATGCTCAATTAATAGGTCACGGTACTTAACAGCAGTAAGTGTACCCTCAATAAAAAAGAACCTATTACGGTATTGGAAAATATCCCAGCCCAAACATTTAGTGATTGGGGATATTGGGTGTGAGCTGGTATAAACAGATGAGGGTTTTCTGTGCTCAAAAAACGGTAATTTTGAATGTTTCGTGTTCCATTTAATGTAAAAGTGCATTCATCAGTAAAACACAAATTTTTAATAAAGTTATCGTCATTATTAGATTTTTTAATTAAAATTTCACAAAATTCTTGTCTTTTTTCAGCATCCGTTCTGAAAAGCTCTTGATGTTGAGAATAATGGTAGGACTTATACTTGTGTTTCTTTAGTATTCTATGTACACGATTTTTACTTAGACCGCAGTCAACACTTATGATCGGATTATGCTGAACTGCTGCTAGTACATCAACCTCGTCGTTGTTGTTGTTAGGCCTGTCAAGCTGCACCAGCTTTGGCCGCTTGTAAACACTGCCAGTATTTTCAAAGGTTTGAAATACTCACATGACTGTACTAGCACTTGGAATCGGTCGATCTTAAAAAAGTGCAGCAAATAATGTGAACAGTTTCTATAGCTTTCACCACTGCATACCCATTTAACCATTTAAACTTTTTCAGCAGTTGTATACACACTCATTATTACAGAAAGTTATAAAAGTAGCGCTAACAATTCAAATTTAAGTTGGTTGAAAATTTCAAAGCACTAGTAGAGATCCATTCTATATTTTGCCTTAATAAAAGTCCTATGTTGCATTCTCCTTGTAACACACGGTATAATGAATTGGTTCAAGCACCAGTCACGACAATGACGAAAAAAAATAGTACGTTAAAGAAATAGTAAACAAAATAATGAAAAAACAGATAATCAGGACAGAGAATACAAAATATTGCTTAACTTCAGATGCTCTTCAGATTAGTAAGCTATAATACCGGTTCGTCCGTTAAATTATAAATGTTTTCCGACCCTCCTTTAAACTTTGTTAGATTAGAGTCACACCCTATTTAAACAACATATAGTGGTATTTTGAATAGCCTGTTCTTATGCAATTTACTTTTGAGAACATTTTTCTTTTTAGTCAAAGCCCGGGACTTCTATTGTTGGATCATCGATGAGATGCTTATTGAAAACATCAACTCCAGGCCATATTTTTTTTTACTCTTCAACTTCTAGTACAAGCAATGGGTACAAAAAAAGGAGTTCTATTTGCAAAAGGTCGGAAAGAATTGAAATTTGGTGAGATGGTAAACATAGGTTCCCTGATAGTACATCTAAGTTTGCGACTTCAGTGGCTCGCCGTTCAAGGAGCCGGGGTATAAAAACTTTTCGTGGGAAAATAGCGCGCTGTTCTGGAAAGTACTATCAAAAAATAATTTAAATAAAATAATTAGACAACAAAATTATGCACAATTTTGGGTCTTTGCATTCTTCGTCTGCGGCCAATACTTCCCGCTCTACGGTGCGTGAAAGTTGATTTACCATGTACAACAAAATCATAATTTTGATATATTATGTATTTTATAGTATGCAAATAAATTGATATAAATATGTGCTAAAATGACATGTGGAAGTAAAATGGAACACAAATCAATCAATGTGTAACTGAATTAACAAAAATAAAGTATATAAGTATTAAATAAATTTTCTTCTTTGGTTTCATCTTCAGCTTCAATTTTTAAATCCAAAGCTATTACTAATCTGATTATTACATTTTTTTTTAAAATCTAAAAATTATGAATTTAGTTTTGAATTTGAATTTCTCAAAATAAAATAAATTTTCTTCTTTTCATCATCTTCTGTAATACCATAAGTTTCATTTTTAACTCCAATTTGTAAATTCAAATCTATTCCTAAACGAATGTTTATGTTTTTCTAATCATTATTTTTTTCTTCTTTTAAAAATGTAAAAATTTCTAATTTAGTTTTGAATTTGAATTTCTCAAAATTAATTAAATTTTCTTTTTTCATCATAATGTTCTACGGTACACACGTTTAATTTTCAACCCCTATTTTTAAAATTCAAAGCTATTTCTAAACTGATTGTTACGTTTTTCTTCCTTTAAAAATGTAAAAATTTTGAATTTAATTTTTGAATTTGAATTCTTAAAATTTAATAAATTTTCTTATTTTTCTTCACCTTCTATAATACCATAAGTTTCATTTTCAACTCAATTTTAAATTCAAATCTATGTTCTACGGACACACGTTTAATTTTCAACCCTATTTTTAATTCCAAAGTTATTTCTAAAGTAATGTTTATGTTTTCCTAATCATTAATTTTTCCTATTTTAAGAATGTAAATATTTTTAATTTAGTTTTGAATTTGAATTTTTTTAAATTATTTAAATTTTCTTTGTTTTATCATAATCTACGGCACATACATTTAATTTTCTACCCCAATTTTTAAATCTAAAGCTATTTCAAAACTGATTATTACATTTTTCTCTTTTAAAAATGTGAAAATTTTAAATTTTGTTTTGAATTTGAATTTCTCAAAATTAATTAAATTTTCTTTTTTAATCATAATGTTCCACAGTACACACGTTTAATTTTCAACCCCTATTTTTTAAATCCGAAGCTATTTCTAAACTGATTGTTAGTTTTCTTCCTTTAAAATGTAAAAATTTTGAATTTAGTTTTGAATTTGAATTCTTAAAATTAAATAAATTTTCTTCCTTTCTTCACCTTCCATAATACCATAAGTTTCATTTCCAACTCCAATTTTTAAATTCAAAGCTTTTCCTAAACTAATGTTTATGTTTTTCTGATCATTAATTTTTCCTATTTTAAGAATGTAAATATTTTTAATTTAGTTTTGAATTTGATTTTTTTTAATTAATTAAATTTTCTTTGTTTTATCATAATCTACGGTACATACGTTTAATTTTACACCCCAATTTTTAAATCTAAAGTTATTTCAAAACTGATTATTACATTTTTCTCTTTTAAAAATTTGGAAATTTTAAATTTTGTTTTGAATTTGAATTTCTCAAAATTAATTAAATTTTCTTTTTTTAATCATAATGTTCTACGGTACACACGTTTAATTTTCAACCCCTATTTTTAAATCCAAAGCTATTTCTAAACTAATTGTTACGTTTTTTTTCCTTTAAAAATGTAAAATTTTGAATTTAGTTTTGAATTTGAATTCTTAAAATTCAATAAATTTTCTTCCTTTCTTCGCCTTCTATAATACCATAAGTTTCATTTTCAACTCCAATTTTTAAGTTCAAAGCTATTCCTAAACTAATATTTATGTTTTTCTAATTATTACTTTTTTTCTATTTTAAGAATGTAAAATTTTTTAATTTAGTTTTGAATTTGAATTTTTAGAATTAATTAAATTTTCTTTGTTTTATCATAATATACAGTATATACGTTTAATTTTCAACCCCAATTATTAAATCTAAAGCTATTTCAAAACTGATTATTACATTTTTCCCTTTTAAAAATTTGAAAATTTTAAATTTTGTTTTGAATTTGAATTCTCAAAATTAAATAAATTTTTTTTTCTTCACCTTCTATAATACCATACGTTTCATTTTCAACTCCAAATTTTAAATTTAAAGCTATGACGTATTACGTATTTTGAAGGTCGATTACTGGTGTGTTTTGAAGCTCCGATATAAAAGCCCAAATTAGACCGTGAAACAAAACGCAAGAAGGTAGTGAACAGAAAAAACAGAATGACCTGCACCACTAAAGGAGTAAACGGTTACTTAGGCTACGCAAACAGTGAGTAAATTAGTCCCCACTTAGACTGGTGGAGGTTAGATATTTGGGATATAAGGCGGAAAATTGCATGTTGAAAATAGATAAGAAAATATCACAGCATTATAGGGGCTACGCCAAAATTTTTAAATAGGCAACACATCGTACGTCGCAGTCCGCACAATTGTACACCGACAAGGGACCAAACAAATAGGATCGTTAAAAAAGGATACACAAAGAAAGGTTGGCTCGCTGAGGGGTGAAATCGGAACCAATACTTAATGCTATGTAAATAATATTGCAACAAAAATTAGGCAAACGAACACCAATACCAAGCAAAAATACAAAACACAGACAGTGAATCAACAGATGGAGACAAAAGAAAAAGGGACATAGAAATAGAGAGCGACGAAGAAGCAAGGATCTTCGCAAAGAACAAAAAGATTAGCAGGTCGCTAGCCAAGCAAAAGAAAGAGGATAAACTAGATAAAGTTCTGGAAATGCTACAACAAATAACATTAGATGTCAATCAAATGAAAATTAACCAGGAAAACTTCAGGAAAGAAATACAAGAATTGAAGAAAGAAAACGAAAACCTTCATTAAAAAAGTTATGAAGATTTTTTGTTTTTGTTTAAAAATTTTTTGGTCGACATATTGTTTCGTGGCGTTATCGATTACTACAAAACTATACGTTAAAAAAATATGAATTTTTAAACTTAACCAGACAAAAGTAGGACCATCACTTTTTGTTTGACAAAAATTTTAATATCCGTTTTACAAAATGTCGTAGCGTAGATCTAAACTATGAGCTACAAAATCGAAATTAAAAAAATTTTTAAACTACGAAAATTTGTAGTAGTATAGAACTAGGTCGAATTGACCTTTAAGATGCTCTTAAGCTATAAGTAGAGCTTGAGATTTGTTGGAGAAACCGGGCATAAGTACTCCAAGAACTTAAGTTCAGAAACTAAAAGTACCATTTATCTTGACACAACGTTAGACCAGCAAGCAACAAAACTTCTTTGAAAAACCTTTAAATGTTCTTTTGAAAGTAGGACTTGCCATAATAATGTCTACGTATACAAAATAATATGGCTCCAGGTCAGCTTGAAGAACTCTATCTATTAATTATTAAAATGTAACAGAATTATGCAGACTAAAAGGAATTCTAGTAATTTGAAACAAACTACTATCAAGAATATCATGAAAACACATAAAACAAACATGCCGAAGTCGATCTAGAATAGTAGTAATATAAGGTAAAGGATATGCATTCTTGAGTGTAACTTCATTTACTTTGCAAAAATCACAACTTTCTGCAGCATTAGAGAATATTGTCTCTACTTGATAGATTCAGAAGAAGTACGTATGTGATGTTCCACAAGTATAGTATACCCCAAATCTAAAGATTGTTTAGGGTGAAATGAGGTGTTTGTGGACTGAATATTATAAGTTTATCTTCTGTGTCACTTCTGAAATCAATTTTCCCATCATAAAAATTAAAATATAAATAAGAAAGACAAAGTATTTTATTTTTTTTTTATTGATATCAAAGTCCACAGTTACTGGTTGCATTAAGATATCTGTGGACTGTGATGGGGAGACTATGGTCAACTTAAAAAATGCACACCTAAATGAACATTAAAATTAGAGGGATAACTGTGGTTAAAACTAAAGGAATATTTGAAATGCAGGAACAAAAATTTTTTATTGAAAAATTATCCAATATTCCAATATTTTTCACCTTTCTCTTGTGGTACTTCAAGAATTCCAACAATATCCTGAAAGTAAATCAAGAGAGAGGCTTGTTTTCGAGTAGAAGTTTGTAAATATTTTCTGAAAAACGCTTTAATAATTTTATTATGACGCCTTTCTTAGTCGAATTTTTCTGCAGTATTACCCCAATGGAATGAGTCACTGCTCTTTTTTTTTATTTGTACTACGATGTATTTTCTCTTGCGGTTATCTTCTTATCGTCAGTTGGTTCTTGAACTTGAGGTAATATTTTTTCTTGTTCGTTATCATTTGGCTCGTATGATTCGTCACTTTCTGCATAAATGACTTCTTCTGATTCTTCATCGTCACTATTTAATTGAAACAATTTTTTTGAAGATAGTCTTTAAAATGTTCGTTGGTTTTTTTTGTTAGTTTTACGTGTTCTAGGTAAGTTTTGGTGGTGATAACTTCAGCAACATCTATTCTCTTCTTCTTCCTTTGTTCTGTCCTCCCAGAAGGCTTGACAGTAGATAGTAAAACCTTCTCCCAAGATTCTGCAGTGGAAGGTGCAACAACGTCATTCGGGTTTTCCGTACCAGTCGTACTACAAGACGGAGTGGCTATGGGTACACTTGTAGGTGTTTGATTATCAGAGTAATAATAATTTTCTCTTCATAATAACGCTTTAGTTTTTCAGGATTTAATTTTTTTTTGTTAATAGAGTCTCGATTTAGGAGAAAAATGCCTGTTTTTCTAAAATCGTTTACAATGACAGACTCTCGAATACTACGCCATGCTATTCCCAAAAGATTAGAAAAGTCGCATTTTGTTAGTTGCTGTTCTAAATTTCTGCGCTGCCAATCTGTTAGTAATTTAAGTCCTTTAAAGACGGATACATCCAAAAGTTGCAAAATTGCTGATGTATGTGGGGGTAATTTTAATATTGTCGCATTTTCTGCCATTGCTAATGTAACCAACTCTGCTGAAATATGGGCCATCATAAATTACAAAAATAGGTCTTTCTACACAATGTTTTAAAAACATATTTTTAAACCATAAGAAATATACTTGTTCAGTCATCCAACCATTTTCAGATACATAGTAGGACGTTTCTGGATAATCATCTGTACCAAACATACTGTCCCATAACCTTTTACCCTGGTGGAGTATCATAGGAGGCAATATATATCCGCTAGCATTAACACATGCCAAAACTGTTGCTGTTTTCCGACTCAAACCGCCGGTTTGTCTCTGCGCTATTGCTCCTATCCCTGTTACAACCCTGGTGCGGCTAGAGTCATAATTAAAAGTCGTTCATCTGCGTTCCATATTTTACTAGGTAATTGACGCAAATCTAAGTTATCAAGAATGATCTCTAATTGATCAAAGAAATCATAAATTATGAATGGATCACTTTGTTGTTCAGGTTTCTTAATAGACAGTCGATTTCGTTTAGAAAAATTTAGATACCAATCTTTACCAGGTCTACCATCTTTAAATGGTGTTTTAACATTATTCTATTGGACATATGACTGTACTGTGTTAAGAAGAATTTGTGAGGTAGACCAAACCCCCACTTAGTCATAGTCTTTAATTGAAAGGCTAAAATGTTTTCATTCTCTTTAGAGAGTGCAGTTTTACCACCTCCCACCACACCTATTTTAAAAAAAAAATGTTTTATTTTTTGTTTACAAATAAAAATTTGATAATTTTTACTTTTTTCATGTTCTGCCGCTAGTCTACCTCTCCACCTATTTACTTTTAATCCAAGAGTAGTTTTCGGTATGCCATACTTAACTGCAGCCTTCTTTAATGAAAATCTTTCTGATTTTACATCTTGTATTGTCATTCCTAATGCTTTTTTTTGTAAACCCATTTCCAACACCACGGTTATTAGTCTGTTTAATTTATTTTCTTGGCATTTTTTCACTTATAAATACTTTTTGAAACACACAAAGTTACACACACGTGGGAACCACAAATGCCACAAACAATCGGTCCACAGTTCCCCTGGCTACATCAAAATGTCAGGGTAACTGTGGTTCCTTCCTAATTTAGAAAATTACTCTTTGTATACTTCGGCTATCAAGCGCTAGATGGCGCCTTATGTTTGCTTATCAAGGCCTACGACGGACATTTGTGTACATTTCGTACTTAGCCACATTTTTATAATTTGACTTATTGTCGGTACAATTCAGCGAGCATAAACATGGTGGCCACATTGGTTGTTAACAAATAAGTTTTTGTGTTGATGTTTGAACAACCTAATAATTTGACAAGAGTTACTACTAATAAGATAAAATAATAAGGTGTAAAGTACACATAAATTTTGGAAAATTTTGCAGGTGTTACAGTTACCCCAAACCACAGTTACCCCATTTCACACTATCAAAAAATGTTTACTAAATAATCTAGCTCGTTCAAAATCCATTTCTTTTCAGAAACATATAACTAGTGGTTGAGATACTTCAGAGACTATTAAAGCGCCAATTACTTTAATCTTTCCTTCAAGACAATAAAAAATAGCAACAGAACCTAAAATTGTACAACTCTTTCCGTCATCTAAATGACGAGCAGAATTAAGTAATGTACAAATTGAGAGATTTAATATTCTCAGCATATTCCTCCCCACTCTTCCAAGTATATTACGTGAAGCACCAGAATCTAGTAAAGCATTTCTAAAATACTTATATTTAAGAAAAGACGTTCGCCGTTACCGATGCTAGCAAAAATTGAGTTTAAAAGAATGCGTTGTCTTTCAACAAGGTGAGAGACAAACGATACCGACATAGAAGTACAAGTAGGAGTCTAGGCATTGGTTCGGTAGTACTAGTTTTTTGTTGATTCTTTTTGTTATTGTAAATTAAACAAAAAGCATTGAGAGCAATTCACAGACGAATTCTAGACATTTGATTGTTAGTGTAATTAAAAATATCGAAGTTATATGTTAAATCCTCTAATGGGATAATGTTTTAAAATTATGTGCTTGAAGTAGACTCCTTTAGATAAGGGTACAAATTAAAGCACTATACGGTCCTTGTAAGCTTACACTTTACCAAAAATACATAGCCTTGATAAAGCTCTCGTCCGAAGAGCGAAACTCGGCAAAGTGTTTACAACGACCGTTTAGTGCTTTTAATTTGTACATCCATCTACAGAAGCTCTACTGTAAGGACACAATTTTGAAAGAATAATTAAAAAATATTTCTGTCAGATTAGTTATACCTTGCACATGTAAATATTTAATTAAATTTTTACAGTATGATCAATTTTAATAGAAGATTAACACAAAAATACATCTCAAATTAGTAAATCGTTGCATTAAATAAAAATATTTGAAACACATTCCGTTTGTTCCATTTTTTCTTTTGCTCATATTTTCTAGAATAATTCAAACCCAAAATTGCCTTTGTGATAAAACAACTCGATCTTCACTCCTTAAACGCCCAAGCACCCTTTCCTCTATAAAAGCGTATATTTTAAAATTCCCCGCAATTAACAGTCTCATTCTATATTTCGTATAATTGCAAAGAAAACCCTTTTCCTGTTTTGAGCCATAATTTTTAACGCAACCTCATCTTCCTTTTGTTCCAAAAGAGAAACGCGCAAAGCTGAAAATAAGTTATTTAAAGTCTGCTAATGAAGGTATCTCTTAAACGGATCTAGTTCTACGGTTATGTATTTTTGCATAAAATATCGTATGTATTTATAGATAATTGCAAGAGTGAACGCAATAAGTAAAAAAAAAAAATTAATACGTTCATTCACAAACGACATTGTAAACGTTCAAGGATTACTGGCTTATTAATTTGTTTTTCTTTTGCGATTGAAGTAACTGCATGAAAACAGGATGTTCTTCAGAAAAAATTGTTAACGCGTACTCCAGTTGCAAATATACCTCGTTTAGTTTACAGATAATTAATTTCAATCTTAACCGGTGGCAGAGCAGCATTCAATCAAACACCGGACAGAATATTTATTGCTTCTAGATTTAATGTTAACATCAATCTACGCTAAGAGGAAATTTTGACAAATGTAATTTTAATGCCGTAATTTATTTCTAAAATTACAACAGTCTTAAATGTTTGAGACGTTTTGCAAAGTTTTTCATATTTTGAACGATTTGAAGAAAATAGCCAAGGTCAGTAAATCAATTAAACTAAAATTGTAACCAAATTATAGAACAGCAATAACATTTACTATTTTCACACAATATTGTGTATTCCAATTAAAACCAGCTACCCTGAATGAACTCCTTGAACAAAATTAAAAAAAAGACAATTTTTCTTTTAATGGCAAATTTTAATAAATTTGAAACATCAACACCGCTTTCTATTCTCTTTATCATTTATAACTCTATAAATTATTTCATAACTTGACCAACAATTTTTCAAACAAACATTTTTTTAGTAATCATTGAAACCTAGCTTTAAAACAAAAATTAAGTAACCAATTAAATTAAAAGTTCAAAATATTTTTGATCAACCTCCACACAATAGTGTAACTGAGCTCTTCTCACATTTTGATAGACTTCGAGAGTGATCTGACGGCAGTTTCTCTCTATTCTTTCCTGGAGTTACTCTAAAGATGCTTATACAGTACTTTTAGTTGCTAATAAACATTTTACAAAAAATTGATTTATAAAAGCTGTTACTGTTATCACAAGAAACGATGATCTTCACTTAATCAAGCCAGTTCCATTGTTGAATTTTGTAACTTTTTTAATTTAGTTGACCGGGATATTTTATTGGCAGTTTGACTGTTACTTTGATTTAATTATTCCTCTAGGTGTAACTAAACTAAACTTAATTACCGAGTAATTTAATAAATCCTTCGTAGGCGAATTTAGCTGCCGTATTATTTAAATATTCACGTAAAAATGATCTAAACCCCAACAAAACTGTAAGTAGTGATCTAGCCCAACCAAGATCTTTATAACCTCTTTCTGCTGCTTTCCGTTATTAATATTTTTATTAAATGTTTGAATAGGGTGAATTCAACCTCTGACCAGGGGTAATCCTTTGGGGTGTATCAAAACAAGATACCCATCTATTATAAAAGCATTAAACAACTGTTTCTGCTCGGATATCGGAAATTGGAAATGCTTCAGGTTATCTAGTAAAGCGATCTAAGCTTGTTAAACAATATGTAAATCCCAAAAAGTGCTTGAAAATGGCCATAGAGTAGGCGACATTGAATTAATTAAAAGGGTAGATAATAAAAACGAACTTGATTCTTATGAAAGTTCAGAAATTTTTAAAAACAGAAATTTGCTTATGAATTATGATGATAACAGTCCATTAGGATTTTCGAATTATTTAAGTTTATCTAAGAATCAATTAAGTTTAACGATGCGTGATAAGCAGATAATATATATAAGCTTCCCGTTGTTTTTATTTTTGTATCGGTATCGCTGATGATGACAGCTTAGCTGTTGAAACACGTGTCCGAGTATAGTTTTTGGTGCAGTTTTTTGTGTTCTTCTGTTGGTTAGTAGCAGGGGACAAGGGCGGGGATAATGAAACAAAGGTGTAACTAAGGAATGTGGGGAAATGATGAAAAATATAGATTATCTAACGGAATAATTCAAAGAATTAAGAAGAAAAAAAGAAAAAGAACACTACTCGGGAAAAACGGAACGGAAAGAATAGATAAAGAGTATAATAGAAAGAAAAAATGGATAGAAAAAACAGAGAAAAATAATAAGAATCAATTAACAGTTTGTTTGTATATTTGTTTACTGTGATATAAACCAAATCATTAGTTAATTTAAAAAATAGCAAATAAAGTTTGATTTGATTGATTGTATAATAAGAAAAGTTTTTTGTCATAAGTTAAATATTTCTTTTCGGACTTGCTTAAGGTTCTACAAAAGAACCCCAAGGGTGTATTACGCTTTGTATGAGACGTTGGATGCATCCATTACTAATGCGATTTTAGCGTTTGATAGTGAAAATGCTAACATTGTTGCATCAGCAAGACTTTATTTTTCTGAATAAAAGATTTATAGGAATTAACCGTGGCAAAAATTGCTGTACTTTTAGTTTAATTGTAGTGGGTTCAAGACCGTTTAGTAGGACTTCATACCTTTATCTCACAATGGTGTTATGGCCTCCTGAGAAATTTTGTGTCGCAAAAATTTAAGATTCGACTTTTTAAAAATGAATTTGGATGTGTGAATGGTTAGACCAAAACATTTTATCAAGAGAAAAGTGAAATAAATGCTTTTTGCTGAACGACGTTATGACCGCAGTTTTACATATAATGGCTAAACTATTTAAATTGCGGTGATTTCCAGCAAGAACGCTACTCTTCGTTTCTTTTTTTAGATAAATGTAAAAGGTTAACCCAATTACTTTTTGAGGGTCTGCAAATGTCTCATTTGAACATAGAGCTTAATTTCTCTTTTGTACTTTAAGTTTGTCAGGAAGAAGTCTGCGACATTTTGCTATCTCTTTGAAGGAGTAACGGTACGGGTTATTTGTGCGAGTCGATACGAGTGTATTTATGGGTCTGGTTCACTCTACAAACTTGTGCAAAAGTTAATGAATAAGTACCGCACACAACGCTGACAATGATTTAAAGGTGGTCAAACCTAATACGTACAATTGCGTAAGTTATCTCAAAGAGGTTAATCTTCATGTCAATGATAAAATTCAAATGTTTAAAAATATCTGCTATAAGGCTTTTAGGTATTACAGATACTTCTGCTCCGGTATCTATTAAAATCTACACATAAAATCGTGACCCGGTTTATCTGTCTGTCTGTCTGTGTGTTCGTCTTCTCCTCCGAGACGGTTGAACCGATTTCGGAGATCGATACGTCAAATTGTTCAGAAGGTCCAGGCGCAAATCTTAGACGAAGTCACAAATTGACCTGACCTTTGACCTCTGACCTGGAGCGATGTCATAGGCATGTTATATATCAATGTGTTCAAGATGTCAAGGGGAATGTTTTAAGATAGGTCCCAACAAAAATGTTTACGATTTTTTGACCCGGAAACTGTCCTTTCTTGCTTGTGACCGATTAATTCTACATAACAATACAAAAATATAAATGTACCATACGAATAAATAAATCATCAAACTATGATTTGACTTGCCAAAACCAAACGGCAAGATTGAACTTTCAAAAAAGTGAAAGTTTTATACACATTCTATTGACATCTCTAGCGTTAATGGTATTTTCCATAATGTAAATTTGTATTATTACTCACTGTATCATGTAGGTATTACTAATTATAGTAAATACACAATTATTTATTTAGGAAAACAGCTTATTTTATTATGAAAGATAAAAATTTATTACTAGGAGTAACTAAAGTAATTATTATATCATAAACGTTTACGTAAATAAAATGCAGGTAATCTATTCCGCCATAAGACCATTGACTAATGCAAAAATTTTGATTAGAAATCAGTGTATGAGATGAGTATAAAACATTCAGAGATTTAGTGATTTTGCATCAGAAAATCAATTCCATTTTTTACAAATAAGAATGATAGCTTTCATTTGGTATGAGAGTTTAGAAATGGCAGAGTAGGTTAGGGAGTTGAGTCGCCAGTGTTGAAAGTTACTTGTCAATGTCAACATTACAGGTAATGTTAGCCATAACTATCTAGTACAATATTTTCTTTGTTGGAAAGTTATCAGCCGCTTACTTTCGTGCATGTACAAGTTTAAGTTTAACCCTTAACTCTTCTATTATTTCTATTTTGTTCCACTGTTGTAATAACATATTTATTATTGTTGCCTCTTCTAGTGTTGTTTGGTGTTAACGTAACATCTCCCTAAATGCATTTGCATTAAAACTTCAATTATTATAGCCAACCAATTATTGTAGAATAGCAAACAAACACCGAACGGAGGAGTAGTAGGGGTACCTCCACTACTCCGCCGTTTTCTCACACTCGGTGATTTTCAGTCATCTTTGCATGCATTTTTTGCGTGTTAAATATCATTTTATCAAAAAATGGGAATGTACGTTTTGTTCCTTTCTATTTGTTCTTCACAATTTTTTTTATTTCTGACAATCGAGCATTCAGTCCCGAGTAAATATATTGCTTTAAAAATTTTAAATTGCAATTTTGCATGAACTAATTGCGCAACAATTGCAGGGTTTTGCACACACTAAGTACGTATCATTACATTTTATTTCCTAGAAGATTTATGCTACATCTCAAAAAACGACGGATCTACGAATTTAAAAAGAAAAACACAAATATTTCACTTTTTCGATTTTTCTCGGCAATTTATTACCTGATCGAGTCGAATTGGTGCTCATTTTATTCGTATTTTTATTCTCTACAACTTTTTTTATACCAGTAATGTTGGTTTATTAATTTTCACTTAGGAAAAAAGAAGTTGAGAAAAAACACTTTTTTTTGCATTTAAATTAAGAATACAGGGTGATTCAGCTAACCCGTTCATTAGAAGTTTATGGACTTCCCGTTGAAATATTTGTTTAAAAGTTTGGAATAGGGGATTGCTCAAAAAGTTTTATTTAATTAAAATATTTCAGTTTTTCTAGCACTTTCGGTTATACGCTAAAATCTGAGTTACTTTTATGTAGCACAATCTATATGAAAAATCAATAGTTTTTGAGATATCCTTATTTTTTTGAGAAAAATTGGTTTTGTAGTATTGTTTTCAAACTCTTGTCAATGATTGAAAGAGAAAGTTATAGTAACAAAATTTGGGGTATACTTAGAAGGAAAGACTACTTAATTCTCCATCACATAGAGCAACAAGATACATGGTGTTTCATTTAAAAAAATTGACTTTTGGGCAGTTAAAGTTACTCAGATTTAGCCTGTAAATAATGAGATGTCAAATTACACATCAATTAAAAACTTAACAGTCCTCCTAAGTATAGCCCAAATTTTGTTACTATAACTTTTTTTTTCAATCACTGACAAGCGTTTAAAAACAATACTACAAAACCAATTTTTCTCAAAAAAATGAGAATATCTCAAAACTATTGATTTTTCATATAGGTTGTGCTACATAAAAGTAACTCAGATTTTAGCGTAGAATCCAAATATACAAAAAAAATATATCATTCCATTTAAAATAAGAAAGTTGGTAGCGACTTCCGGTGTAACCGGAAGTGTTAGAAGAGCTGAAATACTTTAATTAAATAGAACTTTTAAGCAATCCCCTATTCCAAATTTTTAAACAAATATTTCAACGGAAAGTCCATAAACTTTTAATGAACGGGTTAGCTCAATCACTCTGTATACTGACAATTTATTTTTGGTGTAAAACATGAATATAAGGTACTTTATACTATTTACAATTACATGGCACATGCGGTATCCTACTATTATTTTTGTCAAAAATTTATTTATTATTTGCTCTATTGACTGGGGTACGAGAATGACTTGACAGCTGTTTCGTCCTTTTGGAATTTTTCAGGATTGAGAGAACTTGAATGTAAGTTTACTATTGTACAAATTAATAATATTTATTAAATTTGTAGTGTCGATTTTGTTTTGTGCTTTGTGGGACAAATTGTAGTTGTATAAAAGTCATCAATACACAAAAGTTTAGTTCATTAATATAAATAAATTTTCCAACTAAACTTTGCTGTGGAACACCATCATAAAAAAAATTAGTATATAATTAGTGTTTCACCGGATTCGCACATACATATGGCGTTAAGTTTTAGTAAGAAACTCGTACACTAGTTTTATATTCTGGAAACGACATCTTAAAGACTTAATAGCTTTTCGATTATAAAACTTAAAGTTGTAATTTCGTCATCTAAAGACGACCAATCACTTTCGAAAACGAATTGCATCTCAAATGAACTACATAAGTGTCTTTAATAAATTAAATTACATTTTTTTAATCGTTTTTCGTTACCACAATCTGTGGATACACTTTAATCTGGTAAACAAAGCTCATCAGAAACTTCATCAAAACCGTTTTCCCCGAGTATTAAACTAAATAATTGAGAATACAGACTACGCAGTTTTTCCCAGAGGAATTCAATTTCGTGTCGCGGAAGTTGAGTTGCGGAGGACTATTCGATGGGTAACAGGTGTCGATAACTTCGCTTCCATCGACCAAAAAGGATATGGGTCGGTGAAAGGCGACGATTTTTCGTTGGATAATAAATTGCGTCGAGCATTTATTCATTTGCGTTGAATATGTAATTCAAGTGGTTGTGAACAACGCTAAATGATGATTTTAATATTAATTCTGGGAGGTTGTAGCTCTATTATTCACAGCTAACGGTTCGTGTAAATATAGCGCATAGAGGTTTATTAAGTAGTTGATTTAATCACACATGTTTCAATGAAGCCACTAATTATTGCACCGTAAACTGTTTGAATTAAGTTTACCTGCTGGATCCATATTATAAAATTTATTGTTAATTGTAGTACATTATTAGAGTTTAATTAATTTTTATTTTATTGCAAGGAATCTTTATTTTATCAATGATTGACTCCATGAGTCATTTTGGGGATGATGATTGCTCAGCTTTGAGATTTGGTAAAATAATAAACCACAATCTAGTACAAATAAATTACAACCTACCAGTACCCCTTTGCGTCATTTATTTGTCCTTGCGCTCTTTGGCTCTAGGCCGTTAATAACCACTCTTGAATTCGCTGGATAAGGTCCATCAGCTGTTAAGGGTATCAGTATTCAGCTGTTTACATGATTAGTTACCAATCTTACAAGACTCTTTGAGCCACGCACAGTCTCCAGTTCAGAGCTTGTATTCCAACGTCACTGACTCATTCCAGTATATAATATAATTTATTTTAAGAAATTTGTTACTAAAGCAAGTAGTGTTCTTTGATCTGTTCTTTTTGTGGTAAATGTGTCACAAGCGTATGCGTCTATTAAGAAATCAGAGTTTGTTAGCTTAGGTTTCAGATGATTATAACAATTAGTAATGAAAAGCTGTGCTATTTCATTTCTATGTTGCCATTCTGCGAAAACAACTAATTGATGTCTCTGTCCTACACCGTTAAACAATCGATCAGGACAAAATGTACAAAACCTCTAACTTCAGGGCCTTTTTGGTTTTTAGCTTTTAAAACAACAAAAAAAGTCGATAAATTAAAGTGGCAGAGACCATGTCGCTCTGTATTACAATTTATAATAAAAGTTAATATAAAAACAGTTGGTAGCCGTAAAAAGTGAGAAAAAAGTAAACATTAAATTTAAAAGTAATAAAGTGATAAGATTACAATAAATACAACTGGATAAAGCTGAAAGTGAAACATAATTTAGTAAACAGTCGAAATTTAAAACGAGTTAAATAAAACAAATGAATTAAAAACTTAAGTAAAAAACTCACCGGAAAGTGAAAGTAGTGTTGGACTAACGATATACTGTTTACCAATTAATTAAAAAAGTCAATCAAAGCAAGAAAAAACATATAAAAACTCCTAAAAAAGACGGATCAAGGAAAGCAACGGATTAAAGAAAGAAAATTGATGACTTACCTAAAGAAATATGGTTAGATTTTATTATTAACTATACGTAATAAACAAAAAATTTCGTGCAAATGACCTACATTTGAAAACGTCGTTGAACGCATTGTTTGTTATTATTATGTAAAGGCATGTATGGACATGGAGTTGATCGTTTAATAAATCAGAGTCTCATAGATTGTGTATTATTATTTAATAAACGGAAGTGACTGATTAGCTAGCTGGCGCAATAAAATTTTAAATACACAAACAAACAAAAATTTAATTAAAACAATTTAATTGATCCACGATAAACGGCATTCATGATGATGTTGAATACAAATTATGGTAATTTATACAAATACTATAAATTATAAATTTTAATTACCAAAGCATACACAAATAAATTGAAGACATCGAAGTATTTTAATAAAATAAAATATTTAAAAAAGGTGTTTAAATAACCAATACCCCAGTTAATTCATATCATTATATTTATTGCAATAATATAATATTTGCACATTTTGTGAAGCAATGGTGGAATTAGAATGAAAATAAAAGAATCGATTGATATTGAGAAAGATGTCAAAATTAATTGGCTACGTACATAAAATGGACTACAAAGCATTAGGAATATACAAAATCTACAGTAATTTACCGAACACGTAAATAAATTAATTCAGACAAAGAACGACTTTTTTCAAATGTAAACCAGTTATCGCCCAGGTTAACAACCTTTTACGATTTCGTTTTTGCATATATTTTTAATTATTTAAACCTCTTTTAGTCTATAATCTGGTTTAGTTGACATTTTTGAACTATGGTTCATTTGTTTTTTACCCTGATAAACCCCCTCACGATAAATGATGAAACGTAGGCAACATGGTTACAATTTCTACACAATGCTATCCCTGAAAACGTTTCTATTTAATAAAATATTTGGTAATTGGGTGTTACGGGTTTATTTGCAAAAGTAGAACGTATGTCGAGAGCCTTCTTAAAAACGTGTGTTGTGTGTAGCACTTTACGACGAAAGTCGAATTTATCGCGCATATTGCTAATTTTCCATTGGTGGAAATAAAAATTAACAAAAGTTTCGAAGACGATGAGCGGACATTTTCTACTTCCTTCTACTTGGGTGTTTGGCGTGCCTCTTGAAGTTAAATTTTTACACATAAATTACTAATGTGTGTTTCAATAATTCCAAGTCGAATTGGTGTTTAAATTTAAATCCGGCCGCATTCATCGTAAGTACTTTTTTTTCCATTCTTTTGTTTTGTGGTTGTGTTAGTTCTAATTACGACGTATGCTTTAACACATGCGTTGACCTCATATTCTCATCGTGTCTTAAACTTGGATAACTCCTGGGGGTGTTGGAATGGCTGTTTAAGAACCTTTTCCTGTAAACTTGACGACTACCACGGTTTTGCATCCAATTAAGCTGCAAGCAGCAGGTTAACTAGACAGACTACGGGGTCGTTCTGCTTCTGCATACTTGCTACTTCGAGGGAACATATTTACCTTTCGTTCTTTGCTGCATACCTCCCCTAAAGGAAATCCTGGGGTTAACTATCTTCTAGAGCTATCGAATACTGTCGCTAGCAAGAAATTTCATTTTCGGAACTGCTACTACAGAATACAGCTAAGTTTTAATGTTTAAGTAACCTATTCAATTTTAATCCGTATAAAGCTCACGTACATGTGACATTAAACAATTTGAATCTCTAGCATTTAAGCAAACTTTTTATTTGGGGTACACTCCACTACCGACGTTTAGTTTTGTTTTTAACCAGCTTTATAAAAACTTGAGCGTTTTACATAGAGGAGTTAAAGCTAAAACAAAAGGCCTTTTGGGTTGGCGGGAGGACATGTTACGATAGCACAAAACGATACTAGATGTCGCAATACTTTATTGCCCTCTTATTAGTAATAAGTCAACAGCAGCGCATATTGTACACTTACACTCGAGTTCGCTCACTTCTGAAGAGTCCCAAAAGGACAAAACAACTCAGTGTTTGTTTGCAATTGTACACTTTTTGGCAAGTGTACAGCAAGCAATTGTTTTTTAAGTGGTTAATAATAATCGTGTAATAAGTACAAACACCAAAACTTGCTTAAAGATTTGGTTTCGTTCACTTCTTTTACTTAATAACAATCTTAAACTTTGTTAGATTGAGTTTTGTTGTTTGAACTTTTTTTTCAACATTCGCTTACTTTGTGTTTTTTTTTGTGAATTACACTTGTTTCTCTGCTTTGTTACGGTTCAAATTGCTTGAACCCGAACGTTGGTCGCAAATCTTCTGAGTAATGGTTGTCGTAAGTTGCAAATTAGAACAAAAATCGAATTTGCCGCCTACTCAACAATTTTCCCATTGATGGATAGATTATTTAACAAAATTTATCAAGAAGACAAGCGGACATTTTAAGATTTCCTTCTATTGGGCGTTTTCGGCGTGCTTCGTGAAGCTAAAATTTTACACGTAAAGTATTAATGTGCGCTTCAATAATTCTAAGTCAAATTGGTGTGTAAATATAAATCCGACCGCATTCGCCGTAAGTACTTTTTTCCATTTCTTTTGTTGTCTCGTGGTTGTGTTAATTCTAATTACGACGTATGTTTTAGCAAAGCTGCTAACGACCAATGAACTCTACCGGCTGAGGGTCGTTCACGCTGCGTGCCTGCTACTTCAAGAGAGTATATCTGCTTTCCGAACTTTGTCGTCTAGTTCTCTTAAGGAAAATGCTGTGGTTGCCAATCTTCTAACAGCTGTCAACTGCTGTCGTTAACAAGAACTTTTTTTATCGGAACCTTTTGGGTTGGCGGGAGCTACTTACCGTGCTAGTCCGAGTTTAAGTTTAGTTTTTAAGTCACCGTTTGTAAGTGACCTGTGTATGTGTAGGGGGTGTAACAAACAAAAGCTTAACTGAATTTAGACATATTTGATTGCGAGCTTTAATTAATTTGTTGTTGCTAACGCCCGTAAGTCTTATGCGACAGAATCTCTCACTTCTCACATATTTTCCTAGTACTGTAAGTTTTATTTGCTACATTTAATTGTCTATTTGTCTCTCTGATTTGTGTTTGTTTTAGCGTATTAGACCTTAAGTAAAACTTATTAAATTCCTGTTGGTCGGTTTTATTTCTTTCTATTACCTAGCAAGGGGCGCCTCGTTACGCAGAAGTTTATTTCTTTTAGTTTTCTTAAAGACCTCCCCAACTCACCAACTAAGTCGGACACTGCTGTGCTAACTCTTACAAATACGGTATCTTCCATGTTGTTCTTTTTTTTGTCTAGGTTGTATCGCTAGTGCCGTAATTTTTTTTTGTTATTTGTAAACTACAACCGTTAAAGCTTTCTGTCTGATTTACTCGTAGTGACTTTGTTATTATCACTTACACTATTGTTACCTTAGGCGTCGTTACATTTCGCGCCAACTACAGTTCTTCGCTGTAGTTTATGTGCCTTGCCGACAATGATTAATTTTTTTAAACATGATCATAAACAAAAACAATGTTTGACAGTCACCGTTATCCGTTTCGTTTTTAAACATTACAAAAAAGAATAAAAATAAAAGTAATATTTATTTTAAAAACAAAATTTAGAAAAGTTCCCATTGTACGTACGTACGTACGCTAAATTAAAAATTACAAAAAAGTAAGATTTAGATAATAAAAGATACCCCAAAAACTTGTAACTTTGTGTAGTATGCAATCATAATTGTTTAAATGTTAATTTTAAATGAGTAAAATTAACTTAAAAAATCTAACGTTTATTTTTTAATCGTCAGAAATATTTCTTGTACAACACGTTTAAAAAAGTAAATTTTACACTCGTTTGTTGAGACACCTGCCTACGGTTGTTGGCTTATATACGAGAAAATAACGGGCTTCCAATTATCGGTAATTTTTTTACATATGGTTTGTCATCATTAGAATGACATACCTGGAGTAATCCTAGCAACCGATTGTAAAGCGCGACATCGGCCCCCTTAGCAAATGTCCACTCCCAAGCCATCTACAATGACCATTACTTTTCCTCCCCAAGATAATTTTATTCCACTCCACAGTGGTTCAAAACGCATTATTTAGCGGTCAAAACTCTGGAACGTAGTATTTATGAAAAGACTGCAACAAAACTTATACATTTAATAATTTTGAGATAAAAGACGTTTAACAAAACATTTATTGTCTTTACTGCAGTCTTAGATAGTAAAAAAAATATATGGGTAAAACTAATTTTTATGAAGGTCAAAAATATAAAAAACAAACAAACAAACAAGAAATGTAAAACTATTATTCAGAAAAACCAAGTTTAATAGTATCTAAATGAGCCACAAAATCTAAATTTTGAAATTTGGAATCATCCTGATCTTCACTGTTTTTGTTTTTCTTAAGTACAATTTTACTCTCATTATTACTATCCGCAGTAAAAAAAGCTAAAACTTTAAGTGGCAACTGAAAACGATTTCTTTTACATACCCGAGCTTAAGCTTGAAACAAGTGGATCGGAAGTTTCGAGAGCCCTGTTGAAGATATCTGTCAGGTTGTAAATCCTAATATTTTTTCGTGCATGCATCTTACGATCACGTCTATAAAATTTGTTACAAGATTAGCTTTATCTTTACCCAACATTCCCAATGGCAACACACTATTTAGCAGAATTTATTTTGAATGCACCAATACCTTGTGTATTGAAGTCGGCATCACATACCAGTTGTAAAGGTTCAGATAGAGAGCTCCTGTTTCCTGACAATACTGTTCAAATCTTGATGGACCCATTGGATGCTGACTAGTCAGAGCAATTAAAATATTTCGGATAAGTTCAAGATCGACGTCATTAATTATAGAGAGTAGTTAAGGATTTGCAAACGCCTGACGTGATGTATTGCCATCATTCGTCGTCCGGGCACTACTGTCTTTAGGCTTATCAACATGAAGGCCCATTTTGAATTTCCAACTTTTGCTCTTTGAGCTCATTTTTTTGTGATTCGCCACTGATTTGCCACGTCTTTAATTGGTGCCTATAAGAAATGCTTACAATGCATTCAAAGAATCAAATCCGGCAGTGCAGCGGACTAATACCGTCTGAAGCAAATTCGGCTTAGGTTCGTCTATATTTTTCTTTTCTTTCACATTGTGTTCTCTGCTTTCCTTAAAGTCTTCCTTATGTTTTAAAGGTCGGCAAAACCGGATTAATTGTGGAGTGACATTATCCACAAAATAATATTGTTAGAAGTTAAAAGACGTAAAGGTATGACAGTTGTGGCAAACAAAGCACCATCACTATTCTCCAGAGGAACCATGGCTACATATTAATAACAAATTACAAGCGCTTAATTCTCTTGTACACATATGATGTTTCACAACTCCTGATGATTCGTTTAACAGTATGATTCAATAATATTTGTAAAGAAACTTTGGCAATCGTTCCAGTGACTATCAAATCACTTACTCTACAATTTTGTTTGGTTTTCAAAATTTCTTCATATGTGGGGTATATGCCTGCATTATGTTGTTTACTTCCAAATCAAATATTTATATATTGGTTTTAGTCAAGCTATTATCCAATAGAAAGGTCAGACCTTGCTCTGAATGTATGGTACTAGAAACTTTGTTTCACTAGCAGAACATAGTGTTTTTCTTACTACCGCAGGGTTTTAATATTTTTTTTCAATGTTCTTTGAAGATTAATTTGTCCTGCAAACTTTGCATCCATACTGGCTGCATGCACAAAACTTTTGGTTAGGCATTGACAGACGCAAGCACTTTCGCTGCTGCTCTTCTTTTAGATCTTGCCGATTTTTTTTGATACGATAGACTGGGTCGACCAGAACCCTCTGACGAAGTAGAAGCATTGCTGACTTGTTTATGTAATGTAATATTAAAATTATTTGTTAACCATGTTTGATTTTTTTTAAATGTTCCCAATTACGTCTTACGGAAGCCCATTTTTGACATAAATACTTGCAAAAAAATCTTACACGTTCTAAAATGTCTCTTTCTTTAGCCAAAACAAACGCTTCTACAGCTGAAGTCTTTATCAGATATTCAAATTCCAAACGCCAAACTTCATATAGCGTCCTATACGATATCTGCACTTGATCTGAAAATTATATGTTTTCGTAAAGGAGCAAATAAAAGCAGGTAATTGTTTTATGAACTTTTAGGACTTTTATGTCTGCTTTATATTATAATACCAATTTAAATGTGGCCAAATTTTGCCGTTTTATGAAAAGTTTTATTAATTGTTGAAAGAATATTTTTCAAAACAATTTAAAGTACTGTCATTTATGGGACTTAAATACTATAGTACAAGAGATAAATTGTAAACTATATTATAAATAATATCTGAAGAAACGTTATCCATGACTTGAATGTTCTACTAAATTGATAAGAAAAGTGAGAAACACCTGTTTGTTTTGACTGCAACAACTGCTGGATTTCGAATGAAAAATTATTTGACATTTAGACATGTGTAAATTGCTTTACGTCATGGCCAACTAATAAAAAAATAAATAATAGTGTATTATGTAATAAGGGACTAAAGTGCTTTATTAATTAACGCACTTTAGTCTTGTGTTTCATACATTGTCTTATTGACTTTTGAAAAAAATTTAATTGGTAGTAAAATGAATTACGGTTAAGAAAAATTATAATTTTAATTGTTTAATAAAAACATATATTTTAAAATGTTAATATACATTAAGGTATACAACATATTGTGACTTTCTGGTCGTTTCTAAGTCGATTTTGGGTTTATTTACGGTTATCGTTGGTTAATAGATAAAGTTATGGCGTTTGTCTGCGTTTAAATTGAATAAAATGCATATTTTTTACCTCGTATAAAAAATTTCACTGCTTTTGCGCAAAGTTTAAGGTTTTTTAGCGTCCATAATTTATTTACATCGATAGTTTTGATTTTAAGTGCCAATTTGCAGAGTACGTTTTCTCTACCTGTAGCAGTTTTTACTTTTAATCCAACTTATCAGGTTTCTATGATATGGCCGTTTTTCTAAAAATTTCAAGCACAAAATGGTATTACATTAATTTTCGATTGCAATCTTTTAAGTGAATTTTATCAGCGGTCCGTGCGTTATCGACATTCGAGTAGGGGTTGCGCGGCTGTTGAGTCATCTTATCGAACGACTGAGAATTCTCGCTCAGTTTTCGAACGTTTGAGTGCGATGAAGTAAATTATTAAGTATGCTTTGGCATGTATTGCTCAGCGCGGTTATTTCTACAATTTTACATTCATCGTAACGTACAAGTATTGTTTTAGTGTTGGGGTATCTACCCAAAAGTTCGCTTAAATTACGGTTTCTATTAACGCAAAATTTAGTTTGACAAGCACCAAGGTGCCATTTTCGCAAAAAAATTTTTGTACAATCTCTTCGACATACGCTTTAGGCGTATAATATCTTAAAAAAAATTGTACGATGGCTTTTAGGCTGTTGTAGTATTAAAAAGAATGTACGAGAAGGTGCCCCAAACTCCTCTGGTAGGTAAAGGCTCGAGGAGTTTCTTTTTTCTCCTATTAAAATCCTTGCCTGGCGCCCATAAACAACCTTAATATCGACAAATTTTATTTGAAAACCTGAGTTCTAAGCATCCCAAATGGAAATCCATCGAGCAACTTAACGAATCACAACCCGTCCCGCCTGAGCTACTTACCCCTTTTATTTGTGTTACGTTTTGCATGTACCAACATCAATTAATAGAAAATAAATTTTAAAATATCAAATTAAATACCTTCGTTTAATTGTTTCTAAATGCAATAGTTTAGTCGATATGGTGATATGGAAACAGCATGTTTATTTAACTTTAAATCTTACTTTAATTTCCTTGAGATTTAAAATGGTAGCTTAATCTTCGAAAGGAGGGACTTAAGTGTATATTTAAGTCTTTAGAGTGCATAAAACTATGTATTATACTCGTATCTTAACATCAAATAAGTCACTTGATAAATATTAGTCAATCCAGTAAAGCTTTCGTAGCTAAATATTTATCTCGCGACTTATTAGGTTTATAAGACACTTGAATAATAAATAGCTATTTCTTATTTGATGGGTAATCAATTGCATTCATCAAAAATATTACGGAATTGATTCCTGCTTCTGAAATTATCTATTGTAATACTCAAGTTTATTAAAATGCAATACTGACAACACATTTTCACAAATTTAGCCTTGTCTTCCCATCAACATTTGTTTCAATCTAACGTTTTGGGTTAAGACTTAAAACTAATTATTTTTGTAACAATTATTTTGTACCGTATGATTCACCAGCTGCTTTTAAAAGCTTCCAGGGTTAAGCTTAAACAAGCACAATAATTAATACTTGTAATTCGTAAACGCTTTAATTCTGCTAAATATGACAATGATAAATGACATTTAATAATGAACATAAAAGAAACTCTCTAGAAAACGGGTTTCGATTGAAATTGTATACAAAAAAATTTATGGTTTACATCTGTAGCAATTTCATCTTGGTCTACAAACAAAGGACATCCTTTAACAACTTGTCCAAATCCAAAAACAAACATTGGGTGTTAATTAGATAACGTAATGAAGCTTGCACAATGGAATACAATCTAAACAACAATTAAATTATATGTTGTCTGCAATAAAACATTTTTTCAAAGGACAGCAATTACTTTTAAAGTTTATAAAATTACAGAAAATTACGTAGTCGGTCTGTGCAGTACAAAAGGCTGCGAACACATTTTTTTATCTGTAAATTAATTAAAAAACTAATTAAAACATTTTGCTGCAGGTAATTATTTTTACTCTCGTTTCCATTTCTATTTTTTCGTCAAATCTAAGCTTTATTATTTTAATTACGTTTGAGCTTAGTCAAAAAAGAGAAAGACGAGCAAATTTGAGTACAGCTGCTGCAATTATAATTACTACAGCATAGAATTATCGTACCGTCTTCGAAATAACTTTTCAATTTTATTTTTGAAAAATTTCGTAAAATGAAAACGCGAATTGCGAAGCTTCTCTTCTTATTAGAATTTGTGGTAATATGCACTTTCCGTGACGTTTTCTTTTAATATTGAAATGAATAATATTAAAAGCCTTGACGAAACCACTTTCATTTGCATATCTTTTTTGTTTTCTCTTGTTTTAAATTGCGATTTCTGTGAGCATTTGTGTAATTAAAAAGTATTAAACAATAGTTTGGTGGAAAGTTATTAAGCGTTCAAAAATAAATCATAATTTGTGTCTATTTAATTGCGAAAAATTAATTGTTAATTGTTTCGCGTTTATGTTCTCATACGATTAAATCTTTATTGTGTTTTTGATAAATGAGTCGAAAAGTTGACATCGATTTTAATCATTTATTTAGAAAACGTCATACGTGCGATAGGAAAGAATTTTGATGCAATTATTACTAACTACAAATTGAGCTTAAAGTAACATTTTTTGTTTATTATGAAAAAAAAAGTGATTGACATGGGGTGTAAAGCCCAAAGATGTTTTTCAATTAGACGCCTTAAGGGATAAAGCTAGAACAATAAAATCCAAACATTGATTTCTGTATTATTTTACCAATTTTTGTTTATTACCTTCATTTTGTTATACGTTTTTTATAACAAAAGAAGATAAAACATGTTAAAAATTTTAGATTATATTTGTAATTCGGATTTAATAAATTTAATTAATTGACAAAAGGAATTGATGTAAAGTTCGTTCACGATAGCAATAGGATGACGTTAAGCAGCAGTTTGTTACAAAGTTGTCATGTTTGTATACAGGGTTTTCAAACTTAAGTCGGTACTAATGCTAACTTTGTTATTATTAGAGCTACATGGTCGGTTAAATAGGCAAACTAGTAGCATTTGTTTCTCTCATCACTATGGTAAAAACAGAATAAAAATCGAACATCGCGTTCGGGAGTTATGTCAACTTGTTCAATTTTTTCAAATGGGACACCCTGTATACAATATTCTCAATGAATAGAAAATTAAATACTGAACAAAAGTGTCCCACTATTTTTTATCCTAAAGTCAAAAATGGCAGAACTATTGATGATTATTCAAATTGGTTAAGGTGGCTGTGTTAGTTATAACTTTGCCTTACCATAAAGTAGAAAGTAGCAAAAATATCAGACCCGTGAGTGGTCGAGTAGTAATCTCAAGGACGTAGTCAAATTTACTAGTCGGAAAACCGTTGGTCGAAGCGGTTTAAATCTTATTCACGGCAGGCACTTAAAAAATTATTTCGAGATGGGGATAGATTAACATACAAAATTCACGGTGGCTATATCTAGCAGAAGTGGTAAACAAAATGAAAAAGAGGAATATCCATAAAGCGAAAGAATATGGTTTATTTTAATTTATTTTGTAAACAATAAAAGAAAAATTCAAATTACATACTCAAAAACGTCACCGTCTTGGTCCAAGCATCTTTGAGCCCGCCTGTAAACGCTTTTAGTTGCTGTAAACTGTTTACCAGTGAAACTTCAATTTGACATTTTAATCCTGATGACATTTATACAACAAACGATTGTAGTTTCTAAATTAAATCACAGCCACGTTAAACTTATTTGAAAAATCATCAATAGCTCTGTCATTTTTGACTTTAGGATAAAAAATAATAGAACACTTTTCATTCAGTATTCAATTTAAATTTGTGAAGTGTTGAGTGCATCGCGATTATTATAATCACCAAGTGGTGATTATAATTTTCATTTCTAAAGTGTTTAAATAGACAACACAAACAACAAAGATTTGTGCAAAAGGTTGCATCATTTCAAAATCAAAATGCCTATTGTTGAATCTATATGTTTATTATGCAAACAGTCTCTACAAATAGAGAAAGAAATTAAATGCGACAAATGCATGGAACCAATACATGCCACTTGTAGACAAGAAGTGCTTTTGTTGAAGTCATCAACTAGAAAAATTGCTTTCCGCTGCGATAACTGTTCTGCAGCTCAAATCAACCATACTAATTTATTAGCATTAATTGCAAAATTAACAAAGCAAGTGCAGTTACTCCGCGAAGAAAACAAAACATTACAATCTGAAAAAAGTACTACTGTCTCAGATATCATATTAGAGATAAATGATCAGTGTTTGAGAGCTCGCAACATCATATTATATGGTATTGCTTAAACTACTATTAGTTCTGCACCAGAACGAGCCGTTGCTAATTTGAACCAGCTTTCATTGGCTCTCAATAATCTCGTAAATGTACCTGCTCTTAGTAATCATCGAACATATAGACTTGGAAAGTCTAATGGAATAGATTTACGTTGTAGATCATTAAAATTAGTACTGGGATAAGATTTTGAGGCTGTTGAACTTTTGAAAAACCTAAAAAGTTCAAAGAATTTTAAGTACACATTTTCCAATGATAAGACTTCTATGGAGAGAGACGAACTTGCCAAGTTGAGGACAATTCTGCAAAAACGAACAGCTGATAGTGAAACCAACCTAACTATAAAGTACATTCAAGGTTCTTCTAAAATAATTGAAACCAATCGAAAAAACTAAATCCGCACGGGAAAACCCACAATTTAGAATTAAGTTTTTATTATCAAAATATTAGAGGATTAAGAACAAAACTAGATACACTAAGAATTAACACGACTGTTGAAAATAAAGATGTTTTTATTTTTACTGAAACCAATTTAGCTGCAAATGTTGCTGACAGTGAACTGCACTTTCTAAATCACTTGCTTTACAGACTGGATAGAAGTAAATTCACTAGTAGTAAACAATCAGGACGAAGAACTCTTATAGCAGTAAGTAGGTCATTTTTTTCGGAAAAGATAAAGTGCTCTGTAGAATCCGTGGAACATCTATTTGTATCTATAAGATTGCAGAAAAAAAATATACTAGTTTGTTCAACTTACATACCACCTAAATCTGATCAGTCAGTTTACTCAAGGCACACTGAAGCAATTGACCAAATTATACAGTCCAATAACTTTTTCATAGTAGGTGATTATAATCTTCCAAGATTATATACTCAAAGAATGGTGACCGATGCATCAGATATACTGACTGCTTCGATGGATTTCCACCAACTATACCAACTAAATCAAGTTAGAAATAACCGAGATGACTTACTAGACTTAATTTTTTCTTCCCAGCCTGATTTGCAAGTTTCACAAGTGAATGCAATTTTGCCATTAGATGGATACTATCCAGCTTTATCTTTCTCGATAGATCTGGTAACTATTAACCTTCTAGACTGTATTGAGTGCACTATTCTTAATTACAAAAAATGTGATATCACTAAACTCTTGCCTGCCCTACAATGTATTGTGTTCACAGACAATGTCAAGAAATTTGCTCTTACTAAAAAGTTTAGCAAGTCACATTTTCCTATTTGGTTTAGTTCTCAACTGAAAACAGCGACAATTAATTAAAAAGTCTTCCATCATCTTTATATACAAACTCTTTCGACAGAACCATACCAGACATTTTCTATGCTTAGAAGACGATGCAAAAAGATGGCAAATCAATGTTTCAACGAGTACATTAGCAGGATAAAAAATTCAGTACAAAATTTACCTAATAAATCTTGGAGTTTTGTGAGAACAACAACTAAAAATGACGTTTTACCGTCAGAACTACATTTTAATAGCACGCGGTCAACAGACCACACTAGTATTGCAAACCTTTTTGCAAAACACTTTTCATCTGTTCTCAAAATGAGCACCTTACCAGTTCCACATTACTCCTATCCAGAAAGCAGTATCAATCTAGGATCTCTAACACTTACTAAATCAGAGGTACTTAAACATTTATTATCCTTGGACCTGACTAAAGGACCTGGCCCGGATAGTATTCCGCCTTTTATTCTTAAAAGTTGTTCAAACCAGCTAGTGGAGCCTCTCTACATAATGTTCAATCAGTCTCTAAACCAAGGAAAATTCCACGAATTATTAAATATTTTTTCATGTGGTACCAGTATTCAAATCAGGTGACAAGATTGATGTTAAAAATTATAGACCTATAACAATTCAGAATGCTTTTTGCAAAAGTTGTTCGAATCAATTATAATAAACAAATTGTATCCATTATTCAGCAACTTGGTATTTTTAGTAACCAATATGGTTTTGTAAGGGGAAGGTCAGCAACTACAAATTTGTTAGTTCTGTAAGATTTTGTACATAAAGCGTTTGATCAATATAAATATTTCCTATTAAAATGGTTCCAATCTTACTTATGTGGTCGAACACAAAGTTTAAAAATAAAACCTATATTGTCTGCGCCATATGACGTCTTATCAGGAGTTCCACAAGGATCACATTTAAGCCCTTTCCTTTTTATATTGTTTATTAATAATATATTTTATTACATTTAATACTTTGTTTTATTTGTTATTTGCCGATGATCTCAAAATTTATTTGAAAGTCTCAAAAATTACTGATTGTACTTATTTACAAAATCTCTTAATGGATTGTATAAATGGTGTTGTGATAATGAAATGTTTCTAAATATCACAAAATGTCAAGTGATAACATTATCTAGATGTAATAAACCTGTAGTCTACGATTATAAGATTAATGATATTGTATTAACTAGGGTGGATACTATTAAAGATTTGGGTGTAACTTTAGACTGCAAATTATCTTTCACTAATCACATTGATAATATTGTAAGCCGTTCTTATAGATTATTAGGATACATTGTTAGAAATACAAAAAAGTTTAAACATTAATACTTTAAGAGTTTTATTTTTGTCACTAGTGCGGCCAATTGTTCTGTAGTCTGGTCACCATATTTTACTACTTATATTGAAAAATTAGAAAAAATACAGCGGAAATATATTAGACATGTAGCAATTAGGTTAGGATATAATCATGACAATGTTCCTTACGAGTTACTATATAAACATGTTAACATTCCATTATTAGATGATAGACGTAAGTACCTCCACATAACTCTCCTTCTTAAACTTATCCAAAATCACATAGTAGTTCATGAACTCCTCTCACTTATAAATTTCCATGTTCCCGCAAGACAAACCCGTTCTAGTAATATGTTCTCTAACTCACCCTATCGAACAAATTACCTAGAAAATGCTCCCTTATACCGTGCACAAAAGCATTTTGATTTTGATCCCTTTATACATTCATACTCACTCTTCAAGACCGTCTATTTGAGGTCTCTTTCTATGACCAAAATTTTAAATTAACTACTAAACTATTAAAATAGAATTTTAGTAATATTAATAGTATGCAGTGTTGTAATAGGTTTTCCCGTGAATATATATATATATATATATATATATATATATACAAATAAACAAATAAGTAAATAAATAAATTTTCTATCGATTGAGAATATTGTATACAGTGTGCCCCATTTGAAAAAATTGAACAATTTGACATAACTCGCGAACGCGATGTTCGATTTTTATTCTGTTTTTACCATAGTGATGAGAGAAACAAATGCTACTAGTTTGCTTATTTAACCGACCATGTAGCTCTAATAGTAACAAAGTTAGCAATAGTGCCGACTTAAGTTTGAAAACCCTGTATAACTTTGTTATTCTAGTAACATGCAATTTTTGGCAAACTAAACGTAAGTAACCAACAGAAACACCAAAAACTGCACCAAAAACTTGACTCGGACACGTGTTTCATCAGCTAAGCTGTTATCATCAGCGATACCGATATCGGTATTGCTGATGATAACAGCTTAGCAGTTGAAACACGTGGTCGAGTAGATTTTTGGTGCAGTTTTTTTTTTTAATGTTTTTCTGTTGGTTAAATAGACGCTGCAGTTGGTGTTCCTTTCTCTTGGTTAAACGTAAGTAAAGTAACTTTAATTTAAAGTCTGGTAAAATAAAATTTTTAATGTCATATTGAATGTAATACATTACTCAGTTTGACGTCATACAATTTTTTAACGTAAACAGTCTTTCCTTTACTTTAAATAGGTAGTAAATAGGATTTTTTAATATTTTTAAAAATATAACGTAAGAGGACTCAACATCGATACCGTTCATGACTCACTGATGATTTTATTTGCGGATGACATTATTATATTAGCGGATTCTATGGTTGATACTCAAAGAAAATTAAACAGTACTGTAAAACAAAGGAATTAGAAATCAATACAGAGAGAAAACCAATATTAAGTAGATAAATGTGCTCAATTACAAAATTTGTTTATAAAGACAAAGAAATGAAAGTAGTCAATAAATTCTGTAACTTTCAAATTCCGTTTACCAGCAAAAGTAAATTTATCGAAGCTGGAAGATACATGTCGAATAACGCAAGATCAACAGGAGTGTTAAAAATTATTAAACTGCAAAGTAAAGGCAATGACTCATCTATTAAATTCAGTTACGCACACAAAATGACTTTATTCATTCGAAATATAGACCTTAAATTATATGTACATAAAAAAAAATACGACTCAATTTTTTTAAAAATACTTCTTCATTTGATCATGATTTCGCCCGACCAATACAAACGGCGGTGATTGCATTTTGGTGTAGAACAAAATAAATTTATATTGTACGTGAATTTGAGACTCTAATTATTATTCAATTAATTGTTATTATTTAATTTACAATATTTCAAAAGCTTGGATTCTTAATAAAAACGTGGTTTATAGTTAAACAAAATTGTAATTTTAGAAAAGTAATCAAACGTATAATTCTTATAAATATAAACATAATCCAAAATTACAATTTTATTTATTTAATTTTAACACACAGATTTAAATACCCTTACTTAAACTAACCTTGTAAAATTATGTTTAACGAGTACGTTCGTCCTTCTACGGGTTTCTCGGCAGTGACCTCTTGACCCTAGATTGCTTCATCAAATTTCCTTACTTCACATTACCTTTAGGTTTTAGATTGTTTATGATTTATCTCCTCCAACAACTTTATTTAATTCTAGACTTACTACAACTTCTCGGGCTTTTTTAGCTAATGCGCGGGCTTTTACTACGATGCGCTGCTTTGTTTTGGTTTTAAACCAATTTCAATAACTAGGTTAATCAATTTTATAGGTAACTATAATTATTCCCTACTGCTCGAGCGACTCTATCCCACTTTTATTTCGTTCTCTCACATACGCACAAAAATCGATATATCTTCTTAAAATACAATAAACCTTTAATATCTTAGTACTAAACAATATATATCTTTTTTTCATGTATACATTAAAATATATGATCTTGCCCAATCACTGCAATACGTCTAGGAACCATTCAAACTCATCTATCAATAAATATTTAGAAACGCGTGTTTCTGTTTTAGCAAATGATTGTTAACTTACCAGACAAACGTTACACAAAATTATTGTACAAACGTTTGTTACAGTTAGATAAATTAAATAAAAATCGTTTTATGGAATACAACTGGATTTTGTCTTACATACAGCAATGAAAGCTTCTGAGCCAAAGAAAAAAATGTCTGTTTAGAAAAAGATGGTCCTATAAGTGTGATTAAAAACTAAGTCATACTTTAAAACAACAGGAAATTAATGCATTACAATGTAGTACGAGATATAGCGATATTTATTTGAAAGTGAAAAATGGCAATTTCAATTGTTCCGAACAATATTTACGTTTTAGAACGTCAATAATAAAGAAAATGGTCATTGGCCAAATTCGACTTTCATTATAAAAACTGTTTACGATTTTTCGTACCAGGAGTTGCACACAAGATTAATACTGACAAAATTTGCCCTATCTGTAACATGCATGTGAACGAAAATTTATATCATTTGTACGTCCAATGTCCAATTTATAAACCTATTCGGAACAAATTCTTTAAAAACTTCAACTTTCTGAATAAAGATAATTTTACAAATTTATTGGTTATAATGGAAGATTCAATTAATTCAGTTTTCAATTACATAATAGAAATGTTAAAATTTTTCTTAGGAAAGTGCATAAATTAAACTAAGAAAAATGCCAACAGTTAATTGTAACGACATGTGTGCGTTTAACGTGCATAGCGCTATTTAAGCAACAGCTTTAATGCTTGAAACGCACGTGTGTCGATAAAGCCAAGTAAAAACTTGTACAGAAGCATAACACGCAACGAAAGAACACCTGATGCCGCATTTCGCTCTTATTATGAGCTCAATTTCTTAGTTTATACTAATCATACGTGTCAATGTTTTTACACGAGATGTCGTAAGACACACATTTTGCTTATGCATAAATTAAGTTGTAGGTTTAGAAAAATGCTATAAAAAATTGGTCAAATTTTAAATCCGCCATGCCTTTTGAGTGCTAGGATATCTGCTCCTGAGTTTGCCAGAAGTGTAGCTGATGTCCTTCTAAAAAGTGTGTCCTGTATACCTTTTAGATTAGAAAGATTTAAATAAGCAGCTATTACAGAAGGTATCGCTCCAATTGTGTGATGTCCTACATTCTGAGCTGCACATTTTCCAGCATGATATTTGATAAATAATCGTCGAGAAATCATATTATCAGGACGCAGGCTGAAATATTTTGTGCATATGGATATGACATCAATGAAATTCTCTTTCTCGACATTACAAACAGTAAAAGTTCTTTGTGTATAAGTTTCGTATCTGGTACACTCATGAAATTTAAAACTTGGACCCCACAATTTCTGTGAACAAAAGTTTGCACATTGTGAAGCGGGCTTAAGGGTATCATTTACAATTCTAACAGCAGGTAGTCTCAGCAGGGGTTATCTTATAGAAGGACTGTAGAATGAATCATTACACTAAGCACGTTTTAGAAAATAGGTAATTTACGTTGCTTACTTAATTTTTTCTTTAAAGAATATATTTGAAGGTATCGCTAATTAAACACCATAGCTCGATTAATTATCGAATCAAAATTTTGTTTAGGAAATGTTTACAAAATAAAATTAGAAATAATTTTGATTTAAAAAACGTCTACAAGCAATAACTTTTAAATTAAATCAAAAACTAAACATGGTTATTTGGGTTGACTGATTATTACTTATTTTTAAATAAATCTAACCTACTAATTATTGTAAGTTATTAAAAAAAAATCATTAAACTCTCTATTCATAATATTTAGTCCTTACAAAATGTATATTTTATGACGTTTCATTTTTTCTGTAGTTAATATAAAAAGTGAAAATAAAAACTAAGGCAATTCTTATTGTCAACGTATATATTTAGTTTTTTGACAAGAATTTATTACATAATTATAATTAAGATACCAAGTTATAGTTTAAAATTAAATGAAAACGTTTTTTTTTAAATAAAGGTATTACTATATAAATAAATATAAGAAATCAATAATGGGTGTGACTTCCATTATTATTAATACATTCTTGGAGGCGTCTGCTCATTGACGCTATCAAGGTATCAATATAATTAATATTAATCGTTTCCCATGCGGTATCAATGGCTGCAATTAGTGCATTACGGTTTACAAGTATAAAATTTGGCAACAAACTCCTGGACCCCGCGCGCTAACCCAACCCCACACATTCACAGAAAAATATTTTCGTCACTGAGAACTTCTTTCGCAGCAGCATTATACTTCTTTATTCCAATCTCATTTAATCGTTTTTGTGCAGTTATACGCCATCCGGAAAAATGTGTATCTGCTATAGCCCTGAAGTATGTAGCAAATGGTTGTTCTGTTACGTAATGAAACAACTCGAGATCTTGAGCACGTGTAGATACTTTAGGTCTACCACTTCTGATGGCTCTTTCTAAAGTGTGTTCAAGATTCCATTTTACTCGGTAATGTCCTACAGTGCTTTTTGGTATATCTAACATACGTGAAATTTTACGCACGGTACGGCCCGCCGCTAATTCCGATACAATCCGCGCTTTCAAATCAGCACCGAGATGAGGTGGCATTTTCACAACACTTGAAATTTTAAGCTAAAATGGAATTTACATTTCTTACTTTATTTATAGGTTCACACTACCTATTCTCAAACAGTAGGTAATTGTTTATTTATTATATACTTCTAATGACCAATGTAACAACCCTATATGACTCAAAGGAAGTAAATTAAACAAGCAAGGATATTTATTCTGTTGTTATTAAAACTTATTCATAAAGTAAAAGCCATTTCCTTATAATGCTAATGGACAGGATTTTGTTTTAAGTATTAAGATTACAATAGAGGACTTATAAACTTTCTAAAATATCTAATTATAAATATTTACACTGCAATTGCGCTTTTTCCTTAATAATTTCTTAGCAATAACATACACGCTCTTGGTTTATAAGTTATCATAAATTTGATATGATATAAATTTGTGTTCTTAATATGACATTACAAACTAATCTTTATTTGCCAAAAAATTGTTGCTTAAGTTGTAAAGCTTCGTACACACCTGAATAACAAACCGAGCAACAAACATAACAACGAACCGAAAGTCAAACAGAACGACAAACGAACATTTAATTTTAAACTATAACTTGGTGTCTTAATTATAATTATGTAATAAATTCTTGTCAAAAAACTAAATATATACGTTGACAATAAGAATTGCCTTAGTTTTTATTTTCACTTTTCATATTAACTACAGAAAAAAATGAAACGTCATAAAATATACATTTTGTAAGGACTAAATATTATGAATAGAGAGTTTAATGATTTTTTTTATTAACGTACAATAATTAGTGGGTTAGATTTATTTAAAAATAAGTAATAATCAGTCAACCCAAATAACCATGTTTAGTTTTTGATTTAATTTAAAAGTTATTGCTTGTAAACGTTTTTTGAATCAAAATTATTTCTAATTTTATTTTTAAACATTTCGTAAACAAAATTTTGATACGATAATTAATCGAGCAATGGTGTTTAATTAGCGATACCTCCAAATATATTCTTTAAAAAGAAAAATTAAGTAAGCAACGTAAATTACCTATTTTCGAAAACGTGCTTAGTGTAATGATTCATTCTACAGTCTTTCTATAAGATAACCCCTGCTGAGGCTACCTGCTGTTAGAATTGTATATGATACCCTTAAGCCCGCTTCACAATGTGCAAACTTTTGTATACAAAAATTGTGGTGTCCAAGTTTTAAATTTCATGAGTGTACGTGTATTATTAAAACATCATCTTTAACTATAACATCATCCATCTTCATGTTTGTGAGTTCGTTAGTTCGACAGGCACCCGAGATCTCAAAGATTAATAAGACCTAAAACAATCCTTCAATAATATTAATTCTGAATAATAGTAAGCTTTACCTTTGCCAACAAATAGGTTTCATCAGAAGCCAAACGTAGAAAATTTTCAATATCGTTTTGATTAAAGATTTCTGATTTTTTAGCAACGTGCCCTACTGACTTTTTTTTAAAAAATGCTGTGACTTTCGTAAAAGTTCCAATATTTACATTATCTTATACTAATAATGTAGCCTTTAACATTGAGTAAATTGACCAGAGGGTTGAAAATTTGTATTTTTGTGACAACTCGGATAAATAAGTTAAAAGGACATTTTCACTATATCTTTGTACCTTCTTGGTAGCACGCCATCGAATAAATTGATTGTACTGGAGGTTATATTTGGTTTTAGATTTTGCAGGTAGTAAATCCAGTGTAACTTCTTTTGCCTTGTCACTTATTTCAGGTAGAGTACAGTACTCCAATTCTTCAATAGAATCTTTTACCATTCCAATCAATGTATTAAAAGTTACACTAATTGCAAACAAATCAATATTCAAAATAACACCTATGACACAACCTACGTTGTGCTTTGTTTCCGGAAACTCAGAAACCGAAGCACTCGATTTTCTGTGGTAGAAACACAGAAAAGCACTAAAACCAAAGATTACACTAAAGCAACAGTCAGCACCCATGTTTTTGGGTAGATCAAGGTAAAGGGGTCAGGTTACTACTTCAGAACAGCCGTTTATGTTTACAGTCAATTTTCAGTTCCGTAAACTTTTGATAATTGATATATTTTTGTAGTAATAGTAGATTCATATAAATGGAGATTTTCATAGTTTGGTGGGTATAGTTCGAAAAGGAAATTCAATTTTTTATTAAGGAGTGTTTATGTGAGTAGTAAGAGATTTGTATTTAACTTGTAATAAATTAAATTTGCTTTTAGAATTAAAGTAAGATCAAGGGTTTAAATGTTAATTTTGTTTTATTTTACATTTTTAACAGAACTAATTGGTGAAATAAAGCACGTGTTGAAATTAAGTGCAATAGTAATTTCATTTAGCGAAGCTGATAAAAGAATGTTCAGAAAGTGAAGCAAAATCGACATAGAGTACATTTACAAAAAGTTTTTATTTCGTAGGCGGCTTGGGCATATCTGACTTGACTTGGGTTTGACAAAAGAAAAGGTTTTAGCTAGCGTCAGTGATTGCATTGTACACTCATGAAATTTAAAACTTGGACACCACAATTTCTGTAAACAAAAGTTTGCACATTGTGAAGCGGGCTTAAGGGTATCATTTACAATTCTAACAGCAGGTAGTCTCAGCAGGGGTTATCTTATAGAAGGACTCTAGAATGAATCATTACACTAAGCGCGTTTTAGAAAATCGATTAATTATCGAATCAAAATTTAGTTTCGGAAATGTTTTCAAAATAAAATTAGAAATAATTTTGATTTAAAAAACGTCTACAAGCAATAACTTTTAAATTAAATCAAAAAACTAAACATGGTTATTTGGGTTGACTGATTATTACTTATTTTTAAATAAATCTAACGTACTAATTATTGAACCAAGCTATACTTTAAAATTAAATGAAAACTTTTTTTTTAAATCAAGGTATTACTATATAAATAAATATAAGAAATCAATAATGGGTGTGACCTCCATTATTATTGATACATTCTTGGAGGCGTCTGCTCATTGACGCTATCAAGGTATCAATATAATTAATATTAATCGTTTCCCATGCGGTATCAATGGCTGCAATTAGTGCATTACGGTTTACTGGTATAAAATTTGGCCCTTGTTGTCTTCGGATAACAGCAAGTATTCGAGCCCAAACATTTTCGATAATGTTAAAATCTGGGCTTTTGCTGGCCAGGGTAACAGCTCCAAGTTATTTTCTCGTATCCAATTGCGCACAACCCGCGAAGTATGAATAGGGGCGTTGTCCTTTAACAACAAAAATACATTATGAAAATGTTAATTCAACAGATCCCGAACTATTTTTGGAGAAAGTATAGTGAAATAAGAATACTTACTTGTTGGAAAATATAATCTTCGTCTGGATAAAACACTTCGACTGAAGGTTTCATAATAGTTTTCAAAATATCTAAATACGCAGCAGAATCAAGACGTCCATCGATAGCCCAACAAACTCCTGGACCCCGCGCGCTAACCCAACCCCACACATTCACAGAAAAATAACCACTTCGTTTTTTAGGACATATGTGATTATTTTCGTAACGAGTTCCTTCCATTCTAAAAACTTTTAGTGGTCCATCGTTGCGGCTATTGAACGTTTTTTCGTCGCTAAAAATCACTCGATTCCAAAATTCCAAAGGTTCGTTCACATATCGCCTTGCAAATTCCAGACGACGTCTCATATTTTCGTCACTGAGAACTTCTTTCGCAGCAGCATTATACTTCTTTATTCCCATCTCCTTTAATCTTTTTGTGCAGTTATACGGCATCCGGGAAAATGTGTATCTGCTATAGCCCTGGAGTATGTAGCAAATGGTTGTTCTGTTACGTAATGAAACAACTCGAGATCTTGAGCACGTGTAGATACTTTAGGTCTACCACTTCCGATGGCTCTTTCCAAAGTGTGTTCAAGATTCCATTTTACTCGGTAATGCCCTACGGTGCTTTTTGGTATATCTAACATACGTGAAATTTCACGCACGCTACGGCCCGCCGCTAATTCCGAAACAATCCGCGCTTTCAAATCAGCACCGAGATGAGGTGGCATTTTCACAACACTTGAAATTTTAAACTAAAATGGAATTTACATTTCTTACTTTATTTATTGGTTCACACTACCCCTTCTCAAACAGTAGGTAATTGTTTATTTATTACATACTTCTAATGACCAATGTAACAACCCTTAGAGCAATATGACTCAAAGGAAGTAAATTAAACAAGCAAGGATATTCTATTGTTATTGAAACTTATTCATAAAGTAAAAGCCATTTCCTTATAATGCTAATGGACAGGATTTTCTTTTAAGTATTAAGATTACAATAGAGGACTTATAAACTTTCGAAAATATCTAATTATAAATATTTACACTGCAATTGCGCTTTTTCCTTAATAATTTCTTAGCAATAACATACACGTTCTTGGTTTTAAGTTGTCATAAATTTGATATGATATAAATTTGTGTTTCTAATATTACATCACAAACTAATCTTTATTCGCCAAAAATTGTTGCTTAAGTTGTAAAGCTTCGTACACACCGAGCAACAAACATAACAACGAACCGAAAGTCAAACAGAACGACAAACGATCTTTTATGATTTCCACAATCCGAACAACAAACGGAACGTTTGTGCTGTTCCCATAATTATTTTCAGTAGTTTTCAGTTCATATATATTTATTATTGAGAAGAGAAAATTGCGGAAAACAAGAAGATAGTGCCAACCAAATTTTTACGCACAAAGAAGAGTAAAAATTATAATTTACTTCGCTTTTTTTTTATTTTGGAAATTTCCGCCCAAATGATGCTAATAGGGACATCATTTTTTCTTGCATTCTTAAACACTGATTAATTTAAAACATTTTTCTTCTGTCAACTCCATAATATTACCTAAAACACAACAAACCCACAAAAGGGAGGACAAAAATAAATAATTTAATTCTTCCGCATAAGTTTGTTCGCCGTTTTGTTTAGATTCGTCCAAACCTGCAAACGCATTCGCGCGCATTTTCTTTGATGTCGGAGAAAAAACCGACAAGTTGCGGGAACGCCGCAAACCGTTCGTGGAACAATCAGGACTTGCGAATCTGTTCTAAAATTCGTACGTAGCACCGTCCAAATTAATGTTCCGATTGCCGTTCGGTTCGTTGTTCTGTTTGTTCCTCGGTTTGTTGTTCAGGTGTGTACGAAGCTTTACAATAAGCATATTAATATGAACTATATCTTATGAAAGGAGAGTTATGTAACTATAATTAACGACTTAACGTTACGTTAGTAGATTCCATTTACTATTTACACATATTTTCTTGGAACATTCGATAATTAACTATCGGGATATGATGACCCTATACTTCGCAGGTTGTGCGCAACTGGATACAAGCAAATAACTTGGAGCTGTTACCCTGGCCAGCAAAAGCCCAGATTTTAACATTATCGAAAATGTTTGGGCTCGAATACTTGCTGTTATCCGAAGACAACAAGGGCCAAATTTTATACCAGTAAACCGTAATGCACTAATTGCAGCCATTGATACCGCATGGGAAACGATTAATATTAATTATATTGATACCTTGATAGCGTCAATGAGCAGACGCCTCCAAGAATGTATCAATAATAATGGAGGTCACACCCATTATTGATTTCTTATATTTATTTATATAGTAATACCTTTATTTAAAAAAAAAGTTTTCATTTAATTTTAAACTATAACTTGGTATCTTAATTATAATTATGTAATAAATTCTTGTCAAAAACTAAATATATACGTTGACAATAAGAATTGCCTTAGTTTTTATTTTCACTTTTATATTAACTACAGAAAAAAATGAAACGTCATAAAATATACATTTTGTAAGGACTAAATATTATGAATAGAGAGTTTAATGATTTTTTTTAATAACTTACAATAATTAGTAGGTTAGATTTATTTAAAAATAAGTAATAATCAGTCAACCCAAATAACCATGTTTAGTTTTTTGATTTAATTTAAAAGTTATTGCTTGTAGACGTTTTTTAAATCAAAATTATTTCTAATTTTATTTTGTAAACATTTCCTAAACAAAATTTTGATTCGATAATTAATCGAGCTATGGTGTTTAATTAGCGATACCTTCAAATATATTCTTTAAAGAAAAAATTAAGTAAGCAACGTAAATTACCTATTTTCTAAAACGTTCTTAGAGTAATGATTCATTCTACAGTCCTTCCAGAAGATAACCCGTGCTGAGACTACCTGCTGTTAGAATTGTAAATGATACCCTTAAGCCCGCTTCACAATGTGCAAACTTTTGTTTACAGAAACTGTGGTGTCCAAGTTTTAAATTTCATGAGTGTACGTTGTTGAGGTAATATTGTTATTATCGATAATATGAAAGTAAATGCGCTTGTTTATTTAGGTCTATTTAGACGATGAAGGGGTTGATGTATCGTAAAAACTGATTAACAGCGAGTAACTTTGTTCCTGTGATTATTGCAATTAAGAGAAACAAATATCCTCCCCCGCTATTCAAAATTTGATTAGTTGCGTTCTGAAATATGCTAACATCGATTATAGTGATAGTGTATATTATTCTCGTTCTGATTTATAAACATTCTCACAGTAAATTTGTTTCGGAATAATTTGCATAAACAGTTTCTCGTATACTTTGTCAGGCTAGCCGTAGAAAGGACTGCTTTCTCCTCTCTGAAAAGCCCGTAAAATCATACTTTTTGATGTTGTAGGATAAAAAAAGAATTACTTACTTTAATTGCTAAATATTCACTATTGAAAGCCTGTTTGATGAATTTTATAACATCTTCTCTGCTGAAAATACTTGCTTTTTTTGGTCTATATCCAACCGCTTCTCGTTTTAAAAATGCAATTACTTTGGGATATTTAATCTGAATGTTTTCCTTGAGAGCTAGTGTAGCACGCAGCATCGTATATTTGGAGCAGAGCGCGACTGGGATTTACAGGTCTTTGATAACGTAGAAAAGTACCTAAATCAAAATTACATCTTTACTTATTTTCCCCACTTTCTTCTCAGACATCCATCTCTTGAATAGTGTATATTCTTTTTCATATCTTTTTCGTGATCTTGCTGGAAGTAAGTTTAACGATACTTCATTTGCTTCATCGAGAATAATTTGAGGAATTTCTTCTTCATCACTATTCATGATTGCACAAACTTCAAATCATAAAATAAAAACAATGTTTTTTTTACAAATATCGGTTCCCTTGGCAATTCAACCACGTGATCTGCATCGGTTGAAAATCGGTTGCCTAGCACTAGTTACAGCAAGAATAAACCTCAGGATCTGTTGTTTTATTTTATAAAATTAATAACTTCATCGTTAACCATGCATGTTTTAAACCTTTAGAAACAATTCGTATAAAAAATCATTTGCTTTGAGTTTCAAAATAAGCCTGATCAGTAATAGATTCGATTAAATTAGATCATGCAATCCCTGTTCATGGAATAAATCATTACATACTCGGATTTTTTTTCGGGAATTCTTGGTCGGTCGTAGAAAAAATCATATATATCACTCTGGAGAAAAGTGTCGTTCCCTCTCTTAGGCAAGCCTGGGGCATCAAACGTTACCTGCGGAGGGAACTAACCACTTTCCTCCCTTGTAATACAAATAGCTATTACACATCTGTCGACAAAATTTAATAATTTATTTTATTTATTTATTGTTATAATAAAGTATACTTACTTGTTTCGTAAAAAAACATTTACAAAACTACAAAACATAAAACCACCTATACGACCTTGCTGAATGCAAATGGGGCGGCAAAAATTATGCACCGTTTTCAATTCGATGGAGTTAGGTAAGTTGGGTTTAATTAGTTTTTGGTGTGGTCGTTTTCCATAAGGAAACGTACATGTGACTGGTTTGAATACATTTCGAAAGATGTCAGCAAAATGTAAAGGTAAACAAAGCGTAAAGTTGGTATTCGTGTCCTAGTATTTAATTTTGAATGTTGAAAAAAAATTATTTTATTTTATAAATTCTATAAAAGCTTGTTAAATAAATGTTGTTTGTGCGAAGGGTTTAGTTAAAAATTATAGAGAGCGTTTCAAAGCTTAAACAAAGTAATTATTAAATTTAATAAGTGTCAATTAAGATAAAAAAAGGATAGTCACTTCCATTTAGTATCAGCTTTGTGCCAATGAGTAGAAACCCAAAATTTAAGAATGCATCAATTAATTAATACTAAATCATACCATATTTCCCAGTAAGGGTCGTGGATCACAACACTGGAGAGTCAATAAAAAAAAATAAAAAATAAAAGAAAAATTTAAAAACAAAACTGTTTTTAAGCTTAATTATTTTTTGAAGACATTTCCGATCGAATTCAAAAAGAAAATCCGAAATGCCTGTATAATACCAACAGAAGAAAAGCAAATAAAATCGTTTATTGAATAAGTTTTATTCGAATACTTATGTGAATTTCCTTTTTCCGATTGAGACAATCTACAAAATACAACTGACTTGCATATAGACTGTAATTTAAACTCATAATTACATTAAACTTGAGATATTAGTTTTGACCATGTTTTACGTACGTTAAATTTTTAAAGTTTTTTGAAGAATACTAAAGCTGGACCTCTTACTGCACAATTTTAAAAACCAGTTTTCAAAAACTGTCTCATAAGTTACACTAGTAATTACACTTTTAAATTTTTTTATTTTTTTTTCATCGGGGTGTTTGGCGAGATTAAGTTCAACTCATTAAAGATGGATACCGAAGTAGGTGATAAGCATGCTGATATTCATGTTGGGCTCAATTCTGAAAATGACACCAGCCCAAAAGAAAAAGTTGCTGTAACTCACAAGATTAAATACTAAAATTAAAATTCATTACCAAAATGTTAGAGGACTCCGAACTAAACTACATCTTCTTCAAATGGCAAGTTTTTCAAGTGAAATGGATGTTATAATATTAACTGAAACATGGCTAACACCTGAAATATATAATTCGGAACTTTATAGCATAAACATATACAGAAAAGATAGACCATTAGAAATTGCCAAAAGGGGTGGTGGAGTTCTAATTGCTGCTAATAATACATACTCTTCGAAAATAAACCTACCTCTTTACTGAAATTGAACAATTATTTGAATTATGTACAATTGCGCACAAAAATATTATTTTCGGCTCTATTTATTGTCCTCCAGGTAGTAACACTGAATACTCTGAAAAAATATCTTCTACTATAGATAAAATTGTACAACTGTACATGAACACCGACATATTACTAGTGGGGGACTGGAATTTTCCTCATTTATCGTGGAATATCGCTCAAGATAATACTCTTTCAGTATTTGGCTTAAATTTTAAAACTGTTAAAAGTTTACGTGATAATCTAATGCTAGATTTAGTTTTTACTAATCTGAATAGTGTAGTAGTGGAAAGGAGTATAGAAGAGTTGGTTCCATAGGACAAATACCATCCATTGTTATCGATTTGCTTCGAACGTGTTTGTTATAAATCTTCGTTATATTATGATTACTATTATTATGATTTTCGCAACGGTAATTATATTGAATTATGTTATTACTTGTCTGAGGTAAATTGAATTTTCTCTCATCATTAAATATTAATGATGCTGTTAAATGTTTCTATAACATTCTTTATGAAAGTTGCTCTCTTTATATCCCTATCAAACGTTAATTTATAAATAAAAAAACTTTTCCTGTTTGGTACTCTCCGGTCTTGCGTGACATGATAAAGTCAAAAAATGCTTATCATAGTTTATTCAAATATACCAATGACCTCTATTACTATAATAAGTTTTCTAAGTTAAGTAGTAACTGCAAAAATCTGATGACTATATGTTATAAGTCTTACATTGATATTGTAGAAAGTAAAATTAAGATCAGTCCTAAGTACTTTTGGACTTACGTAAAAAATCAAATAGGTGAAAATTGTTTACCATCAGAAATGACTCTTGGTTCTTCTAAAAGTACTAACGGACAAAAAACTGTAAACCTGTTTGCTAATTATTTTGGATCTGTATACAAACTGAATAATAATTGTTCTTCGCAAGAATCAATCTTGTCAACTAACCATATTAACTTCATATTAGTGTTACTGATATTTTAGCAGAACTGAATAAGTTACCTTATAAAACAAACTTTGGCCCCGATAAAATTCCAGCAATTTTCCTAAAAAAGTGTAGCTTTTTACTAGCTTTTCCAATTCATGTTGTATTTTGTAAGTCTTTATCTTCAGGATTTTTTCCTAATAGTGTAAAACTGATGTTACTAACTACAGGCCAATTACAAAATTGTCAGAAATTTCCAAACTTTTTGAAAAAATTGTGGTTATAAATATATTTCCGTTACTTAAAAATATTATAGTAAAAAAACAACACGGTTTCTACCCTAATCGTTCAACTACTACCAATCTTCTAGTTTTTCAAAATTTTATTTATGAGGCTTTTGAACAAAATGCACCGTTAGATGTTATTTATACTGATTTTGCAAAAGCTTTCGATAGCGTTAATCATAACATCTTAATTAGTAAATTAGCAAACATCGGTATTTATGGGTCATTGCTGTCATGGATAAATAGTTATATTTCAAACCGTACACAGTTAGTGCAGTACAACGGTTTTACCTCTTTTCCCATATCTGTTCACTCTGGTGTTCCTCAAGGTGCTCATCTTGCTTCGTTATTGTTCTTAATTTTTATAAATAACATTAAAAAATTTTTTAAACATTCTCAAAGATTATTGTTTGCTGATGATGTCAAAATATTTAAAATTATTAAATCATTGGATGACTGTCTCTTACTTCAAGAAAATTTAAATCGTTTTTACGTATGGTGTTTATCTTTATGAACTTAAATAAATGCGTAACAATTTCTTTTCATTATATATAAACATTTTTCTATAAAATAAATGATAAACTTTTAGATCGGTCAAACACTGTTACAGACTTAGGGATAATGTTTACTCATAATTTAAAATTTAATGAACACATTAAGAACATTCGCAATAAGGCTGTTAAAGCATTAAGCTTTATTATTAGATGTTCAAATAATTTTTTCAATTTAGACACAATTAAATTGTTATATTCTTCCCTAGTTCGTCCTCACTCAGAATACAGCAGTCTAGTATGGTCACCGTATCAATCAACTATTGTTACCAAAATTGAAAAAGTGCAACATAGATTTTTAAAATATTTTGCTTTCAAAGCTGGACTTCAAAATTAAATTATCTTCAACTTCTTTCATTTTTTTGTATTAACACCTTAAGTTCTCGTAGAAAATTTCTCAACCAGATGTTTCTTTATAAGTTAGTTAATGGTATTTTAAGTTGCCAATTTCTTTTACAACTATTTAAAATCAATGTTTCATCAAGATATCTGCAAAATACAAATCAGTTCTACCAAACATCCGCCTCTTCAAAGACTTTGTAATACTGTCAACAAATTTTTAGATAATAACTTTTTCGATACTAAATTAAACTTTAAAACCTTCGTCCAAAAAGAGTTATGCAAAATTGATGCATCTATTAATAAGAACAATTATTAACCAGTTAAGCTATAATATTATTATATAATTTAATTGATATTTTTTGTTCACTTTGTTTTTTTTTTTGTTTTTTTAGTTAATATTTTTTTCTTTCTCGTTTTTCTCTCTCTTGATTATTATTATTATTATTCATTTTATTGTTTATTTTGTATTTAAATCATTGTTTTATTTCTATTGGAAATTTTAAATTTGTTTTTACAGTTGTATACTTTCATTTATTTTTGTTTTTGTATTTTTGGGATTTTCCCGTACTTCAATATTATTATTATTATTATTATTATTATTATTATTATTATTCATCGTGTATCAAACCGATTGTTTCTCATCCGAAGATTCTGACCACAAGAACAAATTCATGTGGGTCGTAGGTAGAAGGAGTGTGGAGAATACTTTGTATTAAATGGAGAGCAGTGCACAGGTACAAAACAAATCAAACTAATTGTGAATTTCATTATTTAAAACATCCAGTTTTACATATTGACCATAAACATTTTGTTTAAGTAGCATGGGGTGAATCCACCACTTTCTCTTTCTCCGTATGATCCTACGAAGCCCAATTGCCTCCATCACCGAAATTTGAATAACTCAAGCCTACGCAGTATGTATGTTATTTTGTTATGCGGATATATCTTAAATAACTTCTTCTTGCGGAATATCACATATCCACAAATTTTATATAAATAAAATAAGTGGAATTTGAAGTCATGTTTATGTATGGATCATATAAGCTCTTAGACTATGACCAACAGTACATAATTTTGATTTTTTAAAACATATATATGCAGTTACTTATGCGACGGTAACTTATGTGACATTCCGACGTTAAATATTAAAAACACCGCGAAAGACATATACATAACGAAGTTAACTTGTCTATATTTAAGACTGATACTAATGAGTTATATCTCTAAAACAACAGTCGTTCAAATTGCAACAACAAACTTAAAGATTCGGTAACTTAAGTGACATATAAAACATACCTATTTGTTTATAGGACTTAGATTTTAGTTATCACCTTTCCCAGCATCCACATTTTTATCTGTTTTGACGCTTGCATCAAATACCTCCAACGGGTAGAGACACTGCAAAGGTCTTGTGAGGATCCCCTTTCCTGTCTTCACCTTTGCCACCCAACCTTTTCTATTTCGCCCTTTGATGAGTTCTGTAATCCGCCATAATGTTCACTCAAAACGATTTTTGTTGCTGTCGCTTACTAAGACCAGCCAGCTCACTTTAGAAGGTCTATGTCCATCCGAAAGATTACGAGATGTCAGAAATCCGATGTATTCTTTCCGGAATCTTGCATGTAACGCCAACTTTAAGTATTGCATCTTCTTGTAGCTTTCCTAAACAAACTTTTCTCCAAATTCTCACCCTCGGGAAACAACACAGGAGTATCTCTCAAAAACATCGCTAGGGTCAGTGGTCGCAAATTCTCTGGATCCGCCGTCACAGTCGTCAAATGTTGGTCATTAATGACTTGCGCCACCGCTGTTAAGCAGGTCCTAATCTCTTCGAACGTCAATTTTGATTTTTTCAACATTTTCCGTAAAAGCTCTTTAACGCTTTTTACAAGAAACTCAAACCATCCGCCCCACCATGGGATTGACGGAGGCTAAAACATGTGCTTAATAGGTCTAGCGTTGTTTGCTTTCTCTAATTTTTCCTAGTCCAGTTTTGTCATTAGATTATTCCAAAAAACAAAATTTGTCTCGCAATCTGTAAAAAGGGTTTTTGGCCATCCTACGGTGTCCACGAACCTCTCCAGGGATAAGATGAACGCGCAGCAGTCAACAAATCAATCAAATCCAAATGTATTCAGAGATAGACTGCGCATGTATATAATACATCCAGCTTTTTTTTCCGCCTTTTATGTACAGTAGACCAGCCAGATCTACACCAGTCGTCTAATACACCACCCTATTTTTCAAACGTCACACATTTGTAGATCACCTTGTTGACTACTGTCCTTCCATAGATGATCCAATACCGCTCACGCAACTTTCCAAGTATATGTTGAGCTCCAGAATGATTACTGCTTTCATGTACATATCTTACCAGTTGCGTGACTAACGGTTCATTTTTTGGTAATAATACTGGAAATTTAAAGTCGGTTTCTTCCATTTCCACAAGCCGCTTCGTCAAACGCCATAAACCGTCCGGGTGCTTCTGGATCTGGAATTCCTTCACCTTCGGTTCTTTACTGAAATGTCTTCTTTGGATGTCGAGTATCATGTCACTCTTATTTCTTGAAAGGACAACTCGCGTACCAAATTTCTGTTTTTTCTTCTCATCCTACAATTTTCCACAAGTTTTCTAACCCACGCATAGACTCGCACATTCTTCACGTAGTGAGAAAAGCGTGGTTCCTTTACACTGACGGCATGAGCACATACATCTGTCTTCAGCCTTTCCGCCATAATTTCCTCTTTATTATCATTAGGTTTTGTAGAAGGCCAATGCTCACTGGGAAGACATAACCACGCTGAGCCCTCCCATCATGAAGATTCCTTTAAGAGTTGAGTTCCACATCCTCGAGACGTCAAGTCTGCTGAATTTGCACATCCCGGAACGTGTTTTAAATCATATTTATGAGTTAACGTCACGATTTCTTTAACTCGATTAGATACAAAGATTCTCCATGTATTATCCTTTTGTATTCATGCAATACATATGGAAAAGTCATAGTAATACAGCGGAACTTCTTCCAATTTGAGTGCTTCTTAAACGGACTGTTGGCATCTTTAGTGAGAGCGTATCCTCTTGCTTGTTCCACTTCATGCCCAATACAACTGTCACTGAATTTTCTAGATTCTCCTCTGTATTCGATTCCCATTATTGCAGAATCATTTGCGTTTTCAGAAGCAGGGAGATAGACTTTTCCTTAAATTTTTGATAATCTGGTACAATCTTGAACGACGTTACACAATTGTCTACGTAGAGTGACCCCTTAAGCTGCTTAGCGCTGTCTCGTCTCTCATTGTCAAGGTGGTGCTCCAGCACTGCCGCCAAAATGAATGGACTGCATGTCATCCCAAATACAACGCAAGAGTGACAATACTCTACCGCCGTTACCGCAATCAGATATCTTTTGAACTTTAACAACAGGGACGGTATTAACTCCAACATGTTTGGTCCCGTCTTCAGCAACATATTGAGTGAAGGATTCTTGCCAACCCGTCAGGACGCGTCAAACACGGGGCAAACCGGTGTTGTCTGACTTTCCATCTTGAATACTGGACGATGAGGCAAAAAATGACTAAGTTTCCTCTGCTCCTCAGCCACCTCCTCAATGATTCCTTTGTCCAACCATTACTTGAAAACGGCATCATACTTTTCATAATCTTCTGTTTTGAGCTTCCTCGTCATGTTAACGAGCCGACGATAAGCCACTTCGTAGTTACTCAAAATGACGACTTCAGAATTAACCCAAGATAACTTTGCAACATCACGTCCTATTTCATCACGATTAATATGGTTCTGGAACTCTGCCTTCACTCGGTAGTTGTGCTCTACTTTGTTTTCCTTATCTGCGGTGTTATGTATACCGAGCAGCTCCAGATCTCATAATCTGGATATCTCCATGCATAAGTACGAGTTTGTGACTTCTGTTGAAAATTTATTCTCCAAAATCAACAGTCCAGACAAGGTCTATCCAATAGTTGTTTCAACAGCAAACAACCCGGTCTGAATTTGTACCGTTTTTTAGTATGGAACAACTCATAATAGTCACTTCCAATCAAAATATCAATATCTTCGGTTAATCTTGAATACTGCAACTCCGACAGCTTAACATTCTTCCTCTTGAGGATATCTTTGAAACGCCATTTCCTATCTTCTTTCTTTGTCGTACCGTCATCTTCACACCCTGCGCAAGTAAAGACAGTGATGCAAGTACAACCTGATACTGATTGATTGCCTCATATCTAGTCATCTCTCCATTTATAAGCACAACTCCAGGGCTGTAGGATGACTGCCAATTTCGTCAATTAATTTCTTTGTCATGTAGCTTCTCTGGCATCCATCGTCGAAAAGTATTGAAGCTGCGATTTCCTTTTCGGATCTAGCAGCCTACCAGCAGTGTCTTTAAAAACACGTCCCCTTAACATATAACTACCATGTTTCCAGTTACCGTACTCTGCAATGCACCACCTTTATATTGTCTGGACTGAGGCGGAGATTCTTGACAGATAATCTTATAGTGCTTTTTTGAACAAATAGAACATGTTACATTTACTCTGCACTTCCCGGCTCTGTGTTCTGGCAGTAAGCAGTTGTAACAAGCCCTGTTTTCTTGACATTTCTGTTTCCTTTCATTCAAAGTCATTTGCTTGGCTCGAAACAATGCTGACTTTGATGATTGGTTTTCTTGCAATATATACAAGGTTGCTTCTCTTTTACAATTTGGGATGACAGTCCTGCTGCGGTGGGAAAATTCTCAGAACTTTATCCCACCTTCTTCTTCTTACTTAACTTTGTGTCTGATTTCTCTTCAAACACTTTCTTTTCAGTTTCCCAACAGAAGTTTCGAGTTTGTTGTCGTTTCATCTTTCTGTTGGCTTCTTCTTTCACAAACTGCAGGAGATAATCCAACTTACTCTTGGGTGGATTCTCTGCAGCTTCGTTTTTTGTACAACGGATTTTGTTGCCACGCTGTGAATGATTCCTCATTGAGACACGACTCTACAATGGGAAGGAGAAAACAACCCATCTCCTTCGTCGTGACCTTTAGTGTTCCTAGAGCCCGAATGTCTGTCTCAATCTTGTCGTATAGCGATGACAAACGGATTTTTACTTTGAAGGTTGCATTTGAAATTACAATCTTTAGCAATCCTCTTATATAGTGAGATATGAGGAGGTCGTCTTGTCCAAACCGATCCTTGAACGCCTGTACCACTTCTGGGTAATTCTCTGCGGTCATCGAGAAACTATCCACGAGTTCCTTTGCTCTTGTTCGAGCTACCATTGACTGCGATAAATAGCTAAATTTGTCGACTGCGTGGAGATCCGAATCATCGTGTATCTTCAAAAACTGTGACCACCACGTCAACCAATCCGACAGATAGCCATTGAACTTTTTTAACTAGATCTTTGGAAACTTATACTGTCGACTGATCCTCTCATCTGCTGCAACCGACGTGCAAAATGTATGATCCATCCTCTCCGAGGCTGACTTCATTTTTTCTTCAATCCTAAACTTGATCATTTTCACATTTCTTTGGTATTCGTAAACCTTTCTAAAATTCTTATCAGTTTCACTTTCCTTTACGTGACCAGTTTCTTTGTCTTCTTCAACGGTCTCTTTGTCCTCTTCTTCCGGTTGAACTGACAACAAAGCCAATATCTGTTCATCCAGATTTCGCAGTTTTATGTTGTCTTCAATCAGCAACTAGTAATCCACAATCAATGACGCCAGATCAGCGGGACTCCAAGTCAAGGAATTGATCAGCCTCGTCACATTTCTTCTGATAATTGACCTCCTCTTGGTTAGCTGCTTAACGTTCATTGTTACTTAAAAAACGGACTTAACGAGTTTACTAAACACAAACACTGGGCTTCCTCGTATATACCAGTACGCGCACTGGACTCAAGGAGCGCTTTATTACGACTACTTATCTCGGTTGGACCTCCAAAATGTCAAATTGTGACGACGCACCCAACTACTCGTCGAATGTATCGCCACCAAACATAATTAAAATTCCTTTTTTTTGTACGAATGATTTGCTGATATATTGAATAATGTTAGGATATCTGAGTTAGTGACTGGTAACTTATGTGACATTTGCCGTGTAAAATCTACATTTTAGGAAAAATAACCAGAATTAAATTTTTGAATTTGAGTTTTCACTACCTTGTCACCTAAGCTAAAAAACTTAAAAAATAAGTTGCTCAGGAAATGGGTGGGTACAGTAATGAAACAAGTTATATAAGAACTGACCATGCTCCCATGAAAACGGTTGCATTGATGTGTATATGTGTATGCTTAAATTGTTTTAAAGCTTAAAGCTTTTAACCGATTTAAAAAAACTAAAAAACTATCTCATCAAGATTATTATAAATCCTTACGTAACTTAGTATCGCTATCAATCAAAAACAAGAAAAAAGCATACCTTAACTACAAACTTGGACAAACCAAAGATGCTTGGAAAGTTTTGAGTAACTTAAAGGTTTACAATAAAAAAATTATAGAGAAATCCCCGAATTTCTTTGTGATACAAACAATATTAACGATTATTTTATCAACTCCATGCAAGGTATTGATTATGTTGAACCTAAAGTATTTGAATTGTATAATCCTGCCGTAGAAGTAGAAGAAAATGACAGATTTAAATTCTCTATTGTAGATCAAGAGGAAATATATCGAGCAGTATTACCTATAAAATCTAAAGCAGTTGCTTTTGATGACATTAATTCAGTTATGATTCATCTGTGTTGTCCCTTCTTGTTGCTATATTTCACGCATATTGTTAACTGTTGTCTATTGGAAGATATTTTTCCTAATGCATGGAAGATTGCATTAATAATCCATACTCCCAAAAAAGTTTGCCAAAAAAATTAAATAATATTCGTCCTATCAGTATACTTCCTGTGTTGTCAAAAGTCATAGAAAAGATTACGAACAAGCAGATTTGAAGCTATTTAGACAGAAACAACTTACTTTCTAATACACAGTCGGGATTTCGTTCTGGCTACAGTTGTACGACTGCTTTGTTAAATGTAGTAGCTGATGTAATTGCTGCCAAGGATAAAAATAAAATCACAGTGTTAGTGTTATTAGATTTTTCTAAGACTTTTGACATTATTCATCACGATATACTAACAACCATTTTACGCTACATAGGTTTCGATAATTCTGCTCTTTGTTTGTTAAACAATTATTTGTGCAATCGTAGTCAATGCGTAAAGCTTCAAAAAAATATATCTGGATTACGGGATATCAAATATGGTGTTCCGCAAGGTTCTATACTGGGTCCTTTATTGTATATAATTTATACTCTTAAACTTTGTAGCTTTATCAGTCATTCTAATTACCATCAATATGCCGATGACACACAAATATACATGTCATTCCTTTTGAAAGACGCAGTACAAGCAAGCGAACTTTTAAACGTAGACTAATTTAGCGGAGTATGCAGAATTACACTCCTTAAAAATTAATCCAATCAAGTCTAAATTCATGCTATTTGGGAATAATCTTAATATTGAATTTCTTTAAAATCAATAATATCAGTATTCCTTATTCTGAGCAGTCTTTTAATCTAGGAATTCTTCTAGATAATAGACTACGTTTTTCGGAGCATGTTTGGTCTTGTATACGTAAGTCTTATGGCAATCTTAAATTATTGTATTCCCATAGGCATGTTTTAAATATTGGTTTAAAAAAAATGTTATGTGACTCCTTGGTATTGTCTCGTCTTAACTATTGTGATATTCTTTACGGTCCCTGTCTTGATACTTCCACAAAGAGAAAAATACAAGTACTACAAAATGCTTGCTTACGCTTCATTTATGGTATTAGGCGTCGCGAACATATTAGCCATAAGATAAGAGAAAATGGATGGCAAAGTATGGAAAAACGACTTTATCTCTATGCATGTGTGTTATTTCATAAAATCATTCTTACAAACAAACCTTCTTATTTAGCAAACAAAATTAGATACAAAACGGATGTACATACATAACTTAAATTTGAGACACCGAGGATTGATTGTTGTACCCTCCCATAACTCTAAATTTTACAAACGCTCCTTTTCTTATAACATTTGTTTCCTTTATAACAATTTACCTGCGGATATAAAATCTCTGAGTATACACTTCTTCAAAACTCGTTTGTCGCAGAATTTATAGAATGAAGGCAATGCGTATTATTAGAATTGTTATTGCTTATTGTTCCTGTACAAATTGTAATTATTTTTTCTGTTTTCTTTTTTTTTGGAAATAAATAAATAAATAAATATAGTGTTACAAAATAGTCTAACCCAACTCAAAGACGAATAACTATCAACTAATACAATCGTAAAATAAAAAAAAATGAAAATGCCAGAATTAATAGTATCATGTAAATCATTTTATTAGTTGATGTTTTTGGTTCTGGTTTCCAGGTGCAGTGTAAATGCAAAACCAGTCATAACTTGTTTTTAAGACTTCAAAACTGCCAAAAAAGTTGCGCGATGATAGTCATGAAGTTTTATTTGTCAGGTTTTGTGCTGTGAGGCCTCAGTTTAACTGTATGTTGCTTTGCAGGCGTTTTTATTTTGGCTACTTTGAGTTTATTGTTTATAACTAACAAATCATAGAACAATTCGCCTAATTTATGATATCCGTATTTTTTTTCTTGGGTATATAACTTAAGCGGTGATTATCTAAGTTACAGTATATCTCATTGTTTTGCTTTGTTTAGCACAACTGTATGAAAAGAAATATATCTACATTAAAATTAAGAAAATGTAGACGTTTGTATATTTTTAGATAACATTGTATAGGTCATTGACCAATTGACTTCATTGAGAAGAAGCTACTGATGTCCAAACTAATTTTACTAGTGGAAGTGCAATGTTCACCGACGTGTAAAGTAATTGACAAATTATTGATCGTCAAATTATTTACTGATAATGACCGTATCACAGGAAAATGGTACCTTATTACACTATTGTTTCAAAAATGTTTTGTAATTTATGACGTCAGATTAGTGACTGTGATTTTGTTCAAACGTATTGAATTCCATTGGTAGAAACTCAATTTATTCAACTATTTTGAATCAAATTGTTTGATACTGCATATAATTGAAGTAAAATCTCTGGTAACACTAGCAAAAAAATTGTATCATTGTATACACAAAATTATTTGTATCCAATTTTTCTTAAATTTCATTTATTTTCTAAACCTTCTAATAATATTTTGTCTTCATAAATTGACAGTGCGTAGAAATTATCCAATAATACGCACACGATTTAAAGCAATTACAATTTGCAGTTGAAAATATACTTAATGCGATGGGTTTCAAAAAACTAATTCCGCTAAAACATATTTACATCCTTCCCAATTTTCTATGTAATAATACATAAGCTATACGTTATACAAAGCGTTTTTCTGATATAAATGGTAATGCAACCGTAATGGAATACGATATGCCCGTTTTGAATAATGAATAGAAGCTTTGCAAACAACATTTGTACGAGAATACAGTAATTTCACATTCGACATTACCAAATTAACTAAAAAAAAATCATATTAATTCGAGATTTAGCTAAATCAATTTGATAAAATTTTTATTATTTAAAATCAAAAATATCGGATGCTAAGCAACAGTATCAATCGGAATTATAAAATGAATAATTTTTCGTGCCACTTTAATCCGAGTAATTAACATTTGGAATAAATTATTTCGAGCAGTTGGCTTTTCATGGATAATTGCGAAAAATGCAACGCTTAATCTGAACATAAACATTAGTTTTGAACGCAGCTATTTTGAAAACGTTGTTTGTTTGGTTAGTGCAATAACAAATTTGTATTTTCATACAACACACTGATCTGAAATTCAATTTATTGTAAATATGCTAAAGTGTATGCACGTATACCATTTTAACATTTCTAACCTATTTAGGTCTATTATTATGGCTGAGTAAGTAATTTGTACGTTTTCAATAATAATAGCTGGTCAGCAATCGTTGTGAAAGGTTCAATTATATCCGCTCGATTATTTCAAAAGTGTACTGGAAAATTAACGCAAGTTTGTGTTTAATTACGGTACGAGATTTATCTGTATAAATTAGCTTGAGCATTTCTTTCGGAAAAATTTAAATTGTTTTTTTAATTTTACAAGAACTTACATATCGATTTTGATAGATGTTTTTGCCATCTCAACTTGGAAATTTTGTTATACAAGAAATTTTATGCATAACAAAGAATTACAGCATTTTACAACAATTTTAAAAAAATGTTTCAGAAGGTAACTTCAAATTGGAATTAAAAAAAGAAGCAGTTGTGTCATCATTGTGTGTAAGTAGAAAAGTCAACATACAGTAAAACCTCTATTTTCAGTCACCTCTTAAAAGGGGCCACCTCTATAACCGGACAAGTTTTCTAAATCAAAAACTAATTATACTGAAATATTCATATTAGTGACCCTCCTAATAGCGACCACCTCTCGATAACAGCCACGGCCACTTATTTGTAAACTTTCTTGGACAAATACAAAATGATGGAAACATTTTTTTCTAATTGTAAATAATATCGATGTGGGATTTTGCATTTTATTTCACCCAAACATCATCTATCGGTGTTCTTGTAATATGCTGGGGAAATGCTTTCAGTTTGAGTAAGACGGTTTGAGGGACAAGGATAGCAATGCTGACTTTTATTTGTATTGTTAAAGCTGTTGAAAACTTATTTTTCGGTTATCATAAAGGTATCATATATTGGTGTGTAGTTTCATTAACATTTCTAAATCAAATACCCGCATAAAAGAATAAAATTTTTCTTCAAGCGTGCTAAAATATGAATTTTACTATACCGCATTGAATATATAGAACGACTACATTATTTTACGGCGTACAATAATATTATTATTTTACGCTCAATTAGTAACTTAGTTTGCCGGTAGAGGTATTAGCACTTTTTAAGCAGAAACGCCATTTAAAATTTAAATTTTTAAAAATGTCGCAAATTGAAGGAACTCCACCTAAAATAAAACAAATCGCCGATGCCTTAGTTGAAAATTTGATCCCCAACAAATCGCGCAAAATATATGATTTTGCTTACAATAAATTTTTGCAATGGGCGCAAGAAAATAATATAATAAATTACACAGAAAATGTTATGTTAGCGTATTTTTCCCATTTGGCGGAAACTATGAAAAGTTCGTCATTATGGGCACAATATTCCATGCTAAAGTGCCAATTAAATATTAAACATGACATAAACTTAAAAAATTACGCAAAATTAATTTCCTTCTTGAAGCGCCAAGCTGATGGGTATCAACCAAAAAAAGCAAAAGTTTTCTCAAAAGAACATTTTAATAACTTTTTACAAAATGCGCCAAACAATGAATATTTGGCCATGAAGGTAATTTCAAATATAACTTTTTCAATCGCTAAAGTAGATACTATTTTCTTAGATCGTATTAATATTCGGAGTTAGTGGGGCATGTCGTTGCGACGAACTAGTCAATTTAAGAATACAGGATATCGAAGACCTGGAACGTATAATACTAGTAAAAATTCCTAATACTAAAACGAATAAGTCACCGACATTTACCATAGTTGGAGATTTTTATTTAAATTTATGTAGACAATATATGACACTTCGACCTAATGACATCAACATAACAAGATTCTTTTTAAAATACCAAAATGGTAGATGCCACCGTGTCGTTATGGGGATACATAAAATTTCAGGTATACCAAAACAAGTGGCAACTTTTTAAAACTACATAATCCAGAGGAATACACTGGTCATACACTGCGACGAACCTCAGCTACATTATTAGTTGACAATGGTGGAGACATTACCACTCTAAAAAGACACGGTGGATGGAAATCTAACAATGTAGCTGAGGGATACATCGAAGACTCCCTTTCAAACAAACGTGAAATTGCCAATAGAATATTAGGGTGCGATGAAGGTAACACATCTACCGTAACATCAGGTGATCTTAACAGGCCTAGTACTTCCACCGCAACTTCGAGCATATCCCAGTCAAGTGAATATGAAATCCATCACGACTATAATGACGTCAATGTCAGTTCTAAAACAGCAAGTAGTGGATTAAATATTATTAACTCGACATTACAAAATTGTACCTTTAATATTACTATAAATAAGAAATAGGTATTTTTTCCACTATATAGTTACTACAAAAGAATGTTTGTTTTAAGTTTTCATCTGAAATAAGAGTTAATTATTATTATTGTTGTATTGTTAAATAATTATAGCTTTCTTTCTTACTCTACAAATTAATACAAAAATTTTCCTTTTACAAACCGTGTTAATACACACAACAAAAATAATGTTGTTTGACAGTCATGTTTGACAGTTGTAAAGTTGAGTTAACGTTGTTGCCTATTCATTCTAAAACCACCTCAATTACTTCAAGAATTTGGTTTTTTTACGCTTGAAGAAAAAATAGTATATGCTACACGGAGTCGAACGCCTTTTTGTGTTTCGCAAAGTATTTTGCGGCCGAAGCGCAACTGAACACAAAAGAATGCGTTCTACTCCTAGTAGCATAAAATACTATTGTGGGGTAAAAAACAAAATACTACTTATTATTAGAAAAGATTTTATTTTTTAATTACAGCAAAATTATTATAAAGTGACTAATTATTGTTCATTCTTATTTACTTATATAAAATATGAAAACTTATCTTTCGTTATCAAAAAGAATATTGATAAATATTGAAACGCTCTTACAATTTGTTGCAAAACAATAAAAAATACTGATTTTCTGATTATTTCTTATTTTCAACACGTTCCCCGTGTATTCAATGACATTTTAGCCATTTCAAAAACCTACTCATTTTTTGTTTGAATCACTATGTTCCGTTTGGTCAATGATTTCTTGATTTTTTTGTATGTGGGAACAGTTAACCTTTACACAGAAAAATCCAATTTTACTTTGCTGCGATAAAAAAGATTAGAAATAAACACGTTAAACTTATATTAGATAGGAATACATCATAACAATAATATGTACTAAAATATGTATAGTAATTAATTAATAATAATAATAAAATAACAATAAATAACATTATCTTAAACAAACGTTTTGCGCAAAACTCCTCATTACTCCGATACTAAGAAACGTATAAAAGAGTATTGACAATGTGGGGTGACGTAAAACATTTTGCTCGAAAAATACAATAAAAAGGGTATAGAAAATCTGTTACAGCTTACAAAATTTTAACAGAAAAAGTAAAAAAAACCAATGCGATCAATGTAACTATTTTAAGACGGATCCAGGAACCTGGTTGTTGAACGGTTGCGAAAAAGAAGAAAAAGAAAATTGTGTTTTAGAAAAAATAATTCAAATAACAGTTATAGACAATAAATATTTTTTTTGTAGCATGATTGATATTTTTTGTTATACTTAAAAATATTACTGCCCCGTGATTAACGTATCTCAGTAATTACTTATCGGATCAAACAATAGTTTGGTAATTCAAAAATCTATGTATGTTAATGGCCCTTGTGGATCGTTAGATTTTGAACAAAATCTGATCAGATCATCTGTGCCATTATAGATAACACCCTAGTTGCAACTATTAACGAGTTTAATTTTCATTGTCGGGTAAATAAAAAACTCTAAGTCAACCTTAGAGTTTTTTTTTATTTTACAATTTTTTTCTTATTTTTCAATTTTTGCTGCGTCTTCAAAATTGACTCGAGATCACGAATAGGAATATTTCGTGTAAATCGAAGATCAACCAACTCTGGTAATATGCATTCTGTAGAAAATGGGCGCAACTTATCTATCATTTAATTCTGCCAAAAAAGATTGTCTCTTCTTACGTATTCCATTTTCATGGGTAAATTGTCACTCGTCCACACACCAAAAATACAACCTTTTCTGTTAGTAATTTGGAGTTGACCCTGAATTTGATAATACCATTTATCTTTAATGCTGATGATAACTCTGTTGGCTTTCTCGTAATACTTCCAAAATTTAATTTAATTTTTTCGGTTCTAATTGTATCGTCAACAGTCATTTCACAAGCAGAAAACGGACAGTTAACTTCTACGATTACGTCTTCATTAACAACTCTGTCTGGTGTAGCTCCCAAAAATGGCCATTGTTTATGGACAAACAGTCCACACTGACGAATGGTAATCTGTTCTTGCTTCGTAAATTGTTGTATTGCTTTTTTTTCATTGGTACGACCATGAACAATTGCTGGTGTATAATGCTGGCTACCATAAAGGAGTTGTTTCACTAAATTACAGTAACTGGTGGTCTTTCTGCGCAACAAATTTCTTTGATGTTCCAGCCACTTCCGGACTGCAATATTGTTTCTTTTTCTAATGTGGCGCGCTCTTTGTCGTTTTTGACAGGGCAAGAAAGAAATCAATGTTTTTGAATTTTAAATTCTTTTAAAAACATATTGGGTTTTTGGCAAGGATGACATTAACACTCCATCACACGCGTCGCCGGGCTTTCCCCGTCATTCACGTTGTTATCCATGTAATTTGGTTGGTTTGTATTAGTTGGGGGTGTCACGCCAAGTACTTTCTTAGAATGCAGTATTAAGTTCATTGTAAGAGTGATCGTTTGACAGCATTATTGGTATTACAGTTTTCTCAATGTGCGGGCTTTCGCCGCGTTGCGTGTGACTCCGTTATTAAAGTTTGCGGGTTTTCGCCGCAACACGTGTGCAGACGTTACAAATTTTGTCAAAATATTTCTAAACAGTACTAGTAGTATACTGCTAAATTCTTCATCTAGAGTATTTTAGTAAGTAAATTTTCACTTTTTTGTAAATTTGCATAATACATCACATTTATAGGTATGGCCTGGTATGAGAAAGAACAACAACGTTTATTAGATTTATGGGAATCAGTATCTAAAGAGGAAGTGGATACTATTCGTCTTGCAGATGACAATTCAGATTACAGTGATATTGATGTAGTCGTTACTAACAATTATGTAACAGACAATACAGAATCCGAACAAAGTGCAGAATCTGAAAATGAAGAGATTGAGACAGTTGGTCCAACTTATGTGGGAAGAGACGGAGTTACAGAATGGGCAAAGCATCCTCAAATTAATAATAGGACTCAAACTAAACAATGTAACATTGTTACAAAACTTCCAGGTCCCATCAAGGAAGCAAAAGGTGTTGTTTTTTCCTGACAGAATGATTGCAAAAATTGTAAACTGTACTAACATAAAAATACGTCTAGTACAACAAAATTACGTTCGTGGTCGTGATGCAAAGGAAACAGATATACAAGAAATAAAAGCCTTCTTTGGGTTGTTGTATTTGTTGGGTGTCCACCATTCAAAACACCAAAATCTGTTGGGAATATGGAAAAAGGATAGAACAGGAATAGAAATATTTTGTTTAACAATGAGACTAAATAGGTTTAAGTTTTTACTTCAGATGCTACGTTTTGATGATGTTTCTGATATAAACAGAAAGCAACGAAAGAAAATTGACAAACTGACTTATATTCGTGATATATTTGATGAATTTGTAAATTGTTGCAAAAATAACTACAGCGTAAGTTCGTATGTAACAGTAGACGAAATGCTGTTGGCATTTAGAGGGCGCTGCAGTTTTAGGGTTTATATGCCTAATAAGCCGGATAGTTACGGTTTGAAAATGTTGGCTTGCTCAGATGCTAAAACATTTTATACAACAAATTTAGAAGTATATGTTGGTATGCAAAACGAAGGTCCATACCGAGTAGATAACAGATCAGGAGAAATTGTAAAAGGATGACAAAACACTTGATAAAAACTGGAAGAAATATTACCTGCGACAATTTCTTTACTTCTATTCCACTTTCTCAAGAACTTTTAATAATGGGACTGACGCTAGTAGGAACACTAAAAAATAAAAGGAAATTCCTCCTCTCTTTATTGAGAACATAAGAGAAAGACCAATAAAAAGTTCCATATTTGGTTTCTCTAAGAACTCTACAATCGTGTCTTATAAACCAAAAGAGCCAAACATGTGCTTCTTTATCTACTATGCACTTTGACGATTCTGTTGATTCCGAATCAGGTGTAGAATATAAACCCAGCATAATTACATTTTACAACAAAACAAAATTGGAGTGGATATGAGTGATGCATTGCAAAAAAAATATTCAGTGTCGCGAATTTCAAATAGGTGGCCACTTACAATATTTTTCGGCCTTATGAACATTGGAGCTATAAACAGCTATGTCATCTACAAAGCGAATACACTTCAACCACTACCACGGACAGACTATCTGACAAAGTTGGCAAAATCGTTAATGTATGACTATGCAAAGCGAAGAGGGTTAGAAACACATATACCTAATGCTATGAAATGCCGATTGCATAAGATTTATGAAATTCCAAAACCTGAAAGACACCAAAGGTTGATAGGAAATGAAGATGTAAGATGTGCGTACTGTCCTCCTAGGAAAAACCGTAAGTCAAAAACTAGGTGTATTCAATGCACTAAATCAATCTGTAGGGAGCACACTGTTACAACATGTACAAACTGCACGCACCCAGTAAGTGAAGGAGAATCATCAAATTAAAATAAAACAGTTTGGTAGTTTAAATGTTTGAATTAGTTTGTATATTTGATTTCTTTGTTCTATAATATGTATTAATATAAAATTTTTTGACTCGAATTATTTTGAGTTAATAAAAATGTTTTGCAAGTACTAATTGAATATATAAATTTTGCCACTTAAAAGCCCAAAACCTTAAGATATTGAAACGTGAGGGTTTCCCCGGCGCGCGTGTGATTGTGCAATAATAAACAAGCCTTTTGTTTGTCTTGTCTAAAGAGAAGCTTTTTTTCGTTTGCCTTTCTGCCTTAATACGTTTTTTAAAGCCCTTTCAATTTTTCTTTTTCTGTTAATTTCAAGTCTTTATATTAGCGTTCTGGGACTCTTTTGATACGTTTGTTTATGTAAATTAGAAAGTGGTCGACCCGAATTAAATGATACCACGGCAACAGCATATCTAGCAGAATACAAGTCTGTTAACGAATAATTAATTTTTTTTCCTCTTATAAATTTAGCAATTCTTGAGTTGAAATGTTCCACCGCATTGCTATTGACATCTTGTATAAGAAATCTAGCATGAATAGCCAAAGTTTGGACGTATGAAGTTAATTTTGAGTAAAACTCTGGTTTGATTTTTAGTTCTACACGACGGTTTTTCTTCTCATGAAGTTTTTTTTGCAAAAATAATTTTGGCAATGATCGTAAAAAAAAGAAAGATATTGGAAAGGGAAACTGGAATTAGACAGCAAAACGGCGGGACACATCGTGGAAGAAGAATGTTAGATCAAGAAAATGAGAATAAGAATAGGTATAAGCAAAAAAGAGAGCAATAAGGTACGAAGAAGAAAAAGGGTAAAAGGAACTAATGGAAAATATTACAAGCAGATTGGACAAGAATATAGGTAATTGTATTTCGTATAGATACAAGGTATGCAATTGAAGAAGTTGAGATAAAAACAAAATGTGTAGAAAATAGAAAAAAAAAATAGTAGTGAGAGATTAGAACACTGTAACCAAGAAATAAGGGCAAAAATTAGGGATTTAAGATATAATTCTAAATACATAAAAAATTTAAATTTTACAACTGTTTTTTTGCCTCTTTTTTTTTGTCCGTACACTTTAGGCAAAGTCACACTAAATTCTCAAATTTTTAATAAGTAATTAGAACAACAAATGAAGAAAAGAACATCAACAGAATAATCATTCACCCAACACAATTATAGAGTTATTACTAATTTGTGCAGTTTAGATAATTTTTGCAGAAGACAGAAAACCAGACATTTATATCATATTCGTATTATTTTCCATTACTATCATCACACGTGCGGTTTGTAAACCTGCCGACAAAGAGACTCTCCATTTAAGTTTATTTGTACGTCAACATTGATAGAGCGAAAAATTATTGTTCCTCACGTTGGTTATATTTATTCTATTCTGAACTTTTTGCATGTTGTGCATAATATACAATTGTTACATTGTGTGGGGCTTAAGTAATTACCGGTATATAAAAACGGATTTAAAGAATTTGTTCGATTTACAATAGACAGTCAGAAAGTGTAATTAAAAGGCTCATTAAGCTACACCTAAAAATCGTATTTTGCGTACATAGTTTAAGTTAGTATGTTCAACAGTGCTGTTACATATAGACGTATAGAAAAATTACAATGTCGCTAAAAAGAAAACGTTTGTCTCTTAAAGAGAAAATTGATATAATTGTGAAAAGTGAAAAATTCAATACAAGTGCTAGAAAATTGGCTAAAGAATTTAGTGTTGAAAAAACACAAGTTAACGATATTTTAAAAAACAAATGTGATTTAAAAAAGCTATTTGAAGAAGTTTCCAATACAGAGGAGAAGAGAAAATTTCCTAGAACTGAAGGTTTAGAAATTGACCGAGTAGTTTACAATTGGTTTTGTAAAGCTAGGAATAAAAATATCTCTATATCTAGACCTTTAATAAAAAAGAAGACATTAGAAGTCGCGGAAAATTTAAAAATGACGATTTTAAATCTTCAAATGGGTGGCTTGAGAAATTTTGTCAAAGACATAACATAACAATTTGCGGGAAGGTAGCTGATATTAATCTGGACACTGTTAAAGCTTGGAAAGTAAAGCTGTCAGTAATATTGAAGGAGTATTTTCCCAAAAATGTGTACAATGTTGACAAGATCGGAAGTCAAACAAAACTTTCTCTTTAAAAAACGATAAATGTAGTGATAAAGAGGCTGGAAAACAAAGATTGACAATTTTATTTTGTACAAATATGGAAGGTGATAAGGAAAGTCCGTTAATTATTAAAAAAAGTAAGCACCAAAAATGCTTTAAAGGCTCTTATATCAACAAATTGCTTTTAGCATGGGTACCTAATAAAAAGCTTGGATGACGGTAGAGATTATGACCTCCTGGCTACAAAAAATTGATAAAAAAATAAAAAAAGAAAATAGAAAGGTCTTATTATTCCTGGATACTGCCACGTCTCACCACAAAGTGACTCTTGAAAATGTGAACATTGTTTTTCTACCTGCCACTGGATCTAGAAATTAGCCAAAATTTTAAGATGGCCTACAGGAAGTTTTTAATTAAAAGGTTGCTAACATACACAAATACCAAATGTCCTTTTGAAGATGCGGAAAAAAGTATCAATTTAACCAGCGCTTTAATTTCAATATCAGTAGCCAGGAGAAATGTTTCGCCTATTACAATTGCTAAATGTTTTGCAAAAGCAGGATTCTCGGAAAAGGTCCTGCAAGAAGATTTTGATGAAGAAGACGAGATTCCACTAGCTTAGCTTTTTCCTGTATTACTAGAAGGTTATCAACGTGTAAGCCTTGAAAATTATGCATGTATTGATTGTGATACTTTGACCGAAATTCCCTAAGGCTGGAATTCGAACAATGAAAGTGGTGCACCAGAATCCAAGGTTTTTACGTCCAACATTAAAGAAATGGGTGAAGTGTGTGAAAAACTAAGAGATGTGCAAAGTTTTCTATTTTATAATGATAAGAGTGAGCTAGCGGTAGAAGTACTTCAAATTTTATCAAAATGTGAATCTTCTGTTTTACAAACTATACTTAAAAATGTAAAACAAACATGTAACAAAAATGAGATTTAATGGTATGTATATGTATGTAATTAATTATTGTAATACTAGATCAGATGCCCATTTTCTAAAAATGGGCTCTAGAACTTAAATTTAAAAAAAAATTGAAAAATAGCATCTCATTTGAGTCGCATTCAAGCCTGTGTGGCCATGTCATATATGGATAGACTCCATTTGTCGTACCCTTTCGAACGATATATTGCATGCCTATCTTTAGTAAAATTTGTGACGGCCCCACCTGGTGGGGCTGGTACCCCCGGTGGGACCGACTTCAAACATAGCCTACGCTCTAAGTGGGAATTTTCTAAGAATTTTGAGGTATTGTTTGCCAAAATCGGTCCAGCCGTTCCGAGATAGCGTAATAAACAGACAGACAAACAGACATTTAACAATTTTATATATATTGATGTATAACAAACAATTAGAAAATAGGTACATACTATGTAATTGTATGTATTAAGTATTCAATATGTATAACTCTTCTATTATTGTATCGTCTAATTATTTAATATTGCATCAGCACATTTATAGTTATTTTTATTGCAGATATATAGTACCCTATAGCGAACCGTATTATGTTCCATACTTAAAAGATTTTAATAAACAACGCATAGAAGTAAATTTTTTCTTTCCAATAACAGCCACCTTCATATACCGGTTAGTTTTGCCGTAAATTTTAGTAACCGCTATTTAGAGGTTTTACTGTATTAACATTTTATGTCGTCGTTATAACCTAGTGATGCTGCAACAGCACGTTTAATAGAATAGGGTGAACGGTTCAAGTAAGCTTTCATGTATCGATATAACGGTTTTCTTGTATTCAATCCTGCCTGGAGATTACTACTTCACGTTTGTCACATTTGATTTGCTAAATACGTATGTAGTAGTTAAATTAAGGCGGCAGTTTATCAAAAACAAAAAAAATTTTTGAACGCATAACCCTATGAAGCAAGGGATAGAATACGTAATAAGACTAATTGAAGCTAAAATCTAGATGTGCTTTTAGCCCTTATTTAAAAGTTATGTTTAGTTGTTTAAGGTTTTAATGATTTCTGCCTTAATACATCTTTTATTACCAATTTTTCAATTTTGTTTATTTTTTTTTTAATTTTTAGTTATTTCAAAATTTGCTTAGATCGAACTTAACCTTTTGTTGCTGTTTTGGAGTCATACCAAACTAACAAGGGGTATAATATAATAATAATAATAACAATCTAGCAAATACAATTATGATAACAGCACAGAGACTAAATAAATATACAATTCAAGAATAAGGTAAGTTATTTTCTCCAATTTTTAATTTAATTTAAAAAACTTGTCTTTTCAGGGACCCTTCGGGGTTAGAGGTTGTGGTTTCAAAATTTCAATCTTTACTAGTAGTAAATAGAGATATATTTTTGACAAAAATAATAATAGGATACCACCTACCCCATGTAATTGTAAATAGTATAAACTACCTTGTATTCATGTTTTATACCAAAAATGAATTGTAATTATATAGTTAATTAACATTTATATGCAAAGAAACGTGTTTTTGAACTTTTTTTTCCTAAGTGAAAAGTAATAAACCAATGTTAATGGTGTAAAAAGAAAAGTTATAGAAAATAAAAATACGAATAAAATGAGCACCAATTGGACCCAATCAGGTAATAACTTTCCCAGAAAAATCGAAAAAAGTGAAATATTTGGGTTTTTCTTTTAAAATTTGTAAATCCGTATAAAACGTTCATAGTGTTATTTACAAGTATTTATTTATCTATGTTATTTATTTTGTGTAATTATAAGTGTTATGTTATTCATATTCATATTTACAAGTTTTATAATAGTGTACTATGAACATTTGTTCGTAACTTCAAGCATGACCACCTTATTTTACATCAATTAAAGCCTGATGAAGGAAGCATCAATTTATTAAAAAAGCTTCCGAAACGTTGCTTAATATTGAACCAAAAATAAGCGAGTTTTTTTTTTTAAATAACCCTCTCCACCAAGAAGGATAATCCATCACATAGAAAGAAATATAATTAATTAAAAAAAAATTTTGGAGAAACATTTTCAAATTAATATCAAATGGGTTTATTACTTTTCACTCAGGAAAAAATAGTTGAAAAAAAACACGTTTCTTTGAATATAAATTTTAATTAACTATATAATGACAATTCATTTTCGGTATAAAAGATTAATTTAAGGTACTTTATATTATTTACAATTACATGGCGCAGGCAATATTCTACTATTATGTTTGTCAAAAATTTACTAATTATTTGCCCTATTGACTGGGGTATACGTAGAAATCAAATTTCAGTCACAAGATAGATAAAACTGTCAGTTCTACTTACAACTGAGTAAATCTGTCAACTGTCAGTTGTAATTAAAAACTGTAATTTTGTATTGAAAATACTAGGAGAATATTTGTTAATAAAGTTACTTCTTTGTTCTGTTCCACAATTGCGATTTCATGATTAACATTTGTAGATCTGCTACTTCCATCTCTACTTTTTATTTTTTTTATTGACATAGGTCAAAATGTATAGGTACGTACTAATTCAAACGTTTCACCAGACCCGTTAAGAAAAAATTTATGAATTTAATATCTGGAAAAAATCAATAATTTTTTTGCTTCGCATCCAACGTGTTTCTGTTTCAAAGAATGCAGTTAATTTGCAGTACTTTCCTATGTTCACATTTTCTTGTAAATTTAGCGCAGCTTTCAGCATTAAGTACTTCACCCAAAAAGAAGACGACTTGTATATTTGATACAAGATATCTAAACCTATTCGGTACATTTGAACAAAATATGCCAATAAAACCCCTTTCGTGTTGACATTCTAAGTGTTCTCCGCTTTCCACTTGACAAATAAATCATATTCTTTCTGGTGGATACTTTATTAACCACAGGTCACTACAAAAACTGATACGTAGAACCATAGTAATGTTACAGGCGGATATTTACTTAAATTTTTTACAATATACCTGTAAACATCTAAATATATGTATATGTAAAAATAAAACGTCCTATATTTCAATAATCAAAATGCCATTATAAAGTTTGTGAGAATTTTGAAAATTTTGACTTGCATATAATAATGGGTTTTATCACTTAAAATATAATATACTATTAAAATAAAAGTTGCATATTTAAGTAGTTCTTGACTAAAATTAGCTTGTGATAGTATGAAACATCTAATATGTGAGTATGAAGAGTTTTGGTATTTCAAAAAATATTTTTTGAAACAACTGGTCCCGTGTAAAAAAGAAATTGTCAAAACTCAATTGCCTTCCATCTCTTTAACTCATCTTTTTTTAGAACGTAATTTTTACTAAATTCTACAAATACATTATTCGTGTGTAATAACAAATTTTGTGAAAGCGATTTTACTTTAACTAAACCTAATCAAAGAGTATTTTTTGTATAACCCATAACAAACTAAATCTAATGGGAAGCCAGATATCACGCCCAAGTTAAGTATTGTTTGTAACACACTGGGGTACCATGTGTACCATACAAATAAATAAAATAATAAAATAAATGGTTTTGTACTAAAAAGTCCTCGTCGGTTGTCAAAATACAATTAATCCCAGATAAATAAATAATGTTTGCAAACTCTCCTTTGTTACAAAAAAGTAACCAGTAACCATTAGGTATTTTATATTAGCAAAGACTTCGTAATTCGTAACGCTACTTTCTGCACATTTAAAACTATGCCATTATTGATTAAATTGACAACTTCTATAGTTCAACCTATTATAAACCGCAAAACTGTAAAGTAGTTAAATTTGTTTAGCAGCATTTGCCGTTACTTATTCTATAATACTTCGTTTTTTCAATGTAAGGACTTGGGTGAACGTATCGTAGAGTGTGCACCACCGTAGTATTTGTCTCCTCATTTATGCTCACATCCCATTAAACCACCAAACGTTGAAACTTCTCCTACACAATTAATTATTATATTCCAGCAGCAATCGACTACTTACGAAGTTGAAAAAGATGTCCGAATAGAAACCTAACGTTCGTCGTACAAAACTAGTCGTATATCTTAAACGTCCGAAGAAAACCGAGTTAAAACACACTCGGAGAGGTAAACTAGCAAAGCAACCTTCCCCGATCTATAATAATTCATGTAAAAAAGGAGTTTAAAAAAGTAATCAATTAAAATTGTAAGTTCTAAATTACGTTCTACGTCATACTTGTATAAAAACCGTCGCACACAAATCCACTTAAAATAAAACAATTACTGGAGCAATTAAAATAATATTTACTAACGTTTGATTCGCAGGTCACGTTGGGGAGGGGTTAATTGAACAACCAGTCGCCTGAGTAACCACGGGTATTTATTACCTAATCGGGTCTAATTGGTGCTGATTTTATTCGTATTTTTATCCTCCACAACTTTTCTTTTCACACCAATTTCATTGGTTCATTACTTTTTAGTCAGGAAAAAAAAAGTTGAAAAAAACACGTTTCATTCATTTAAATATTAATAAACAACATAATGACAATTCATTTTCGGTATAAAACATTAATATAATGTACTTTATACTAATTACAATTACATAACGCAGGCGGTATTCTACTATTACGTTTGTCAAATATTTACATATTATTTGCTCTATTGACTGAGGTAGATATAAAAATTTGCTTATAGAATGTCAATTGACATCGATTAACTTAGACAATGTTTTATCATGTGACGCATTGAAAAAAAATTTCTAAATATTTTTATTATTAAAAATGTTATTTATTGCAATATAGATAAAATAATCTCTGACACTGGGTTGTCGTCCGAAGTAGGTCTTTAAAATCTAAGTATATAAAAAACAAAATTTGACGTCCACAGTAAGTCTAAAGAAACTAAGCTGGAAATGACCTAAAGTGGCTGTTCTCAGGATATTTGGGCCAGAATTAGATCTAAAAAGCTTTCTATAGTTGTTTTAATATGGTCTGAATAATGTTAGACTGCTTAGCCGGAAACGACCTATACGGGGCATTTTTAGGACGTCTTGGGCTATCCGGGTTATAATAATTTTTGTCTATTGGTTTCAATTCACTGTTAATTATTGTTTATAATATACTTCTAAAATCAGTATTTTGTTTATAAGTTGCAAAATTTACTAAGATTTTAAAAGTGGTTCTAAAACAAACAATACCATGGATTATTTCTCTACCCTTAGGTCAATTAACTGAATATGTTTTAATAAGAGAATTCAACAACGCGTACGAGTTTGATCAAACCATATTTTAATTGTTTTTTGACATTAAATACGTATTATTTACATATTTTAAATAAGGAAAACATAATAGCATTTCAGAAAATGAAAGATAATTGAAAAGGAAAAACACAAAGGGAATGCGGTCCAAATACAAACGTACGAGATCATTAGAAAATAAGTATCTCGCTTTGATCGTTAAGTACTTAAAAATGTTCAAATGATTTAAATCTCTACAAGCTTTAAGAACGACTATAAATTCACTGACGTACATACATACAATACATTATTAAAATTACAAACGCAATTACGTTAAAGAATGTAATTCAAAGTTTAATTGTGTAACGCACAATTTAATCATTTTTTCTTAGAATACCTAATACTACACTAACAGGACGATTAAATAAACAATTTCCGTTTGCGGTAAAATTAAGGCAGCATTCGAAATAAACTCGAATATTCAAACACTGATACTTATCGATTTCTAACATGCATGCATACCCATCAAGTAGCTACAAAACAATAGTTTAAGAACTTAATGAGAAACAATCAAAATCAAGTACCATTTGGTATAATATTGAATATACGACCCTTATTCGCGTCAAACCGAACTCTATCAGACGCATAATTAAGGAAATTAAGTTCAAAAATGATATAAGCTTTCTTTTGGCAACCGAGTTCTATTTAATAAAATCTCTTTGAAATACGATTCAATGTATCTTAGAAAGGGGAAAAACGTACAGTTTTCGATAAATTTGCAAAAGAAAAATTAAAATACTTGAGTGATTTTAAATCAGGTATTGAGATACTTAGAATTTTTTGTTTAAGTAATAAATGTAAAAGAAAATTTAATAATTTAGACATAAATTTGAATATCTACTTCAATGCTATGCTTTCAAGCGACTTATGCTGATTTTCGTCAAAAAATTTAAATTATTTATGAATAAGTGAGTATCTTTGTAAAGTAGATATAGAAGGTTTGTTTATTTGATTAATTTTAACTGATCAGGAAGGGTGTACTGTTTATTGGCGTAAGTTTACATCGTTGATAAACGAATTTTTTTAAAAACAATTAAATTTGTGAATGGTAATGTAACAACAAACTTTAAAAAATGATGCATTATGAAATTAACCACATAAAAATGTCAGATTTCATGCAGCCGTATTAGTGTTTAATTCGTAACACAAGAACGTACACGTGAGTGAGTTAAAAAAATTTTAAATGCTCGTTTACGAGTTCAACTGTCGACGTGAAGTTCATTGTAGTTTGGCGTTTTTTGGGGTAGCGGCTAATTCAGCTACAGCATAAAAAGTTTTTATAAAAGGGGGCGAGGGTGTAGTTAATTGTAGCAAGCGGTCCCACTTTTTGGCTGTCACCCGGGCGAACTCCAGCGCCACAGAGCGTCTGACTAGACTTTCACGTACAACCTTCTTCTAAAACGCTATACCATAGCCACTACGAATACAACCCTGGTCGACAAGGGTCAGCGGCTAGGATGGCGACCCCGGCTTAGTTGTCGACAACCCGTAGTTCCGACAAGTCTCGGATCGGACAGTACATTAGCTCTATCTGAGAATAAATCCGACCAGTACCGGGACAGCCGACAAGAGGCCACCTCCCCTAGCGCTACTACAATTACCCCTTTGCTAGTTAGAAACTCAAAGACGCAGCTATGCTTGAGCTTTGGAAAGCTGCTTCTTAGACCACGGAGTACCGGGATTGATACACAGACACACTCGGCGAGGCAGAGCGCCCAGTCAAGAGTCCCACACACATGGTCAACGCCTGACATCTATGTGTTGGGTTTAGATAGGGAATGTGTGTGTTAAAGTGCAAAGCGTTATCTAAGCGATAGCGTTATCTAAGCGATAGCGTTATCTAAGCGATAGCTTTAATGCTTGTAACACACGTTGCCGATAAAGCCAAGTATAACTTGTACAGAAGCAGACACGCAACACGCTTTATCGGCAACGTGTGTTACAAGCATTAAAGCTATCGCTTAAATAGCGCTTTGCACTTTAACACACATGCCGTTACAATTAACTGTTGGCATTTTTCTTAGTTTATACTGCCGTAATTTTGTGATTACTGGGCAATGTTAGTATTTTCGGCTATAAAACTAAGCAAGACTTTAGCACTGTTTCGTTCCATAGAATTTGAAAGCTGAGTGTCAGTTGTTGTCCCGTATGTGTTCTAGTGTTACCTGAGTTTCTCTGTTATCCGCTCTGCTGGGAGAGTCACCGTAGCCTTTACTGGCCAATCGTTGCACTTTCACGCAAGGCTAGATACTCGCCGCCGAGGCAACTAAAAACAGGTTCCCTCGTTTACGGTAATGATGCCATTTTTGTTGCCATGTTGCTAGCTCTCGTCTTGCAGAGTGATCTCACCTCCATTTTTTCGTTAAGTTTAGTGGACAGATCGGGTACAAAAATCTCTTCAATATATTTTTGTGTAACACTTCGACATTCTCAAGAAATCTACTAGAAAGGGGTACTGTGGCGTAGATGCAAAGTGTAATCGCTTCTTTGCAATCACATCTTTAATACAACTTTTAACCGTTAGGAGAAAAGGTCATGAAATGATAGGAAAGTAAGTAACCTCCTCATTCTGTAGTAGACTTGAACACTTACTATAACATAATTTAATTAAGCAATTTAATTCTCCATGTTTTTATTAAAAATAAACACGGTTTTGCCGACGTTACTGGTTTTATTATCATACCTATTTGTAAAGTTGATATCAAAATGGCTTACAAAGAATTCTTAGCCGACGCAGAGTCTTCGATCTGGAGTAATCCTACAATCTTTTAAAAATTGTCAACCTCAAGAGGTTTTCGGCAGCTATTCTCTCTGTAATGAACTTTAATGGTACCAAAGTTAATGGGTCCCCTAACGTAGTTCAAGCTTTTGTTGATTTTTTTTCTTCAGTTTATCACCGTTCCCCTGAACGTCATGAATTTGGCAACATTCCTCCTAATTTGAAGTGTATAAATATTCAGTTGGTCTTGATTGATGATATTTATCTAGCCGCTAAACACTTAAAATCTTCTTTTTTATTTGGTCCAGACCACATCCTAAATTTTATTGTGAAAGACTGTATTTGCTGTATTTGCTGTTCGTCTTTCCTTTCATCGTTAAACCGCTCGTATTTTTCCAAGGTCTGGAAATACACACGCATTTGACTAATATTTAAATTTGGAAATTGTCATGACATCAGTAATTTTCGACCTATTGTTCTACTAAGTACTTTTGCCAAATTATTTGAGATATATATATTGCGATGATTAATTTTGTACAGCATTCTTGATAAACAGATTGAAAGACAAAAGATGTAAATTAGGCCTTCATGTAAAGGAATTAGTCCAAAGATTTGTTCTCAACCAACCCTGTAAAATTATAATGCAATAAATTTGTTAGATTTAAGAATACTTACTAAAATAGGAGAGACCCTGCCGATGAGATGAAATCTGGTTAAAATTGTCATTTAGGGCAAGCTGATATTATTTGTTGATAGGAATTAACATGTAATTACTTAGTGAGCGAGGTAAAATCGCATTCCTGCGTTTGAAAGTCCATGTCAGTTAAAATAGGTCCATGATCGGAAGGATGTTTCGATGACCTGAAATTGTGTAACAATAAAATAGTTGAGCTTGCACAACACATGTAGATTAGGTGTGTTATGAACAAAGGAAGCTGTAAATAAGCCTAAAAGGTTTGAATTTGAGTGCGCCGATTTAAAAACACTAAAAATTAATTACAACTCAACCTCAAAATTTTGGGTTAAGAAAAAGTAGAAATTGTGGAGTTATGTGACATTATTATGTGTAAGTGCCGCATATCCTTATTATCAGAAGAGGAAAAGGCGTCGTTTAGGCTGGATTTTGATAAGGAAGATAAAAATCAAATTATTATTAGTTGCAAAAAAACCCGATAGAGGCGGGATTGAATTTCAAGAAAACTTGCAAATTGATAAAATATCTAAATAAGCCATGCTTAAGTTATGAATTAGAGTACCTGCAGGAACAGTTAAAATAAATCGAAGTCCGGAAAGATAAAGGAAAAATAGAAAGTAAACTTACCAAGTTAGTGAGTGTAGTTTACAACGGGATGCAGCGCTAAATTCACCAACACGGAGGAAACCTGGAGCTTTAATCAAAGCATCGCTGGAGGCAGCATTGTAGCTGAAAAAGAAGTACTACGACAAATACGTGTAAGGTTCATTACAATTTTTAGAGCGTCCCAACGTGGGGCGTTTAACATTAACATTTACCTAATCATATCATAGTAAGTTTTTTAAATCGTACCTATCAGAAAGAAAAGCGTATGTTGAATATTGAGGTCATAAATCATCTGTCTTTTCTCCATCGTCTGGAATACCACAAGGTTCCAACTTAGGTCCCTTACTATTCAACATTTTCATAAATGACATTATTTGTGAAATAGACGTCGAATGCCTCTTATTTGCTGATGATCTGAAGATTTTTACCAAAATTGTTTTCGAGCAAAGCTGTATACGTCTCCAGAATAACCTTAACGCTTTATCATCATGGTGCAATCAAAATCTTTTCACACTTAATATAGGCAAATGTAAAGTCTTATCTTTTAGTAGACAAAAACACCCTCTACACTTCGGTTACTCTATAATCAATATATGCCTTCAGAGAATAACCATATTAACAATTTGAGATGTTCTTCCTTAAAGACACTAGGATTTATTATTTGTAACACACGTGACTTTGTAAAAATTGACGCTTTTAAACTCCTATTCGTTACGCTGGTCCGTTCTAAATTAGAATATGCCTCAATTATTTCGAAATCCTATACCAAATATCACAAACTAATGTTAGAGGCAGTGCAACAAGGTAATGTAGTATAGGACTTATGGAATCTATCCAGCCAGGAGAGTTCCACAGGAAAATTTGTTGAAAGAATTTATTTTTCATTCTCTAGAATCGCGAAGGTTAATATAAATGGTTGGGTTTTTGTTTAAATTAATTAACGGTCTTGTTGATGATTCCCATTTGCTATGTTTCAATGTTCCCTCACGTAAACTTAGAAGTCATCCAACTTTCTACATTCCAAAGTATAATTCAAATGTTATGCTTCATTCACCAATTCAGAAAATCTGTCGAATTTTCAATCACTTACAAAGTGGAGGTGATATAGATATTTATCATCAAACTTTAAAAAAAATTACAATATCGTTATATGATTCTATAACGCATTCCAATTGTGTCTAACATTTTTATGTTACGTTATATGTGTAATATTTACTTATTCACTAGTATTACTATAAGTTTTGTAGATTGGAGATTCTACTTTGTTATTTTCTTTATTATTCATAATGTTAATTTTTTGTTTATCTTTTCTGTCCGGGATACATTATAATTTATGTTAATTTAAGTCTTATGATATTGTTTATTCAACCTAACTTATAATTGTTTTATTACTGTGTATATGTACTGTGTCTTGTCTCACTCATTAATGGATTCCTTCTGTCAGAGTGGGACAAATAAAATAAAATAAAGTATATACGATTCTAAACTTATTTGCTGTTGCTACTTTAATTTCCATTAATTAATTTTTACTGAGCGAAACCATGAGAAAATTTTAACATAGTCGTTGTTATTGTACACCCCTCCACCTACCAGAAGTCTAAAAATAAGTCTATCTTCAAAACGAATAAAAGTTTTTTTCATTCAAATGAGTTGAACACATTTATTTAGAAAACATAATTTTTGTTACGTAAAATATAGTAACAAAAGCTTTATTTTTTTATCATAAATTATTGGTCGTACGGTATCAGAATTTTTATGTTTGTGTTAACATCTTTTTACAGAATGGTGTCAAATGAGCGCTTTTGCCTCAAAATGTGGATGCTGAATATTTGATAATACTATATCATTTTCTAATCTTAAGATGAATTGCACAATATTTAATTTTAAAGCAACTAATAAACTTTTCTTAAATGCTGATATAAAACTAACCAAATATAAGCGTTAAAAACATAACGGGTGTTACAAACGCATTTAATTTAAACAATAATTACATCGATTTTTTTAGTTTCAGAGAAGAAAATAATTTTATTTATATAATCATTAGTAAAAGTCGTACAACCTTAGCAACAAGAAAAGTTTAACTCAATTTTTAAACAACGTTCGTACCATCATTTCCAACATTTTATTATAAAATGGGAATTTAAACGACACTTTTAGAATTTGTTTGGAAATTTTGAACGCCTCGTCGTGCGTACGTTACAATGTTAGAATAAACAGATGTGAAGCCAAACATGTTTTCGATAATCCTGTAAGCTGAAAATAATTGAAAAATCAATTTTCGAAAGCTATTAAAACGAGTTTCAAGACTATCTGAGTAAGACGAAAGACAAACTAAGCGTAATACACTCTTTTTGAACTCCGAATCAATTATAATTTGTGTTTCGTTTCATAGAAATGTCTCTGAAAACATTATTCATTCAATTTCGAAGTTTTATACGCAATTGATTTGTTTCTTCAACTGCTAATAAGTACGTTCCGCAACTTTGTTTCGTTAATTAATGAAATACAAAGTTTATTTGATTTTCAAATTGAAAACAAAGGTAATAAGATTTATTAAGTACCGAGTTTAACATAAAGCTCTTTTGTAAGCTTTTGAAGTTTATAATACACATTTTATTAAAATTACACGTTCAATGAGTAATTAACGGTTACTTTTGTTAATAGAAATTTTTTAGCACAATTTGCAAAATCTTTTGAAAAAAAAACTAACTTAATTAATAATTTGCGAAGTCGCCCCTTTACTCTTTCCTTAATTACGTTTTTAACTTTTATGTTGTTATTTATTTCTGTCGGTCTAAGTTGATTTCGCGCTGCAAGAATCAAGAATAGCACAAAAATTACTTAATATAATTGACACGTAGCTGAATTTACTTCAACAAACTTTGTAATTATGAAGTACTATTAATTAAACATCATGTTTTAGTTAACAATATTACTTTGTTGTTACGTAATGATTGGTTATTGTTGAAACTCAGTTTCATAGAAACTCAATGGAAACTAATAATTTAATTCGAAATATTTCTGTCTTTATTATCATGATTCCAATTTCAAAATTTAATTAAAAAACAATTAAAGTAAATTTTAGGAGGGTTGTAAAACTAAACAAATAACACAAGTATTTCGATTTCTTGTCCACTGAATGTAATTGAACGGTAAATCAAATCAATTAAATATTTAATTCATTAGATGGAATTGGATTTTTAAAAGAATCTAAAAATCGAACCTTTGGGAGGTGGCGCGCGGACTCTCACTCCGCAAGTTTAAGATTTTTGGTATATTTTTTTAATGCGCGGTCATATTGTGGTGGGGTCAACAGTAGTCTCCTGAAATTCCCTAAGAGTGAATAGTAAGAAGTCATAGGTCGATGAGTGCATTAGTTTCGTTGTTGTGTATGTTGCGGTGTGACCTTGCTTGTGTGTTTTTTTTTGTAAAGTGATATTTCAGTACCGTTTACATTAAAAGGTAACTACAGTATTTTTCTTCTAAAATGTTTTAAAATAGTATTTTCAAAATGTTTAGATGTGTTTCTGGAAAAAAGAACAAAAACATTTGGAAAAACTCATGGCAGAATACTTAGTGGACGATTATACGCCACCTGCTGATTATGAAGATGACGAAGACGAGTCTGAAGAATATATTGTAGAGACGGAAAAGATCGACAGCGACACAGAACAAGAAATTTCAGATTTTGAAGATGACATTGTTGAAATTTCAATTCAGCAAGCTACATTTATAGGAAAAAATAATACAACCATATGGTCTAAACATTAAATACACAGACGTGGACGAACTAGAAAACAAAACTTAATAAAACATCTTCTTGGTGTGAAGCCGCCAGTAAAAGACTTGAAGAAGGAATTGGAAATTTGGTCTTATTTTTTTCCCGATACAATTTTGAATATAATCGTAGAATGCACAAATCAACAAATACAAGAAAAACGTAATCATTTTCAACGAGAAAGGGATACTAAAGATACGGATTTATTGGAAATAAAAGCCTTTGTTGGTCTTATATATTTATGTAGAGCTTTAAAGTCAAGTCGATTGAATCTCGATGAATTGTGGGACAAAAATGGTAGCGGAGTAGAACTCTTTCGACTTACAATGTCTCAACAAAGATTTCGATTAATTATACAACATCTAAGGTTCGACGATTCAATGACTCGTGACGTACGAAGAAAATATGACAAGCTTGCCCCCATTCGACAAATATTTGATAATTTCGTCAATAAATGTAAAACTGGAGACTCGCCATTTGAAAACGTAACCATTGCCGAAGAACTCGAGGCATTTCGCGGACGGTGTAGTTTCCGTCAATATATACCTAGCAAACCCGCTAGGTATGGCATAAAGGTGTTTGCATTAGCAGATTCAAAAACATTTTACACACTCAATTTGGAAATATATGTTGGTCGGCAACCGGAGAGCCCTTTCGTAGTGAGTAATTCGCCGAACGATATTGTTTCAAAACTTTGTGAGCCCATAAGAGGGTCTGGCCGAAATGTTACAGTCGATAATTGGTTTACCAGTATGACGCTCCTCGATAATTTGCTGACGAATTACAACTTAACTCTTCTAGGTACAATAAGAAAAAACAAAAGAGAACTTCCAAAAGAATTTGCTTGTCCTTCAAATCGTACTCTTTAATGTAACATGTTTGCTTTTAGAAAAAAATGCAACATTGCTATCATATACTCCAAAGAAGAATAAAAATATTTTATTGGTGTCAACTGTACATTTTGACGATAAAATTAATGAAAACACAAATCAGCCAAAAATGATAATGGATTACAATGATACTAAAGGAGGGGTTGACTGTGTCGATAAAATGTGTGCGGCTTATGATGTCTCAAGAAACACTAGAAGATGGCCCGTGTTTGTTTTTTATTCGTTGTTGAACGTTGCAGAAATTAATTCTTTCATTATACATTCAATCAATAATTTGAACTGGAATATTCGTCGTCGATTGTTTCTGCAAAAATTATGTTTTCAATTAATTGAAGGTCACCTTCGTCGGCGTGTAAATCAGACAATTTCAAATATAATGAAAGTTAGAATAAGGGGAATATTAGGATTAGAAGAGCCTCTACCTCATCCAGTTTCTGATAATGCTCGAGGTCGATGCGGCTATTGTGATCGAAAAAAAAAACAGTACCAACCAACCAGTGTGTAAAATGTCAGAAATTTGTATGCTTGGAGCATTCGTTGAATGTATGTACTGATTGTTCGGTCCTCGGAAATGAGAGCGAATGAAATTTTGTTTTTAAACATAGATTCTAAATTCATTATTAAAAGTTATTGTTTTTATTTTTTAATCCAAATACATGATATGTTAAACTTTTCTGTTTTTTATTTCAAAATGTATTCATTGTAACCAATTTCTCATAGCGGATTGACAGTCCGCACGCGACCGTTCTTGTATTAAAATTAGACGCGACCTCCGAAAGGTTGAAGAAGTTATGATTTATTTTTATAACTGTACGTTCTTTAAGTTTCTTAAGTTTAACGTTAACAGTGTAATCATAAACCATGATTGTAGTGTATCACAATTAAACAGTTAATTTCTTTTACATTAATCGTATGTAAGTGTACGTTATTATATTGTTCGAAAGTACCTCCACCTCTCCGACTGGAAGGAATATAAATACCGTTATTGCATGAATTAATTTTCTTATTAAGTCCAATTTAAAATAAAATAAGATAATTGCATATTGAAACTACAGTGTCAACTAATTGCAAGGTATTTTGACCCAGAAATATCTAGTAAGTCTTTCTCTTTACTTTTCAGTGTATAAAGTCACGCCGACAAACTGACTAATACACGTCATAGCTATACTATAATTATAATTACAACTGTATATAATTTTATCCATTACCTCTTCATGATTACGTCAGAAAAATAATGATTTTTATTGAATTATGGGGTCCACAAAACAGTAGTGGTTTTATGAATCAATAATTAAATAGTTTTTATATAATTCAACAATTTGCAAAAAATTGAATAGGAAACTTATTGGAACGGTTGTAGTTTACAAAATATCAAAAAAAGCGACGGCTCTAACGGTTCAATTTAAAAAAAAAATAAGGGAATTTGGCTCGATGTAGCGCACTAAATCAGCGGAGAATAAAAATATTTATAGTAGTTAGAGCAGCAGCGCCTGGATTTGTTTGGAAGTTGCGTGGATTTATAAATAGCTATAAGAATTCTGACTGCTAGTCTAACAAGGCGCCACCTGCTGTGTAAAGAAAGAAATAAAACCGACCAACAGGAAATCAACAGGTTTTACTTAATATCTAATATGCTAAATCGCACACAAACCAGAAATAGAGAGACAAACAATACAGTCTAACAAACAAATCTTAATAGAAAAATAGTAGGATGATGTGACAGAAATAGAGAGACTGTCGAATATAGTGCGTTAGCAGCAACCTCACTTACAATAAATCAGGCTTTTGTTAAGATGTCGAATTTCAAGTAAGCTTTAGTTCAACGCTTGAGTTAAGAGTTCTCATTCAAATAAATAAAGTAGTTGCTATTAAGGCTCTGCGTACACATATCATTTACACACGGTAAAATTACATTAAATCTAAACAACAACAAAAAAATAGTAAGTACCTCCCGCAAAACCAAAAAGCCTTTTGTGTCAGCGACAACCGCTCTAAATTAATTACCCCAGCCCTTATTGAGCTGATTTAAACAAACTTCCGGTTGACGAGAATATACCAAATAAAAGTTACTTAAATATTAACTATCGAGCCGTTTATGTTATCTGTACTCGAGCTTCATACGCCTTATTATGTATGAGTAAGTGATTTAAATACCAAAACTTAGCTGTAATACGTCGAGTGTAGTTCCGAGAATGAAAGTATTCTGCTAGCGACGGTATCGACAATTCGAGGAAGGTAGATAGACCTAAGGATTTCTCTAGGGGTAGCGTGGGGAGAAGAACAGCACACAAGTGACTCCTTCGCTGGAAGTATGCAACATAGCCAGCCTCAGTCAACGTGGTATTCACCGTTGGTCTGCGGCTTGATTACTGCGGAGCCGTGGTGTTATCATTTATTAATAGGGAAGGTTCTTAGTTAGCTACTCCAGCACTCTTGAGAGTTATCCCAGTATCGTACACAAGAAACATAAGATGCCAAACCTAACATACTAAAAGCATATGTAGCAATCAAAATTAAAACAAATAGGAAAGAAACCCAAATACTCACGGTGAATGTAGCCAGATTAAACGTAAACGCCAATTTATATTGGAAATTGTGAAACCCACATTAAATAGTTTTGGTGAGAATTTCACTTCAAAGAAGATGCTAAAACATTCACATGTATCAAACGAGAAAGGAAAATGTCCGCGGTCCGTTTCGAAAATTTAATCGAATTAAATTTCCACCAATGGCAAATTAGCAGTGTGCGCCAAATACGACTTTTCGTCTCACTGTACTACTTCTGACACACGTTCTAAAGGAGCTTACGACCTACGTCCTAAATACGAGAAATAAAACTGTGTGCATTTCTTATTTTAATAGCGGTGTTATTGTTGTGTAAGAATTCTTTATTTTGTAAATTGGTTCTTTTCTCGTATTCACCTATTTAATAAATTTCTAGTTTACCGGCTCAAATACAGATTCTTTTGTATTTCAAGTTGTACCACATAATAAACTGACAAACTTTCAATTTATGCACATACAGCATTTTATTTACACCTAACTTGTAAACAAATAATAAATTTAAAATCAATTAGTTTTAAATTTCTAGACAGTAATATAACTCAAAACTAAACTAACATCCGTTGATTAATCTGAATCGTCAATCAGTGGATTAATTGAAAGTAACGCAACAACATGCAACTTATTTAAAATCAAATTGTTTGGTACCTTAATATGTTTACTGTCCAATCCAATTTGCATATTTCAACCACTACATTATTAAAATTGTTATCATCGTTCATCGGATGAAATTTTATAGACCTCCATTAATGTTTCTGTTGTAATCTTTAATTCGCCACTATTGATCTTCAACGTTTATATTACCGCCTTTTACAACCTTGTTCTACACTTTCCGACTTTTATTTTATTCCATTTGATCAAAGGAATGGAACACTAAACTGCAGCGTCTATTTTAAAAAACGGAAAAACACCAAACAACTGCACCAAAAAACTTTACTCAAACACGTGTTTCAATAGCTAAGCTATCATCATCAACGAACTGATACTAAAAATAAAATCAATAGGAAGCTTATATATACTAATGGCACACTAAAGTCTAGGCAAGTGAGGATGAGACTGGTTGTCAAAGCGAATTTTAATGGCTGAAACCCTTCTTTCTGGTCTGGTTCCCTTAGAAACACCTGGTTCGTCTTCAACAGTTGTGTAAACGGATGTACCACTTGAGAGAAGTTTTTTATAAATTTTCAGTACCATAAAACTAGAAATCGGCGAACTTGTTTGACGAGGCTGGGTGCAGCTATCTGGTCGATGACTTCCACCTTCTCCGAATTAGGCTAACAGAAGCAACACTTATCTGGCTATAAGCTTAGACCATTTACACACAACCATTTTAACACTGGATAAATTCCGCAAATGTTCTTCAAACGTTTGACCGTTGACGATTACATCATCCAGATGCGCGAAAGATTTTTTGTTCAACTCTGAACCTACCATCCGGGCGAGAAGACGTTGAAAAGTAGCCAAAGCAGAATGGAGTCGAAATGGCATTACCCTAATCTGAAAAAGTCGTAATTGGTTTACTCTCCTCTTCTAGAAGGACTTGCCGATATCCCTGTTTTAAATCAAGTGTACTCACATACCTTGCCACTTTCAGCTTGTCCAAAATTTTATGTTGTCCGTATTTTTCTGACTTTTGTTTGGTTTACAAGCAGCGCCTTCACTGGTAGGACATCACCTTATCTCTTCAACGGGCAAGAACTATTTCCCGGTTTAAGGCATAAACAATCCCGGCTGATCGTAGACATTGTTTTGTCCAATTTCCGGCGGTTTCACAACGCCAACATACTTGATTACGTAAGTAAATACTTTAAATATTAGTCGGTGTTGCCCTTACTTTTATCGGAGTTACAAGGGCAGCTACAGGAGTCTTTGCTAGTTTCTCTACGATGGCTACATGTTCCATTTCGGATTTTTTCGCAGATAACCAGATGTTCCGTAGTTCCTTCTCTTTTAAATTGATTAGTTAGTTCTAAAAATTTGCCTAAACTAGCGAAATCTCTTGGCCATACATAATGTTTGTACTCCCTCCGAAGATTTTCATAAATGCGTTATAACCGCGACTCGTCAGACATTTATCTGTGTCTTCGCAATATTTGTAACGATGTGTTAAGTATTGTTTGCAAAAAATGGTAGTGAATTCTGTCTAGTTTTCCTATTGATTCTTATTATTTTGAAACTAAAGCATTATTCAGACAATATCTCCAGTTTCTGGGAACTGAGGTTGTAAATATTCAGTAAAGTATTACTTGTTATTAGTTGCTGACGATATATTAGAAGAAATCACTTTTCAAACATTGCTGTACGCTAGCCAAAATAATAAACTCAACTTCAGCCTAACTAAGAACGAATTGTAATTGTTTCTAGGGCTAACTCTAATAATGTTATACATACGATATCCTCAAACGGGGTTGTATTGGTGCAGCGACGACGCTCTACGAATGTCACTGATTGCTGATGCAATGTCAGTAAATATGTAAAAATCAATCCTGAGGAATTTGTATTTCACAAATAACGTAGATATCGACAAGAAGAACACAGGAAGTTAAAACTTTCTGGCTTTAACAAAAGCAAAAGAATTTCACTGCATTGACAAGCCAGATGTGCCCATCAAAGAGCGACTGGGGATAAAGCAATATTTTCCCAAGAAACATAAGAAGTGGGACGTGATCATATGGGTGAGGGCTGGAACTAGAGGATATATATATCGATTTGAGTTATACCAGAAAGCCGTTGGAGGAAAAGTTTTAGTTATTGTTTTTGAGGATTGTGCTGATGTTGTCCTATGACTTAGCAATGATACTTTGTCGCACTTTTAGGAGAACTGAAAACATAACAAATATGGGGAACAAGCACTTTACGATCAAATCGTCTTGCAAGAACAAATACTGTTTTGGAAGGGGTAAAGAAATAAAGAATCTGGAAAGAGGTACTTGTTACGTTGCTTTTATTGAATCAGAAAATGTAACTATCACTAAGTGGATGGATAACAATGCTGTACTAATTGCATCAACCTATGCAGGCAGAGAACCACAAAGTGTAGAGAAAAGTTGGTGCAAATCAACTAAAAGCATTGTAGATGTAAACAAACCATTTTCGGTTTAACTTTACAACAAAAGTATGAGAGGGATTAATCTATTGGACCAACTTCTGGCAGTATGTCCTCTCAGAAGACGCAATAAGAGATGGTATATAAATTTATTCCTGCATTTCATAGATGTAGCAGTGGTGAATGGATGGAATCTGTTCAAACATGCAGGAAATACCAAATTGAATCTTCTAGAATTGAAAGCGAGTGTAGGTTGTGCCTTGACAAATAAGGCATTTAACAAACACGTTCCGCTACCCCACCAGGAGTACTAAAGAAATAACCAAACCATCACACACCGAACGAGGTAAAGAAAAAAGGATTTCGACGATGGCCGAAACTTACAAACATAAAAAATGCCAAAAATGTCATTCAGCAGCATGCAAAAGGAAGATCAAATAAGTATGCAAGAAATATCCAGAACCGTGTTGTCTTGATTGTTTTGAGTACTATACCAATACCAAACAGTAATAAATAAATAATAAAATTTACTAATCACTGAATTTTAGTTGGTATACAACACTGATTAGAGAAAACGCTGGGTTGTAAATACAAGGAAAGAGCGAGATGTGCGTCTATCCAAAATTATCGTGTTTGTTATGGTGCATCAGTTAGCAAATCATCGGTAATTTTTCCAATAAGATTCAATCAGCCATAAATGACAAGAACATCGCAATCAAACAAGAATGATTTTTTGGGATATCACCGAATCTACTAGATACAGATTTTGTTTCTAGATCTATACTTTAAGAATAACATAATAAGTACTCACCTTGTATAAAACTCGAGTATCATCTCCTCGGCGATGCAAAACCATCATCACATATCTAAGGATTCCTATAACTTAATTTTGCTAGTTATTTATGAAAAATAATAGAAAATGATACGTATTTACGGATGCCGATATAATTTTGTAAGCCCACGAATATGTTATTCGTCTCGCTCTCTTCGCTCGCTCGTTTCTTACTCTCACATTCGTTCAACAAATAATCACTTTAGAAACTTGATGGATCAAATCCATTATAACATTACAAATCATCGACATTATGCTCAACTTAAAAAATGTAAATGTTATTACCGTTTATTTGTTATCATGTCAGATCAAAAAATGCTTTACAAGTATGGTACGTACATTAAAATTATTCAATTTTTTTAAACGTGAATATCTTGCGGGCATTTTGAAAAACAAAATTTACAAAAATTTTGTATTTTCAATTTGACGTCTGTAAACATAAAAAGTTCGTAAACAAATTATAAAGTTAAATAAACTCAACAAAAGCTCTCAAGTACAACAAAAAGCTTCGATTTCTACCGTTGTTTATTTTGTGTGTGATAACGACGCATAATAAAAAAAAGTTTATCCGATTTTAATAACAATGTGAGGCATCAAACTTAAAAAAAATTAAATCAAGGATTTTCTGTCTAATGCATGTTTAGAAAAATACTGACGACTTTAATCCTAATTTTCAACGTCCACAAAATTTCACGGATGAATGCAAAATCACACACCCCCAGTGTTGACGTATTATCTCCATCAACGCTTTGAGGTTTAATGGAATCGACCTAATAAACCAAATGCATATATTAAAAAAAATGATGGGATTATAACAAATGTGTAGCAATAAATAATTTTTGTTTGATTAATTTTTACGTACTAAATAAATTAATTTTGCGTGTTGCCTTTATAATAGATGCGCTAATGCGGGTCAAATATAGTAGAGAACCTAAGTAATGGGTATCCGGGACTAATTGATTTGTGGCCAGGTGACCAATAGCTCCAATGACATCAGTTCAGTACTCTTTTGTCCGCAATAACCGCAATTCGATTTAAATGACGTTGCATTTAAACCCCTACAAATTTAAACATGAACTTCCCAACTTCAAATAGAAAAAATTTACAAAACTTTTCACAAAGTTTGACATATTCGCAGACAAGTCCGTAAACTGGGTAAATCCCAGGGGTGAAACGTAAAAGTGGTAGTGACCGACTTGACAGATTTGACCAATCAGCCACAAGGATATACGATGATAGCACCCTTAGAGGCTTCTACTTAACCTCACCCTTCACGGGATTATTACTTCGTTCTCTAGTGACTTTTGTACACTTTTCACGACTCAACTGCATTTGTCAACTTAATGCCTTATGAAGTTCTTATTTTTGCAAACAAATGTCGAAAAAAATTGTCTCATAGTTTTACCGAAGCAAATCGTGACGAAGTTGACAAGTTTAATTTGTTTTCGTAAAGTTTTCACTTGAGGCATAACGTCAGGTTAGGAAAGATTAACTTGTTTGCAACTACTTTGGTTGTATCACCGTAAAGGGACGTGATATTTAGAAAGATATGAGCTTTTTCGAGCTTGTATTTTTCTGTTGTCCGCTACTCCCACGAGACTATATAGAAAATTTCAGACGTACACCACTTACAATGTCCTTTTCAATTTTATTTTTCAGACATAATTTACAAATCATTGTTTTTACGTTTATGTTTGTGTATCGTTTAATATTTGTTGTTTTTTACAAACATTCTATTATGTTTATTTGAGTTTAGAAAGTTAAACTGTAAGATTAAAGTTAGAGAAAAGGGTTTCAAAAAGAAAATGGAAAGCTAAAAACGCTACTGGATATACAAAATACGGGTATAGATAGATACAGTAGAAACAAAAAAAGTAAGAAAAACAATTGTAATACAGGGTGACCTAGATCTAAATGTACACTCAGAAATTTAAAACTTAGACACCACAATTTCTGTAAACAAAAGTTTGCACATTGTGAAGCGGGCTTAAGGGTATCATTTACAATTCTAACAGCGGGTAGTCTCAGCAGGGGTTATCTTATAGAAGGACTGTAGAATGAATCATTACACTAAGCACGTTTTAGAAAGTAGGTAATTTACGTTGCTTACTTAATTTTTTTTTAAAGAATATATTTGAAGGTATCGCTAATTAAACACCATAGCTCGATTAATTATCGAATCAAAATTTTGTTTAGGAAATGTTTACAAAATAAAATTAGAAATAATTTTGATTTAAAAACGTCTACAAGCAATAACTTTTAAATTAAATCAAAAACTAAACATGGTTATTTGGGTTGACTGATTATTACTTATTTTTAAAAAAATCTAACCTACTAATTATTGTAAGTTATTAAAAAAATCATTAAACTCTCTATTCATAATATTTAGTCCTTACAAAATGTATATTTTATGACGTTTAATTTTTTCTGTAGTTAATATAAAAGTAAAAATAAAAACTAAGGCAATTCTTATTGTCAACGTATATATTTAGTTTTTTGACAAGAATTTATTACATAATTATAATTAAGATACCAAGTTATAGTTTACGAGAAAATAACTTTGAGCTGTTACCCTGGCCAGCAAAAAGCCCAGATTTTAACATTATCGAAATTGTTTAGGCTCGAATACTTGCTGTTATCCGAAGACAACAAGGGCCAAATTTTATACCAGTAAACCGTAATGCACTAATTGCAGCCATTGATACCGCATGGGAAACGATTAATATTAATTATATTGATACCTTGATAGCGTCAATGAGCAGACGCCTCCAAGAATGTATCAATAATAATGGAGGTCACACCCATTATTGATTTCTTATATTTATTTATATAGTAATACCTTTATTTAAAAAAAAGTTTTCATTTAATTTTAAACTATAACTTGGTATCTTAATTATAATTATGTAATAAATTCTTGTCAAAAAACTAAATATATACGTTGACAATAAGAATTGCCTTAGTTTTTATTTTCACTTTTTATATTAACTACAGAAAAAATGAAACGTCATAAAATATACATTTTGTAAGGACTAAATATTATGAATAGAGAGTTTAATGATTTTTTTAATAACTTACAATAATTAGTAGGTTAGATTTATTTAAAAATAAGTAATAATCAGTCAACCCAAATAACCATGTTTAGTTTTTGATTTAATTTAAAAGTTATTGCTTGTAGACGTTTTTAAATCAAAATTATTTCTAATTTTATTTTGTAAACATTTCCTAAACAAAATTTTGATTCGATAATTAATCGAGCTATGGTGTTTAATTAGCGATACCTTCAAATATATTCTTTAAAGAAAAAATTAAGTAAGCAACGTAAATTACCTATTTTCTAAAACGTGCTTAGTGTAATGATTCATTCTACAGTCCTTCTATAAGATAACCCCTGCTGAGACTACTTGCTGTTAGAATTGTAAATGATACCCTTAAGCCCGCTTCACAATGTGCAAACTTTTGTTTACAGAAATTGTGGTGTCCAAGTTTTAAATTTCATAAGGTACATACTATCCCCACAAGATAGAAACCATCATAGTGGTTCTAAATAACCCACCTTTAGTGATTCCATCTTTGACGGTTATTAATATACAGGATGATTTATAATATTTGGCACATATTTATTTTTATCATATCTTTTTAAGTACCCCGTATAGATTGCTTATATTTGGTGAAAATGTTTTGTATCTCAGTCGCTTTAAAATGCCATATGCAAAATTGTTGTTTCACAGGTCCGTATTTAAAAAAATTTGTCGATTTGGACTTTTCAAAATTCAACATTTTGTATATCAAATTTTTTAAAATATGTATTTTTGTGCATAAAAATACCATTCTAATGAAATACTCTCTAAAGTTGCCGCACTAAACAATCAATCGTAAAAATAACAAATTTTCTTCTTTAGAAATCAACAAAAAAAAACATCATACACTTAAACAAATAATTTCTTTAGTACCCGATACAAATTGTTTATTTTGGGTGGAGGTATTTTGTATTTCAGCCGCTTTAAAATGCGATACCTAAAATGTTGTTATACAGGTCCGTGAACTTCAAAAAAAATTGTGTGCAAATATTTTGTGGCAGTCATCAAAAATTTTTTATTATTTGAAAAAGCTTAAACATTTGATTCAAGTAACATGTTTTCAAAGTTGCCGCACCCATCATTCCAACCATAGTAAATAGTTGTTCTTTCAAACTAAGTAATTTTTAATTAAAACAATTATACAAACCAAACCAAACCATAGATAGATATTATTGCTTTCTACAGTAAAGTTCCACAAACAAAATACCTAGGTGGCTATTGAAAAATAATGCGTATACATAGAGTTGTGACAATTGACAATTTACGTTGGATAACAACAATGGCAAATAATAAACGTCAGTGTCAAATTTTTGCTAGTTCTATTTGTTTGGTTAATAAATACCTTTGCAACGGCAATAGAAGAGCCTCAGTTAGATAATATAAAAGAAGGTTTTTTGGTAAACGATGTTTAAATTATCAAACGTTCTCAAAAGTATTTTTATTTGTTGGTGAACACGGACATTTTCTAAAACAAAATAATATTGATCAGCCCATAAGACATCCTGTTCAAGAGGAATAAGACATCCTAAATATGATTGAAGAGAATAAAAAAACATCAACAAGAAAAATTTTTAGCCGCCTTATAATTCCACAAACAAGAGTCTACTCAACATTACAAAAGGAAGACCTTTACCCTTACCATATTCAAGAGGATACAACGGTTACAACCTAGTGATTATGCTAACCGGCTACTTTTCTGTCAGTGGATTAGAAGGCACAGAAGAGACATATACCAGACCTTATAGAACGACAAAGCCTATTTTACCAGAGATAGTGTCAATAATTCTCGAAATTTTTATGTGTGGTGTCAATAAAATCCACATGCTATTAGACAGACACACTTGCAACATTTGGGCAGGAATAATCAACAATACACTGATTGGTCAGCACTTTTTCGAGATAGGTTGAATGGAAATCAATATTTAAATTTTTTACAAAATATTTTGCTCAATCTCATTCAAAATGAGAATGTTAATGTAAGAGGGATGTATTTTCAACATGACAAGGCCCCTCCACATTTTTCAAGAGTTGTTTTCAATTTTTTACAAAATTCTTATCCGAATAGATGGATAAGCTGTGGGAGGCCGCATTTTTGATCTGCAAGATCTCCGGACTTCTACCCATTGGACTTTTTCTTGTGGGGACACATAAAAAGTTTAGTATATGCCAAACAACAGAGAATCAGCTTTGGCAACAAATTAATCAATCTTTTCAGGAAATCAAAAATTATCAGAATGTAATTAGAAAAGCAATTTGAATTTTAATTATTTATTTATTTATTCGTACGGTACATTATACAAATATTGTATTGTGATGTAAGTGTTATGAATGGTGCCCCAAAAGATCAGTATAAACCTGTATAGTGTTATTAGGGGAAGGAAATGTGAAGAAGTCAATGGTGGGCATTTTGAAAATTTACTCAAATAATTATTTGCTAGTTTTGTATTTTGTTTTTAATTTTGGTTCATTATTACTTTGTGATACTGCTTTTTCAACCTTTCGTATACTTTTATCTAAATCACTTCTTACAGTGTATATATGTAATTCATGCAATTGAATTTTTAACAAGTTCCAACTAATCGACTGAGCTAAAATTTGTAGATTTTCTTTAAAATAGCAGCTGCCGCAAAATGACACACTTTTCTCGTTACAAATTCCGTGAATGACTGTGGTCCTAATATGGCGGACGCCCCATTATTGGAAATTTTGGTTTGTTGAATGTGTTACCTATTTGTTACCAGAAATGTTCAAGGTTTATTAATTTTTTCTACAGTTTGGTGAATTATTGTAATTACCATTTTATTGTTAGCTATTATTAATATTATTGTTGTAATTAAAAATTATTTATTTGAATGTGTTGGACTTTTGATGTTAAGTTGTAAAGAATAACTAATTACTATGATTGAACGATAAATGCGGAAACTTTGATGTACTTATATCAAAATTTAAAAATCGAAATCAACAATTTTTTTAAAGTACGGACCTGTATAACAACATTTTGGGTATAGCTTATTAAAGCGGCTAAAATACAGAATACCTCCACCCAAAATGAACAATTTGTGTCGGGTACTAAAGAAATTACTTGATTAAGTGTATGATGTTTTTTTTGTTCATTTCTAAAGAAGAAAATTTGTAATTTTTTTAAGATTGATTGTTTTGTGCAGCAGTTTTAGAAAGTATGTCATTAGAATCATATTTTATGTATTTTCTAAATAAAAAATATTTTTTCAAAAAAATTTGTTATACCGGTTGTTGAATTTTTAAAAATCGAAATCGACAATTTTTTTTAAATACGGACCAGTGAAACAACAATTTTGCCTATGACATTTTAAAGCGACTGAGATACTAAACATTTTCACAAAATATTTACATTCTATACGGGGTACTTAAAAGATATGGTAAAATAAATATGTGCCAAATATTATAAATCATCCTGTATCTGGATAACCGTTAAAGATGGGATCACTAAAAGTGGGTTACTTGGAACCACCATGATGGTCTCTATCTTGTGGTGACGTGTGTACATTTAGATCCAGGTCACCCGTATAAATATTTCAGAGTAAATTAAATCAATCAAAACTTAAATTAGAATAGATAATTTTAAAGATATTGTTACTCTTTACAGCAGTTATAGAAATACCCAGTAGTCGGAGAGATTGGGTTGTGGGCTAAACCTCTACACGTTGGGTTCTAATCATACTAGAAATTACTTATTTATTGGGCGCCAAGTTCCAATTTAACTGAAGCGAGTACTAACTCGGAACTAATCGTTAGCAGTAAGCTGAAAGTACCCAATTATTCTGCTCAACATTCAATTTGGTTCACGTTGGTAGTAAAGAAATCCTCCAATACAGAAAATACATATATTAATCCACAAACAACGAGGGTGTACTCAATTGAAGTACTCCAACACATAACAAAAGAATAGATATTCACGTAGAAAATAGGAAACTATATATTATAGTGGATAAAAATTATTCACGCCGCCACTGATTTGTTCGCGCTTAAAAATATATTTGAAACCGCACGCCTATGCTTCTATAATTATGGCGTTTGTTGTGACCGTGTATACATTCGCATGTAATTAAACACAACCGGGATACATGTAAGTAAATATCTATTTGTTTTAAAAGAAGGCAAGTGCCAGTATTTATTTAGTCAAATTTTCAGTTAAACTACGATAGTGCACTAACGTGGCGCTGAAAAAGGTTTCCCTTTTAAAGGGGTTATTGTGATAGTAAATAAACTGATGTTCCTTACACGTCCCGAACATGATGATATCTTACTACAATACGATTTAGGTATCATGCAATGATTCTAACATTTAACAAGTTTCGATTGGATTTAAGTCGCTACATTTCTACCAGCGAGGTTCAGCAAGCAATAGGGGAGCGCGACGGTATGATGCAAGTAAAGTGATTAATGCGTGCTAAAGTTTTAGGATGTGGCGCAAGTTCGCTCACGTAAGTAAAGTCTCTCTTGAGATGGTGCTGATAACACGAGCAGGGAAAGAGTAATGTAATTGTACGACCTGATCCGATGGCAGAGAATCCCTGGAGGTGGTGAAATATTTCCGCGACAAAGATGGTTCCCATACGAACGTTTGGATGTAGTTTGAGTCGGTGGTTGATTCTCCGTACCTCTCTTAGATGGTGGAACGCTCATGTTTAACCCAAGGACGTGACCAGGTGTGCCTGTACTTTGTGACGTTGTGGACGTTGACGAGCACGATTAAACGGCAACAAGAAAAGACAAAGAAAAAGGAGGAACAGAAAAAAAACCTTTGTAAGGAAACATTCACTTGTAAATATGCCCTTTCTTTGGGGGAGCAGCAATCTAATTTCTTATATTTACCTGTGGAATAGAACGAGCGCTACTAAAGACGTCTCAAATGGGTCCCACCTTCGAATAGTGGAGATGCACCCATTATTTACAAAGGAAACCTTCGTTCTTGCAAACAGAAATTACTAGAAGTTCCACACGAGGTTTAGAAATGTAACATGGCTGCTTGCGGTTGAGAATTGGTAACGGAAACCGATAAGCCAGAAATGACGTTCGTTTTAATAAATTCTCACAGTGCCCTTCGGAGTATTTCCGGCGTATTTTTGCCAAATTTTTTAAAAGACGACAAATTCTTCGGTTCAACACCGGTGTATCGTAAGTTGCCTAACTTCGGCGAGTAAATTTTTAGACTAAACAATGGTTTGTAGGAAAATGGTCTATTCAACCGTTACAATATAGAGATTAAAATAGATATCGAAATAAAAATTCTACAAATTGAAAGATTAGAAAAAATAAAACAGGGAGACGCAAAAAAATAAACCAATTCTAATAGAATTAATATCATGGAAGAGAAAAGAACGTTGGTTAAATAAGTTATACACAATAACAGTTACAAAAGAAGTTAGAGATAAAAGAAAAGTAAATTATAGAACAAACACAAATAGAAAAAGAAGAAGCAAGTGGAATAGAATGAAAAAACAAGAATTATAAATGAAATGTCACCTAGGAACATAGATTAGAAACAAAGAAACGCAAAAATAGTTAACGACCATGTTTAGTTAATTGTTTCCTACGTTCAGTACAATATACTATAATATTGGGTTCTACAAATCATAAAAACCATATAAAATCAATCTCCTTTCTAACTAAACTCTGAAATTATAACTACTTTATTCTATATTAACCCAATCGCTATACATCCAATCCAACTTTTCCCCACCATCAATTAATGTACTTCTTCTCTTTCTCTCTCCATAATTTTTTTTATATGTTTTTGATCCTCCCACCCTTCCCCACACAGTCTATACGTTCATCAATCGTTTGTCATTCAATATCTATTCACTTTTTCTTCATTGCACATCTAAAGCTCGCAACTTTTCCTTTTAAGCTTAGATTTTCTCTTAGTTATCTAGAGACACCATCTACTATAATTTCTTTATATCTATTATTGTATTTCCTTTTTCCATTTGATCTCTCATCACCAGTTCCGATTCCACACTTCTTCCTACGGTTTTTCTTATTCACCTCTTCCCGAGCTATGCCCTTTTCTATATAATGCTTTCTTTTTTCCTCCTGACCTATTACTACCCATCTTTTCTTTAATTCCCTCCTACTCTTATGCAATATCCTACTTTTCACCCGCTTTTCCATTTTTTCTTCCTATCTTACAACTTGTTTTCTTTGTTGAAGTCCTATTTTCTCTAATTTTACTGCTTCTTGATCCAAAACTCATAACTCTCTTCACCTATTTATCCAAAATTTACTTTCTTTTTACTATGTCCTTTTCTCACACTCTTTTCTCAATTCCCCATATCTGCCTTAGCAGCTTATTTCCTTTTTTTGATAACGCCCTTAACAGTTGTAACTTTTCGATTTTTTACCATCACCATTCTCTTTACTCCTTCCTCATTTTCTTCGGAAATACTAATATCTTAATTGTAGACCTTTATGTCTTTCCGTGCTTCTTATTTTTTCAGTACGATCTTCGTAGTTCTCATCTCTCTTTCATCATTAGCTACAACTACCACATCATTTGCTTAAGCTAATACCCCACCTCTGCGTTTTTATTACCACCCCTCTTTCTAAATATTTTCATCAAATCCCCCACTCAACTCGTTAAAGGTTTTTGGTATTTTCCTATCCCCTCCTTGATAAGTGGGACATGTTAACCACAATAAAAAGAGCATAATGAATAAGAAGAAGGGCAAAATTAGAAAATATAGAAAACTTAAACCGATAAAATTAGAACACAGAATAAATTGCCAATAACGAGTAAAGAGTGTCATCTAACAGACCAAATCTTAAGCTAAGAGTAAAGAAGGGAAAAGTGTATTAATATCTGAAGCAACCAATGTCTATCAACGCCCATTAACGCCAGAGTATATAACAAATCGTAGTACTATCATAAAAAACACGATAATTGTAAACAAATGGGATGCTTTGGCAACTGCGCTGCTGCTGGTCTACTGCAGAAAGATTTCCTGAAATGCAGGTTATTTTCTATTCGTTGTCAGCAAAAATTGATCAGACAGCGGCGGTTTATGTGTGGTTTATTACTTGAAACACATTATATTACACTAGATACAATATTTACATAAAAGAACTGATACCGGAGCGCGATTTCTGACACTGATATGTGCGTATTCGCGTACTGCCTTACTAAATGTGTAAGTTTGTTGTAACTGTAACTCACTGTCTTTCTGCTGACGACTTATTTTTATTTAATTGTATTAAGTAGATCGTTGTTGAATCAGGAAGGTTGCTGAAAGTATGGTTTTTATATGGTCAACATTTATTATTCGTGTTTGATAACAAGTTGACGCTGTTTTGTTTATATTCCGCATTCTTTGAAAATTATATTTTTGCATGTGTGCGTTATGAGACTTCTTTTTCAACGCCATATGGTTTTCTTTTTAAATCTGTAATCGCGTAATAATATATAAGCGAAAGTCCTACAGCCTCTGCCGCATCCCCCATTTCAATTGCCATCTCTTCTTTTCTTTCCATTTCTCTTCTCCGATAGCTCTATCCCTTACTGCTGCATGTATAACTTCTATCTACGTTTCTGTAGGTCTTCCTCTTCTTTTTATTCCTTTTGGGATGTAACTTATTGGTCTTTTGGGCTATGGTTTTGTTTCTATTCTATCCATTGTGGTATATATCCTTTCTGTTTCTCTTCTAATTTCTTCATTTCTTATGTGTTCAAGTTTTGATTTCCTGCAGGATCTTCTTAAGAAATCCATTTCTACTATGTTAACCTTATTTTTATTTGTCTGGGTTAGCTGCCAGCATTCCGACTCATACGTTAGTATTGGTTCCACAATTGCCTTGTAGATTCTTATCTTTGTGTTCAACGTAATTTGGTTTGACTATAGAATAGAATTTAGCATTCGCACATATTATTGTCCTAGTTGGGTTCTTTGTCCTATGTCCTTATTGGATGTTCCCTCGGTCGATACTATAGTACCTAGGCATTTATATTTTTCACATTGTTTTATGTTTCTTATATGTAGTTGTGGGTCTTCTTGTTCTTCTCCAATCTTTACGTATTCTGTTTTCATCATGTTTATACTCATTTTCCACTAAATCACGTGCTCTTAAATGCATAACTTTCGGAATCTACAAGCTCCGGCGATTCAAATGATTGCAGCAACTTAGAATGATCACGAATTAAAATACTAGAGTAAAAAAAATTATTGAAAAAATGCCGTCTGGTGCTTCTTTGATAGATTTGTTGATTGTCGCTTTTTGAGCGTACTTGTGATTTTTTAGCTTTGTAATAGCCACCTTGTCGCTTGAAAACGACAGCGATTTTTATATTAAAATAATTCTCAAAATTTTTAAATTATAAACTACTTACATACTATACAAGGTCACTGGTAATTGGATACATTCCTTTGAGGTCTGATAGAACAAGAGGTAAGGAGTAAATTTAACCCTAATATGTATTATACAAAACTCAATGGATTTTGATATATTTCGATTTTCAATTTTTTCTAAAAAAAGTTGATGTTAATATGTTAAAATGTAATTTTCAAAAAATTTACGTTAAGTTTGTGGAACCTTTTTGATGGAATACTTGCCCAACACTATGATCTTCCGTATGGAATAAAAAATATCCCTTAGCATTTCCATCATGTGATAATTTCAAAAAAAAACTTGTACAAAATAATTTTTTAAAATCAGATGTGATAATTCTTTGAGGTTTTTACAAATAATTCTCAACGTTTCTTGCGTACAAATTGTGACAAAACTTCCTTGTTGCAATAGCTGCGAATCTTACAACAAACCCTTAACCGTTCCAAAAAAAAAATAGTAAAAATGAAGCAGTTGACGGATTTATTTAACTACTGTCCACCACTAGACCATATACATAGAAGTCAGCTGTAAATTAAATTAACAATAAGTACATTAGTACTTAATTCTTATAATTCTTGTTCAAAATGGGAGCCCCTATTACGTATACACGCACGGCAGCGTCTTTTTAATCGCCAGGACATAACCAATTTTCATAACATGCACTATTGGGCGGAAGAAAATCAACATTTAATAAAGGAAACTAGTTTCCAAAGGAAGTTTTCAGAAAATGTATGGATGGGAGTTGTTGGCCGCTATTTAATAGGGCTTTACTTTTTACCTTAACATTTAAACGGAGAGATCTATGAAGATTTTCTAGAAGATCACCTGCAGGAGCTTCTAGAAGATGTATCTTTAGCCGCCAGAACGCGAATGATTTTTCAGCACGACGGTTGTCTAGCACATTATAGGCTGACGGTACGAAATTTGCTGAATGAACGTTTCCCTAACCGTTAGATTGGAAGAGCAGGCCTAATAGTTTGGCCAGACCGAAGTCCAGATTTAACTCCTCTGGATTACTTTGTATGGAGTCGTATGAAAGATATAGTATACGAAACCCCAGTCAATGCAAGGCTTGACCTTAGACAAAGGATAGTCGACGCTACCGCATCCATACGGGATACATTGACCACCAGAGTGGCAAAAACAGAAATAAGAAGACGCTGCCGTGCGTGTATACGTAATAGGGGCTCCCATTTTGAACAAGAATTATAAAAAATTAAGTACTAATGTACTTATTGTTAATTTAATTTACAGCTGACTTCTATGTATAAGGTCTAATGGTGGACAGCAGTTAAATAAATTCCGTCGACTTCTTCAGTTTTACTTTTTTTTTTGGAACTGTTTAGGGGTTTGTTGTAAGATTCGCAGCTATTGCAACAAGGAAGTTTTAACACAATTTGTACGCAAGAAGAGTTGAAAATTATTTGAAAAAACCTCAAAGAATTATCACATCTGATTTTAAAAATTATTTTTGAAATTATCACATGATGGAAATGCTAAGGGATATTTTTATTCCATACGGAAGATCATAGTGTTGGGGAAGTATTCCATCAAAAAGGTTCCACAAACTTGGCGTAAATTTTTTGAAAATTACATTTTAACATATTAACATCAACTTTTTTAAGAAAAATTGAAAATCGAAATATTTCAAAATCCATTGACTTTTGTATAATACATATTAGGGTTAAATTTACTCCTTACCTCTTGTTCTATGAGATCTCCAAAGGAATGTAGCTAATTACCAGTGTCCCCGTATGTTCTACAAAAAACATTGTTATTTTTTTAAGATACATTAATTTAAAGAAACAAATAAATTTTAAGCCAGAAGTACAGACAAGTATTATTCGTAACATAATAGAATTCGTTCCTCATCAGCGTATTCAGGGAGAGGTTTTGGGGGTTCAAACCCCCCCTTGCCTGGTCGACTCTCCGCATATGAATGCAATCGTGTCGATTACGCGAAAGCAAAAATATTCTTTAGCAGTAACTCCCACTTCGTGCTCAATTCGGCGTGTGTATCATAGCAAAATGCAACGTGTAGTGTAAATCGAGTGTGTATGCGCTATTAGGAATCTGGCTGTAGTAGTTGTGAATAATTATAATGCATATTCAAAGTGTGTTATTTCACATCATTATCAAGGTTTTCTAAATCAGAGTTTTACATTTTTTATTTATTTACAAGTTAATGACATGCTGCCGCTGTGGACTATTCCATAACGGAAATTGACGTTTCATGCAAGAAATTGTTACAAGTTACAATGGGTGATAAGCGTAAGTTGAAGACTGCTTCACTAAATGAGTTTTTCTCCAAAATTCAAAAAATCCAAATCCAATCCGGAGATAATCAGGAGTCTAGCAGTAGCAGCGCAGCCACTTTGAGTTCTACATCTACCTTAGAGAAAGCCAAAAGTAGTGAGAATCTCGGTAATATAATTAATGATATTGTTAATATTCTAAATAGCGAAATCAAAGATGAAAAACCCTGTCACTTGATAAAAAGTTTGTGGTGCTCAGAAGAGAAATATAAATTCCCAGTGAACGAGCAACGTAACCTAAAATTTTAGTTTTCATGGTTGAAAAGATATTCCTGGCTAGCGTTCTCTAAACGATATGACGCTGGATTTTGCAAATATTGCGTATTATTTGGCATCTCATACGGTGGAGTGGGAAGTCAACCCCTTTGTAAACTAGTCAAGGAGCCATTCCAAAACTGGAAAAAAGCCATTGAAACCTACGAAGATCACCAAGCGGCTAATTATCATAATAAAAACCGTACTACAAACCAAAAGGTTTGGCACTGAGGGAGCATCGTGATTCTGGTCCCTTATATTTGGATGAGCCAGATGAGAATGATGAGAACTTCTGAGCCCTTCTAAGATACAACTGTAAATCGCGTGACAAAACGCTAGAAAAACATCTCGAGAATTCGGTAAAAAATGCTACCTACATAAATCCAGTAATTCAGAACGAAATAATCTCTAGGTGCAATGACATAATACTAAAAAAAATAGTGTCGAAGTACTTCTCCGTTCTAGCAGATGAAACAAGCGATATTGCAGGCATAGAGCAATTCTCGATGTGTGTGCGCTATGTAAATAATGCAAATAAAATCTGTAAAGGCTTTTTACAATTTGAACCAATCATGGACATGACTGAAAAGGGAATTGCTAATACGTTAATAGAGTCGCTCAAGAAATTCGGTTTGAACCTTGAAAACATGATAATCCAAGGTTTTGATAGAGCTGCAGCCATGAGTGGAAAGTTGAATGGCGCTCAAAAGTTTGTCCATGACCAATACAGTTTAGCATTGTATGTTCACTGTGCCTCTCATCGTCGGAACTTAGCATTATCGGGCGCATGTAAATTGCCTTCTATTCGTAACTGCATAAGAATATTAGGCAACGTTTATAACTTTTTTAACACTCCCAAACGTCTTTCAGTGATGAAAAACTCAATTTAGAAGTCTCTGCTTAAAGTATCTGCGACGCAACTGAAGAACCTGTGTGCTACACGATGGGTGAAACGTCATACATTTGTAATTGTTTTTTGGAATTGCAAAATGCGACACATGCTGCTCTACAAAAAACCTCTAAATAGCCTAACAAAACTTCTTCTTCAACAGCGATGCAATTACTGAGTGTAATTGAGAATACAAAGTTTCAAGTTTCTTTGCAAGTCGTGTCAAAGTTTTTGCCGAATGCTTCAAAGTGAGAACTTGGATCTAGTTGCAGTAATTAAATTGGCAATAGATATAAATTATGTTTTTCAGAAATTCCGAGGAAACGCCACATAGGAATTCTATGCACTTTTCAAAAATGCTGAAAACATAAAGCGATGGATTCAAAGTCAAAGTTAAAATGCCAAGAATAGTTGGCAAACAAATCCATCAATCCAACATTGGTGCAAATAACCTAGAAGAATATTACCACATCACTATTTATAATCAACTTTTGGACTCCACCATTAATCAATTACATAGCAGATTATTAAAACACAAAGACATTCTTTAAAGTTTCATGTGTCTTCTTTCTGCCAATCCGGAATTCGCCAAGACTGCAGAGGACGATGTTCGTAAATTGATCAGCTATTACTCCGCTTTGCTAAATATTGAACCAAATTCTAGAATTGGAGAAATAAGAGTCTGGTAAAAATTCGTTTCATCATCACTAACTGTTTCGAAAACTGGATTAGAAGCGCTCAAGATATGCAATAAAAAGATATTCCCAACTGTGCATACACTATTAAAAATATTAGAAACTCTATCCGTCACAACTCCCACTAGTGAGCGGTCTTTTTCAACTCTACGACGTCTCAAAGCTTACCTGAGAAATACTACCAACAAGAATCGACTAAATGGTCTAGCTATGCTCAGCATTTACAGAGATATCCTTGTACTCTTTGAGGAAGTTCTGAATGAACTTGCCCGCCACATCAGAAAACTTCTAATTCGTCTGTAGGACTCACACTTAAGAATGTAAGCACTCACTGTTTTAAATAAAAACTTTATATCGACACTGATCTTTAGTCATCAACAAAAATTTCATTCTGAAATCGTAGGTAAGATAAGTTCATGTTGTAGATAGCAGATACCTATCATTAAGTTTTCAACATCTAGAGTACTAGGTGCAAAAATATGCTACTTGCTAATAGATATGTGTGTTTAGTGAGTAAGATGTATAGGTTTTGAAAATTCAGAACCAAAACATTAGCCGGTAATTGTAGTAAGGTTAAATCAAGAAAATTTTAATCCTAATTTAATTCCAAACTTCCCCCTTACTGGTGTTTTGAATAAGTCGGTGTCGTTCCTACGTAGTATTATCTTTAAGCAAGAGTCATGGCGACGATTTGCAAGTTTCAAAAAGTAAGTAAGACAAACATCATCAGTGTATTGCGTCGTTTTTTTATTTTTACATCATTATATGAAAACATTGTACTCTTTCTGATATTTCTTTCATGATTTTACTGGTAGTAAGGTCGAAGTCGCGGCTTCTAGAGTTTCTTTAGGAAGACCATTCTCTTCCATTTTTAGGTAAAGTACACTTAAACACTGCTTAGAACAGCAATTTATTTTACAATTACTGCTATACGTTTACATAATTACATACTTACTATAGTCTGTATACTATTGGCGCGGAGTAATAAACCTGTCAGAATTATCGAATCTCCCGTATTGCAGTGGCGTAGGTACCTGATACGTTTGGAAAATAATATTTTTAGTAGGTAAACATATTTTAATAGTAAAATCTACCTTGATATGAATTATTATGTGGTTATATGTTATTTATTTTATTTGTATAGTAGATCACATTACAAATTTTACTTCTTACGTATTATATACCATTATTTTGTATCTTGGTATAATACCCACATCTACGGTTATGATTCTCGTTTCATCAGTACCTGGGCTGATGACAACGTGTTTTCTAGATTAACCTATTGTTCTCAGACCCTAGATGGGTCGATACGCTGCAAGAGCGGCACAATGATCGTATTTTGGTTAGAATTTATTGGTTTTTACTTAACCGTAGAAGTACCGTTTTCACAAGAAAATAAAGAATTATTTCAAGCAATTATGATTTATTACTCCGCGCCAATAGTATACAGACTATAGCAGTTACTATTTTCGGAGACTTTATGAAACTTACAGATTCAATTGTTTCCGTTTTTCTTTTGATTTTTAAAGGCATCACATGCATCTTTGTATCAATATGAAGCGTAAACTGCAATTGGCTGCTGTTACCTTCTTACTACCCTCGGCTATCGCCTCCTGCATTAATATGACGATGAGAGCAGCAAAATGCTTTATTGTATTATAATTTTTAAAAGCAATAACAAAACGTACTTGTTAATGTGTAAATTACACAACAAAAAATATCTAAACTCTTATAACAAAGAATTATAATTATCTAGGTACAATATTCCGAGTATGTGTTATAGGTATTTAAGGGACGTTAAAAATGCCACAGTAGAAGTGTGCGCATCTTACATTCTTGTTTAATTAAACAGGGTAAAAATTTAAATAAAACAAGCATGTGCAACGGTATGGGGCGCGAAATGACACAAAACAACAAGCTCCTGTAGAAGTTGACCTTTTTTTTCTTATGCGAACTAGTTGTAATAAGAAAATAATTAATTTCGAGCCATCAAGCAATGGAATAAAGAACCGGATGATCTATTTCAACCGTGAGAAACTGAAAGCTAACCTGATTATGTACCGATTAAATGTTAATGTAGCAAGTCAGGAAACACCAAAATTAAACGAGCTACCAGTAGTAATTTAATATTAGCATTAAAAAATATATAATAATAAATTTTGAAAGATATATCTTAATGATTTCCGTTAGAAGAAGACGCGAATTTTTCTAATAAAAAATTTTTATTTTGTTTCAGGATCAAGTTTCAATCGGATTATGTGTCCTTTGAGAAGGTATGTAAATGTACATTAAACCGCGTGCAATTTAATTCAATTTTTTTCTATTACATATCAATAATCGTTCAACGTGAGAAGGAAAATATCCATTCCTTTTTTTATGTCAGTGTGTGCTGTGATTTAATAATGGGTTAATAACCCATCAACGAAACAAGTTCGTTTCCGCAACAACCGGTTGTATTGCTATATAAATAGATATAGACCAGAAAAGAGGACTTTCAATTTTTATTTGTAATTTTAATTTGTTATTTCTTGAAGATGAAAAACTCATTAAGTATCAATAAGGGAAAAAAATTTATATCGGAAATTATATTGATTCAACTTGAAACTTCATCAATTTCATTTTACTTTGGAAAAACTTGAAGTTGATAAATTAAATGTTTGGGCCATTTTTATTTATAAAAAAAATTCGTATTAATCATTTTTATATTAAAAACGAAAAAAGATACTTTATGTTAGTAGCTTAACAACCGTGAAAACTTATTAGTTCTGGTTTATACGATTTGCTGATTCTGCGAACTATATGATCTGAATGTTTATTGTATATCTTAGGTTTTTTTATAGTTACTTGAATTTATAATTATTTCCTCAAAATATTTTTGCAAACCCAACCTGTCCAAATTTCAATACAATTTTTCCTGAAAACTTTTTCAAGATATATCAAACAAAAAAAAAGAATTACGCATACCAATGTTAAATCTTGAGTTATTGTCGAGTTCGCAGAAAAATCAAGTATAAAAAGCACTTAAATTGTTTTCAGAATTTTCTAATTTTTAAACAAAGATATTTAATTCTTTTCTTATTCATTACGAATCTCAATTGACGCTCTTACCAACGAAAAGTATTTAAGTTTTATTTATGTGACATAATTTCTTTCCAACAATATATAAAAAAATTACACCCAAAATAGCACAAGAAATATAAATGTTAGTGTCAATAATATTAATAACTAATTCAAATGTAACTTTTACAAATCAGAAAGATATTTTAAGTAAATATTTGCGAAATCTTTTATGTAGATATTAGAAAAATATTTGTGGTAAATCTTTGTAAAATATTCAAAAAAAATATATGAAACTAATTTGCTTGGTTTACTTAATTATTGCCTTTTTTAATTTTAGAACTGTTTAATAATTGCAGTTCCTCAAAAATATTTAATTTGCAGAAAATATACCCACATCATTATAAAATATCCACTTAATATTTTTCAAATAACTTTTTTTATATTTTGTAAATCGCTCGAATAAATATTTACTGTCTAATGATTATTATATTATTATTTGTTTGGTGCAATATTTAATTATTTAATACGTTCGTTAAACAGCAATGTACCATGGACGGATAGGGAATAGATTTATAACACAAAAACCATTGATTATACTGTTATGATTTTAATTTGAAAAAAAACTATTTTGGATAAATTCGGAGGTAACCTGAAAACGAAAATTGTCAAATAATTGATAAATAAATGTTAATATGCAATTTTTATTAATAAAAAAGATAAAGTGTATTTAAAATAAGTTATATTCACATTGAACTAAAGTATACACATTACATAAATTTGGCGCTAGCAACGTTGGGGCAGAGTAGGATATAAATATAGAAATTAGCGACCCAAATTGTTTACTACAAAAATGGTTAGACCTTCACAAGAACAATTATTTCAAAAATTATTTGAAGAATTAAATAATATGCAAACAAATACGAATGATATGGAAAAAAACATGCAAACAAATATGAGTAAGATGGAAAGGAAAATGACAACGAAGGAAGATTTTAAAAACGTATAAACAAATATAAAGGAAAAATTAAAAAAGATATGGAAAATATGGGAAACAACAACAAGGAATATGAAAAAAAATTAGAAGTGTATTATGAAGAAAAAGTTAGATTGTAGGACAGGTTTAAAAAAAGTACAGTCAGAAATAGAGAAACTTCTGATGAGGCAAATGACGTATGAAGTTAGCAAAGAAGGAGGAGTTACGTTCAAAGTTAAATGGGATCACAAAACCCAGAGTTATGCCTTAAATAAAACTAGTTCCGTATGATTAAAAAAAGATAAAGACGTTTAGGACAAATTATTGACAAAATAAGAATATAAGAAAGGAGATTGACAGCGCGGTTTAATGGACTGTAAAAAATATAACCAAAAAAAAATTGATTCGCGCCCCCTAATCCCAGTACATGAATTCACTGTTATGCGTCAGGGAGCGAAAAGGAAAAGGACTTACTCAATATATTTCTTGCAGCGGTTTTGTAGCGGAGAACGTTTTGATACAGGCACTAGTGCACGTACACTTCTAGCGGCGGTATTACGAAAAGTGCCTATATCCAATTGCGTTCGAATTTCGATGGCGATTACAAAAATGGCCTTGCAAATACATGGATAAGGAACAGGTCTATTAATATTGAAATGTACAGTTAATAAACCCGCACAACACCAAATCCATGTACTCGAACCGCGGTAGCAAATTAAGCGCGCCAAACCATGCCCCCAGCCTGGAAAGGGATGAACTTATCCGTTTCCAGACACAATAAGAAAAAAATGAATTAATCGTTTAAAAATAAAAAAAATAAAAATAAAATTATTTGCAACAAATCTTAGCGCTCGAACCAGCGCAAACATACTAAATAAACGATAACTGCAAATTAAAAATTAAATTAATTAGCGATATGTAAAAAAAATGTATATACATATACGTATTATATATAATTAAACCAGTAATTTTCAAAAAAATCAAAGTTAAGAAATAGAAAAAATTAAAGTATGATTAGACAAAAATCATTGAGATGGCAAAGGACACAACTTCACAACACCTCTTCGAAAAATTCCTGTTTTACAACGGACATCGGCAACTCTAATTATATTGTCCCTTCCAGGATACACATTTTCAATTATGCCAATAGGCCATTGTAAGGGAGGTACATTGTCTTGTTTGATTACAACGATTGTGCCCTTTTTAATTGGATTAGATAGAGCATTCCATTTTTGTCTCGATTGCAAGGTGTTTAAATACTCTATTCTCCACCTATTCCAAAAAGAAGATATAAGTTGATCAATTAATTGCTTGCGGGGTGCCAGATTTATACGTTCATTAGTGAGATCTGAGATGGGTAGCGATTTCAGTGGAGTTAGAGCAAGAAAATGGGCAGGTGTAAGTGGTAGAGGATCTGACGGATCTGAACTAAGAACTGACAACGGACGTGAATTTAAGAGAGCCTCTATTTGAATTAGTATTGTGGACATTTCCTCATACGTAAACAACTGATTACCAATCAATTTGGATAGGTGAGTCTTTACGCATTTTATGTTGCTCTCCCAAATGGATCCAAAATGTGGCGAGCGGGGAGGGTTCATTTTCCATTCGATACGCAATTCTTGTAAGGACTTCCCGAACTTATCCTGATAATCACGTGAATTGAGTAATTGGTATAATGAATTAAGGTACGACTTCGCACCAACAAAATTGGTTCCACAATCAGAATAGAGTACACTTATTGGTCCTCGACGTGATAAAAATCTTGTCAAAGCGTGAAGAAAAATTTCAGTAGAAAGATCTGACACCAACTCAATATGGACACCATGTGTAACAAGGCATATGAACAGACAAATGTAAGCCTTTTGGCTGCGAACTCCTCTCTGTCTGCGCAAAATAATGTTTAGCGGCCCCGCATAGTCCACACCAGTGTGAAGAAAGGGTTTAGCCTCACAAACGCGATAAGATGGTAAATCACCCATCATTGGAAATTGCGGCTTGGGATTAGCTTTAAAACAAGTATTGCAAAGTTGAATTCGCTGTCTTACAATATTGCGCGCTGAGAGAATCCAAAACCTTTGCCTTAGCAACGACATTAATAATTGTGGACCAGTATGCAAGTATTTAGCGTGATAATAGTCTATTATTAAGTTGACTATATGATCGCGGCGCGGCAGTAAAATCGGATGTTGACTGTTGTAGTCCAAATTCGAATTTACTAATCTTCCTCCTACTCTCAAAATATCATTAGAAAGGAATACATTTAATTTCAACAATGGGCGAGGTAGCTGTTTTCCATACTGAATCAGTTTTAATTCTTCAGAAAAATGTACTTGTTGTAAAGCTTTAATTATTGCTAACTCAGCAATTTCGTAGTGACCAACTTCAAACTTGCGAGATACCTTTTAATAAAGCGTAAAATATAAATGACTATGCGAGTAATCTTAGGCCAAGAAGAAAATTTGCTGGCCAAGCAATACAAAAGAGGCGGTTTTGACCGTTTAACATCGTCTCTATTAAACAGCACATTTGATTTAATCTCAGGAGGTTCAGCGAAGCGTTTAGGATCAAATTGTTGTATAGGCCAATTTTCGATTGGGTCCTGTACAAAAGATGCACAATTAAACCACATCGGATGATTAATTAATTGCAACGGTGTTAGTCCACGTGATAAACAGTCTGCTGGATTATCTATGCCCTTTATGTGGTAAAACTGTTTGCAATTAATATTACCGTGGATAGTCGAAACACGATTTGCGACGAATGTTTGCCAACGAGCGGGATAAGAATGAATCCACGATAATGCGACTGTGCTATCACAAAATGCAAATACATTATCAATTTTGATACGAACTGCATAAGAATCAATAACTGATTTCATTAATTTAGAAAGAAGTACAGCACCACATAATTCTAAGCGAGCGAGCGAAACAAATTTTACGGGAGCTACTTTTGACTTAGCACATAACAAATTAACAATAAAAGTTTTAGTAGCTGGAAAGTAAACGTGCAAATAAACAACACCACCATAGGCGCGTTCACTAGCATCTGAAAAGCCTAACAAAGACAAAACGCATTGATGATGAACACCCACGTGACGAGGTAATTGAATTGTATCTAGTAAAACTAATTCACTTTCAAATTGATTCCATAGTTTGACAACGTTTTCAGGTGGTACGTCATCCCAATCAAGTTTATTTTCCCAAAGTGATTTGATGATTAGTTTAGCTAGTAATGTAACAGGCGCCAGAAAACCCATTAAATCCCAAATTCTAGCTATACATGACAAGATATTTCGTTTGGTACACTTACGTTTATCTGTTCGTACTGTAAAAGTAAAATAATCTAACGCGGGTATCCAACGAAGACCTAAGATTTTCATGTCCTCGTCAGAGCTAAACTCAATGTATTCGGTAATGCGATCTTCGGCTGGTATTTTAGCCATGAATTGCGGCGAATTACTAGCAAATTTTACGAGTTGAAATCCACCTTGATGTAAAAGATGTTTTAATTGCGAAGATAATTCTATGGCGTCTTTTAATGTTAAACAACTTACAGCGAGGTCATCCATATAAAATGCGTCGTTTTGGACCAAAGCGGAGGCTAGCGGAAATTTATCTTTTTCGTCAGAAGCAAGTTGACGAATAGTGCGCATTGCTAAAAAGGGCTGCATTTCATGCCAAATGTAACGCGGTTAAATTCAAATAATTGTAAGGGTTCGTCTTTGTGGAAACGATAGAAAATGCGTTGGAATCTTCGAAAATCTTCGCGAACTAAAATTCTTAAGTACATTTCTCTTATATCAGCGGTTATTGCGAATGGAAATAAACGAAAATTCAGAATGATACGGAATAAATCGGATTGCAAATTGGTACCCGTATGCAACAAATCATTAAGAGAATAACCGGAGTCGGTTTTCATGCTAGCATCGAGAACCATACGAAGTTTAGTAGTAGGTTTATCTTCTCGCACGACGACATGATGAGGTATTACGTATTGCGTTTTAGAAGAATTCATTTCAGTAACTGGGGATATATAACCTTTTCTAAGTAATCAAAAATATTTTGTCGTATTGAAATTTAATTTCTGGGGTGGTCATCAGACGGCGTTCTAACGAAATAAATCTACGTTCAGCACTAATTAAAGAATCCCCAAGAAAGTTAGGGTCGCGACAAAACGGCAAAGTCACTATATAGCGCCCTTCTGGACGTCTTGTAGTGGTGTCTGTGTAAATGTTCTCGCATTCTTGCTCATCGGGTGACAATAATTTAGCAGTAGGGGTTTCTTCCAACTCGAAAAAGCGACTAAGACCAAGTGTTTCATTACAGTAAATGCTGCAGTACGCACTACAATCGTTAACCATTGAATTGCGAAGAATAGGAGCTGTTCCCACTACTAAATATCCTAACAAAGTTTCTATAGCAATAGGTTCAGATGAAGAACGCGAGATTTTGTCGTTAAGTAATATGCGTGAAAAACATCACAACCCAATATAATGTCAATTTCACCTGGTACGTGATAGCTTTCGTCAGCGAGAGGAATGTTTTCTAAGTACTCTAGCGCGGAGGTGTCTATAAATGCGGTTGGTAATTTGTTCGTAATGCGCCGAACAACATATGGCTTTATAATTAGTGACACATCATCTTTATATCGAGAATGGATAGTTAAATGAGCGGTTCCTTCAATTTTATTTTCGATATCTCCTAATCCGGAAATTTTTGCTCCACAAGAAAATTGCAAAGGCAAACCCAAACGATTACAACAATCACTCGTAATAATTTCTTTTTGTGATCCACTATCAACTAATATGCGTACAGTTTGCGAAATGCCGTTAGAATCAAAAACATTACAAACAGCGGTACCTAATAAGACGATTGAGAAATGCCTCTTTGGCGCGAAAGGTGAATTTAATTCTGTGTTGAAATCAGCTGCACATAAAGATACTACAGGACTTTGAGCGGGATTGTCAACTTGACTGTTATCTATTGGCGTTGCGGAAGCAGAACTACTGAGCGAAATTGAATTAGGATCAAAATGTAAGAGCGAATGATGATAGCGAGAACAATAACGACATTTTATTTCCGATTTACAATTTCGCAGACTGTGTTTATTACTTAAACAATTAATGCACAATCCTTTAGCCTTTGTGAAATTGTATCTATCGCGCGGTTCCAATTTACAAAATTTTGGACATTGATACATGTGATTGTGTGTAATTCCTTCACAACAAACGCATTTAGTGCTAACATTTTTGTTTGAAACGTTTATGAATGTTTTAAAATGATTTCGGCTATTCGATTGCGGTAAATGTTTAGTAGATAACTGCGATTGCTTTGAATAGCAATTTGAACGATTTAATATGCGGGATTGTTGACGAACAAATTCTATTAATTTTGCGCTATTAAATAAATCTTTATCATCGCGAACGTACATCTCAAAAGACCTTACTGTATCAGCATCTAACCTTCTTAACCCTATATGAACAAAAATAAATTCTACCATGTTATCAATATTCATTTGTTTAAGAGCGGCGGTAATAGTAGAATATTTATCAACAAAGGCATCCAAATTAGATGAATTGGGATTAGTTACAGGACTTATTGAGAGTAATTGATCAACGTATGACGCAGCGAGAACGCGTTTATCATTGTATTTTTACACAATGCGGTCCATAAGACCTCATAATTATCTCCGGTGGGCATGATCCCTTTACAAATGTTACGAGCCTTACCAGTTAGTCTGCCCACTAAGTATTGAACTTTCTCTGTCTGACTAAGATCATGATTCTCGTGAATAATTGATTTAAAAGTTTCATAGAAAATGGGCCAGTTTTCAATTTCTCCGTCAAACGAACTTAGTTCTAAACGAGGTAGTTTGGGAGTATTTTTCAAAAACTAGCGGAAGAGTCAATTTCTTTTTCGTCGGTGTTTTTAGCGTTGAAAGATTATGCTGAAAGTGTTTAATTTTGGAATATAAATCTTCAAATGTGTTTAATGGTGAATAATCAGGAGGCGTGTTGGGGCGAATAGCTAAATCTAAATCAATTTTTTCATCTAAACATGCTATGTAATCAGAGCGGATAATATCTATGGAAGCGGTATTAAATAGAAATAAGTTAGAAGATTCGTCGTCTTGCGGCGATGAAGACATTTCGTCTAAAATTTGTTCAGCGCGTTTTAAATACGAAGACATTTTTGCCAAGCACTTTCTAATTTGCAGTTCAATGTGATCGTTATCATCCGTATTTAACCTCGTAGTCATATTGTTGCAAATACTTTTAATTCGGTTAAAATTAAGTAACAAATTTAAATATAGGTAGCAATTCGGATCGCTAGGACCAAAAAATATGATAGCGCGGTTTAATGGACTGTAAAAATATAACCAAAAAAATTGATTCGCGCCCCTAATCCCAGTACATGAATTCACTGTTATGCGTCAGGGAGCGAAAAGGGAAAAGGACTTACCCAATATATTTCTTGCAGCGGTTTTGTAGCGGAGAACGTTTTGATTCAGGCACTAGTGCACGTACACTTCTAGCGGCGGTATTACGAAAAGTGCCTATATCCAATTGCGTTCGAATTTCGATGGCGATTACAAAATGGCCTTGCAAATACATGGATAAGGAACAGGTCTATTAATATTGAAATGTACAGTTAATAAACCCGCACAACACCAAATCCATGTACTCGAACCGCGGTAGCAAATTAAGCGCGCCAAACCAGAGATTGACTTTTGGTGTAACAGCACCAGCTGTATAATCCATTAAGAATCTCCTGTAAAATAAAAGCATCAGATATAGAACAAATGCGGAGGTAAATTTTTCTATAATACAGTAAACACTATACCTGAAAAAATACTGCACACATCATTCAAGAAAGTTGCCAGATGATCTGTACTGCTGTAAGTAGGACTGCTTAAGTCTGATGTTTTAGAGAGTATTTCTATTAGACCATGGAGGATGTTTGTGTCTATTAGATGGATGTATTATTGGAACAAACTAGTTAAATACATTCTAAATTACATTTTCTTTAAAATTACATTTAAGGCTGCATTTTCCATTACAGTTTTTCAACAAACACTAACTGCATAATCATATAATAAGACAACTAGCATCCTTAAAACCAAATGATGCCAGGAGTTCTGCAGAGACTTACTGTTAGTGTTCCTATGAATAGAGGAAAGAGACGTTAGTGTTATATATGAGATTATACTGAGCTAAACCTAAAATATTGCAAAAGTTAGTTTTGATATATTTCTGTCCGCTGAACGTTGTGAAGATGTAGCAAAATTGGTAAAATTGAAGTTTTCAACAATAAGAAGATCTGGACCAGATTTAATAAACATCTCTTTAGGGAGACCAAATATTAGTATAATTTGATCAATAATAAACTGGGAGATACACCAGACAACTACTGTATTTTTTATGGTTTGGTTAAAACGAATGCAAACCCTAATTACGCCAATTGTAGAGATGTAACCAGTTTGGTAAGTTTAACTTCAATGTTTAGATCTCTAAAAACACCTCTTTCTTAAGTTTTATTAGTGGTGTTAAATGACCCTTTCAGAAAACTGGGAAATTTGTCGGAAATATCTAACTATTTTAAACAAAGTCAATTAACCATGTATTTGTTATAGCATAGACATTAAAATTATAACTAACAACAAAACGATAGAATTGATCAAGACATGGGATTTTCGGCTGCCAAGGCAGCAACAGCTAGCTGGATCCAACTAATCCTAATCAGAGAGATTGCACTTTTTTTTTTTTGATTAAACTGGTATTGAGGTTCCAAGGGCATGATTACCGTCAATGTCTGGTACTAATTCAGTAATTTCGATTGGAATGCCCAGTTCTGTTGTTTTAGACCTAGAATTTTGCCAAAAAAAGTTTTTTCTACACTTTTTAGTTGATTTACAATAGAGTCAAGTGTATTTTTCATTGGTATGGTAACAAAATTATTAATAGAAGGAACTTCAATACATGTGCTGCAAAGCAAAGGATTCTATATAAAGTTATGAAAATATATTCACTTAGCACTTCCAACATATACAAACCTAAACTCAAAAAACAAAGAAACAACCAAAGGAAATGCGGATCGATGTAGCGCACTAAGTTCGTGGAGGACAAAGTATTTATAATAATTAGAGCAGCAGTGTCCGGCTTTGTCGCAGAAGTACCTAAAGAATTCTAAAAAATTAAACTGTTGTCTAACAAAGCGCCACCTGCTGGCTAAAAGAAAGAAATAAAACCGACCAACAGGAGATCAACAGATTTTACTTAAAGCCAAATACGCTAGATCAAACACACAATTAGTCTTAAGAGAAATACAAACAATTTAATAAAACAACAAACAAATCTTAAAGTACTAGGAAAATGTGACAGAAATAAAAAAACTGTCACATATATTTACGTGCGTTAGCAGTAGCTTCGCTTAATAATAAATAAGAATCGCAATTAAAGTGTCGGATTTTAGGTAAGCTTTAGCTACACCAAAATTAATGTTAACGTTTCAATTGAGGATTGGCTACTAAGAATGCTCTGCGTACACATATCACTTACACACGGCAATTTAAATTAACTTAAGCTGGTTATGAAACGTTTGGTTGTGGAGAGTACACCGAATAATAATTTACTTAAACACTAGAGATCAAGCCGTTCCATGTCATATGTTCTTGAGTTTCATACGCATTATCACTAAATAAGTTACTTAAATAATAAAACTTAACTGTAATCTGTACGATGTAGTTCTGAGGATGAAAGTTTTCTACTAGCGACGATATCAATAGTACGAAAAGTCAAATAACCCTAGGATTCCTCTTAGGGGAGGTGTGCGAAGAAGAGCGGAAGGCGATAGGCTCCCTCGATAAAGTTATGAAGCATAACCAACCCCTGTTAGACGTAGTATTTACCGGTTGTCTGCAGCTTAATTAATGCGAAACCGTGGCGTGGTCTTTAATTGATAGGAAAGGTTCTTAATCAGCCACTCCAGCACCCTCAGGAGTTGTCCGGGTAAAGCACACAGCGAGAACATTAGGTCACGCAACGTGTTAAAAGCATTTCCCATGGCAATTAGAATTAATACAAACAAAGAAAAACAATGTGTACTCACGGCAAATTTAACTGAATATAAATTTAACCAATAATTTGTATTGGAAATCTTGAATCACCCATTAATGATTTTTGTGTAAATTTCACTTTCAAGATGCACGCTAAAACACCCGTACAGAAGAAAAAGAAGATGTCCGCTGTTTGTCTAGGAATCTTATCCAAAATTTATTTTCCACCAATAGAAGATTAGCAAAATGAGCGCCCAATACGACTTTTGTCGTAACCTTCAGAAAATAAAACCGTAACAAAGTATTACAATAACATTAGTTTTCTTAGATACTGAGCTTTCAATAAAGGAAAAAAAGATTAAAACGTTTCAACCAGTCAGTCCGGTCCTTATCAAGGCATTCAAACTATTAGGAAAATTATAATGTGCCGCTATCCTCAGGTTTTCTGATCCAGATTTTTGTTCAACATCAATTAAAAACCCATGCGATTTTACAAACGTCAATAATTAAAAGTTAAACTTGTACAGATATAAACCATTCAAATTTGCAAATAACAATTGTTAGAGCCTAACATTTGCTTGGTTTCAAATAACACTCAGCAGAGAATTTTTCAAGCGCCGCCTATGATGTTACCAATTTATAGAATATGATTTTGCTTACTTTCAATTATTTTAATTTTGATTGTTTTTTCCAAGTTTGCAAATTTTTTTTTCAATTTGGCGCGAAATTTCGTGCCACAACTTAATTTAATGCTTGGTTAGACTGTAATCACTTAATTAACAAGTTAACTCTGAAGAATATTTCACCAATTGAATCAAAACCTTTCTCAATTAAATAATGTCTTTGACAAACAGTTTAATCAAAAAAATTTTATCGTAAAAACATAAAAAATTCAAGTACAACGTAAAATTGCAAAAGATTTAATTTTATCTAACTTATAAAATAAAAATGTATGAAATAAAAATATTATTGTGCGCATTCAAAAACATAAAGTTATAATTTGGTTCTTATTTTGAGATATTCATTGATAGAGAATCAGAATACTGAATAAGTTCAAATAAAAAACAATAAAAAGTTGTTTATGAAACTAAAAAAATATGTTGAGTAACACTATTTAAAAGAAAGCAGTTAATTTCTAAAGTTTATATCGGAACATATTTGTCACACTGCCGTATGCGCATCGGGTAAATAATGTACATATCATAATGAAGAGTTTTGCACACCATTTAAAACTGGTGTGAGCGTACACATTCTATTCCGTCTTTTTAAGTGTCCACCAATCCACAACGACGTCAAAATTGTGACACCAACATAATTGCTGCTGGCAACTACATAATTACAATTGATATAACTTTTATTGGAGAATAATAGAGATGAACTTTTTAGTGCCCCCGATTTATTGCCGCCAGTTTATTGGTGCGGTTTAAGCGCCACCGTTTCATCGCGAGGATGTTGAAAGGCCGGGACGTTTATTGTCACCGTTTTATTACCGGGATGTTTCATCGCCGTTGTTTAACTGTCGTACATTTTATCACCAACTTTTAATTACATTATATTATTGTTAATTTTGTGATAACAGAGACGATTACTAAGTAAAAAACAATAGTATATTATACACCAAGGTTGTGAAGTCTGTCATTATTGCCTTAGCGCCAGTTTCTTTTGCGAGGGGCGGTAGTGTACCACAAGGGTTGTTTAAATTTTTTGTATATAAGTCTAACCATGATCACGTAGCAGTTTGAGCTGGCAAAAAATTTAAAACCTTCTTTAAAATTAACATTTTGGGGCTCGTAAAATATAATTTTAGTGAAAATTGTTTGTATTCCTCTGTATATCTCCTGCTTCTTAGTGGTTTATTTTTTAAGTCCATTTGGGCTTTCACAATTAGTGCTCCGCTTTCAGGAAGTAATCGTTGGGAGATGTTAACTTCAATTAAAGTGCTTTCTTTTCACGTTGCAATTTAAGAATGTTCCTCCGTAATTTTATTTACCTAGGAGTATTTGAGATGGCAAGCTTGAGTAGTTTTGGTATAGCTAGAAATGTTAAGGGGCATTTATTTACATCGATTCTGAAAACACTTGTATAAAACATCTAAAAATTTTATTTATTGCTTCGCCAATATACCTTACATTATTTGAATATTAGGTTTCAGAAATTGACACTTGTAATTCATTTAGGAATGGCAAGTGTTTGCCACATACTCGTTAAGTTTTTATAGTCGACATTTTTATGCAACAGATCGTACCTTCCACATTCTGTTAACCATTTAAAACACCTATAACAAAATGTTTGTAATTTACTTAAAATTCTTCATGTAACTTAACTCGCCTGGATAATTCCCTTTGGAAAACCTGAAAAAATTGATTCTATTATCATATTTAATAAATAAATAAATTCAGGTTATGTATTTGGGGTTATGGAATGGGGGCGCAATTTTTAAACCAATGGCATTTTTTATTCAAATAATTTTATCGTGTTAGGTAATTTTAAGCAGCAAATACGTTAAAGATAATTTCCTGGATATACAAAATTATGTTTCACTCGTTTTTGTTAAATAACTATTCTTGGATTCTTTATTTTTTTTACTACTAGCTGTGAAGTGGACAATTATTGCGTCTCTAGCCAACTGAGAAGTTGAATTTCTCTATTAGTGGTTAATAATCTTTTTTATTGTTGACCTAGGTTAATAATGGACAATTTCAAATTTTTTGAGAATCTAAGAATAGTTGTTTAACAAAAACGAGTAAAACATAATTTTGTATATCCAGGAGATTATCTTTAACGTATTTGCTACTTAAAATTACCTAACACGATAAAATTATTTGAATAAAAAATGCCATTAGTTTAAAATTCGCGCCCCCATCGCATAACCGCAAATACATAACCTGAATTTATTTATTTATTAAATATGATGGTAGAATCAGTTTTTGCAGGTTTCCCAAAGGAGATTTAACCAGGCGAGTTAAGTTACATCAAGAATTTTAAGTAAATTACAAATATTTTGTTGTAGGTGTTTTGAATGGTTAACAGAATCTGGAAGGTCCGATCTGTTGCATAAAAATGTTGACTCTAAAAACTTAACGAGCATGTGGCAAACACTTGCCATTCCTAAATTAATTACAAGTTTCAATTTCTGAAACACAATATTCAAATGATGCAAGGTATATTGGCGAAGCAATAAATGCCCGTTAACATCTCTAACTATACCAAAACTACTCAAGCTTGCAGCTCAAATACTCTTAGGTAAAGAAAGCTACGGAGAAACATTCTTAAATTGCAACGTGAAAAGAAAGCACTTCAATTGAAGTTAAGATCTCCCAAAGATTACTTCCCGAAAGCAGAGCACAAATTGTGACAGCCCAAGTGGACTTAAAAATAAACCACTAAGAAGCAAGAGATAAATAGAGGAATACAAACAATTTTTACTAAAATTATATTATACGAGCCCCAAAATGTTAATTTTAAAGTAGGTTTTAAATTTTTTGTCAGCTCAAACTGCTACGTGATCGTGGTTAGAGTTGTATATAAAAAGTGAAACAACCCTTGTGCTACATCTTTACAAATACAATGTGCAAAGGTGACAAATTGAAGTCGATAGTATTACACTGCATAGAAAAGCTACAACTACAATGCGGTGCCAATGTTAGGGCAGTAGTAAAATTTTCGAAACCTAATTAAAAGAATAGATGTATCACCGGAAAAACCATACCTTCTCGTAAACGATAAGAAAATCTATTATTTCTTCGATGTCTCCTATTTATTGAAGTCGGTGCAAAATAACTTGATTAAATACGACATAATCTTTAATAACAAGAAAGTATCTTGGAAAGACATTAAAAATTTCTACATGTCAGACAAATCTAAACCGCTGCGATTGGCTCCTAAATCAACTAATTTACATATTACTAATTATTAGAATAAAATAATGAAAAACAAAAAGAAGTAGCTTTCAAATACGAGTTTGAGATGAATATACTTAAGTAGAAATGGCACAAGTTAAAATTCACTACCAATAAAGCGACGGCAATGAACTGGCTGCTATGACCCAGCGGCACTCAAAAGATTAATAAATTTAAAAAATATTCGCAAACATTAAGGTATTATTTTGATTATCCAGGTTATATCGAAAACCTAATCAGGTTTTTGGAAGTCATTTTTTAGTTTAGCTGTGTATATTTTGAATTGCACCGTTTGCTGCCAGTGCCCTTCTGTCGCATGTATATTTTTGTTGGGTATTGAAATGTTTTATTTTTTCGACACCTCAAATTTTTATTATTCGTAACAGTGATAGAATTTTATAGAGTGTGCCAACTAATACCAACTAATACCAATTAATGTAATAATTGTCTATATCAACTTATGCCAACTCTAAGTGTATTAAAAGAAAATCTACAGTTACTAATAATTTAAAAATATTGTAGGCTTTAAATTGCGAGTGTTTTCCGCATATTACATTTTTTTTCACAATATCTTATTATTTCTCGCCTCTAGAACGTGCCAATTTATTTGTTTAATATTTTAGTAAACGAAAATATAAATTTCGGTAATGTTCCAATAAACGTGCGCCGCGAGCATCTTATCGTTACTTAATAAATATAACGTAGTCTATTTACCAACGGTAATGGCAATAATTATTGCTAGACCATTTCAGCTTTCAGTTGGGTAGGAAAACTCAACACAAAATTCTATTAATGTACAATATCTGTTCAACATCAACTATAACATAACCGCAAAACTATTTAATCTAATGAAAACACCGCCTGTTATCATCAAAACATGCAACAGAAACGGTTGGCGGCGGCGACGACCATAATACGTGCACGAAAAAAAGTTAATGATATCGAGGCTGTTAACACAGCATCATCCTTGCAAAACTTTTTCAAACAAAAAATTTATATTCTACGGTAAAGACATCTGCGCGCAATAATAATAAACTGAAAGGGCGCCCAAGGGCTTCGTTATTACTTCCCAAGTTATTGCCTTATCCTTTTTGATTATGTAAATTACGTGCGGTCAATTAGCAGTTTAGGGTGTTTTGTATCGATTTTCTTATTTTAAAAATTTCACTTCACATATGTTACGTTTGTGCTTCCTTAAGGAAGTAAATAACGAAAATTCGTTTAGGAACGTTTAAGTTGGAAAACGGAAGGAACTGATATCAAAGTAAATTTTTGTTGGCAAGTAAAATGTATAAGAATTTTCAATACGTTAACGTAACGGGAAGTATTTTGGAAAAACGAAATGCGCTTTTAAATTATCCTTGAGTTTGCTTCGACAAATGCAATTCATAAATTACGCTTACCTATCGCAGCAGTGTAAACAAAATGTAAAAAAGAATATTTTTAATTTTAATAATATTAAAATCAGCATTGATAAATAAATCGATTTTTAACGCTACTAATTCTATTTTTATATCAACGTTACGTTTTATGTCAATGATTATATTCTCATTATAAGCTCATGTATAATTAACGGTGTCGGATCCTTTTTAAATAGTGCTCTACAATTTTTTTTATATAATGAGACTTACCGACATGAGATGCAAAACCAATGAACAGATTTTCTTTTGTTTCACTCAACATTCAGCCCGAATTGGTGTTAGTGAAAAGATGCCATCACATTTAAACTTAAATTAGCCATAATGTAAATAAGACCAGCAATAAAAAAATATTTCATGAATATTAAGATGACAAATTTATTGTACAACACAACACTTAAAATTAAAAAAAAATAGATTCAACATGCGAATCATAAATATTAAATGAGCAGATACGTGATCGCAGTTTTAAATATAAAATTGACATTGAGTAATTAGATTTAGATTCAAATTTACAGTAGGATACATAAAATAGTTAATTAATTTAATTGAAATAAATAAGGTTTTGAATTATTTAAAACTAGTTAATTCATTTGCAGAAAAGATTCGGTGGTTTAATATAAAAGACATTAAATAAAAAGAAAAATATACATAATACTAATTGTAAGAAAATTGCCGCTTCAGGGCGTGGTCACTTGCATGCAATCAAATTCACAAGTGGTATCTCAAATTTCAGCGCTTTTGATTAACAAAACTAGTAGGAAAATGGTTTCATTATTGACTCTTAAATCATCTTAAGTTTTCAAAAACTCGCACCAGTTGGTACAAAATGTTGGCAAAATCTTTGTAAAGACAAAGGATGTCCCATTGTTTGGGTGAACAATTGTTATTTTTTTAACGCGCAAATAATTTTGGGTCGTAAAAGCTCTTTTGAATTGTAATATACTATAGTTTCAAATTATTTCGTTACATTGCAATGTTAGTGTGTTTCATGGTCATGTTTGTCGGAATATTGTCTTTGGTCATTTGATATTTTTTTTAATTTAGTTGATGTAGAGAATAGCTTATCGTCATGTTCATGCAATTATTTCAATAGTTTTTACACTCGAATTCTTCAAATTTAAGCATTGCATGTCGGATTTTGTTTTGCTATCTCAAAGGTTTCCTTGTTTGTTTCCTGGAAAAACAGCTCGAAGGCGACCAACTTTATCAATTAAATAAAGATTTGTTTTGACTAAATGAATAACACACGGATTGTATCCACGTTTGAAAGTTCTGAGTAGTCGGTTTTGTTTCTTATTTCTGAGAAAATGTTAACGCAATAATTTTTGTAACGTTCTTTGTGTAGAAAATGATAGGAGGGGAGACTCCCTTACCTGATGATTGTTAATAGTTTTTAGGTTTAATTTTTAAGCAGACTCTTGACAAGTGACATGTAGCTAATAGACATGTACTGAATAGCGCGGATTAATGTTGTTTTTAATTAAAATTAAAACAATCGCCTAAGTACCGTCAATTACGTGTTAGCATTAAAATCATGTTTGATTAAGCGTCGAAAAACAATGTACAATTTTAATTTAATAGAAAACCTGTCGTAATTATTTTATTCTTTTATTGCTTCAAGTTTTTCTCTTTTGTTCGGTGAGCATTTGATATAAATATTTCAAACATTAGGGTGGCGCCGGGCAGTCCCGTCTGTGACTCAAATTAAAGACCTTTATTCTTCGTAAAGATAAGTGAGAGACAATTCTAAATCCACCCCTCGCCGTTGAGTTAGTTTGAGCATTCGTTGTGCTGCGTACTTGATCTTCAAGTTTCGTGGTGTAACAAGGAAAGCCAAAGCAAAACACAAAGACGGACAGTGGACCTTAAATTAAAATAAACACTATTAATTGAAGAATAGAAATATAAACATCTTTAATTGTGATCCACAACAAAGTAAAGGCAACAACAAAAGCAAACGATAAGATAACACAAAAAGTAACGTTAAAGACATATGCAAAAACAGCGGCCACAACTCACAACCCACATCGACACATAATATTTCATTTCAGAAAAAATCTTTACTCTTAAATTAGTACCCATTTGAATTTGAAGCAATAAGGTTGTACCATTGTGCTTTGCATGCTGATAGTTCAAGTGTAAAATGATAAATGCGTGACCCCAGTCATTATACTGCAATTCATGGTGGTAATAATTAACCACCGGGTTAGGTCAGCATGGTCAACAACCCTTATTTTAACAACACGCTCTATATGCAACCACTCTCAACAATATATAATCAAAATTCACCGTATGTGCCAGCCAATATGCCCTATTCTTAGACGATAACATCACAACAATCACACCAATATCCAGCTGTTAATTTTAATCAAGAACAACCCAATATAAATCCACCCAATCAAACAATATATTTCCCTGCAAAAGAATCAACACCATCTCAAACATTATATACCAACAAATGACAAGTCGTAAAAACCCACAAACGACTAAGAAATACAGATGAAGAAGGCTACTCAAGTCAGAGCGAAACAAATAAATACTGGTTAAGTAACAGCGTTCCTTTAAATAATCGATTTCAGAACCTTACTGAAGATGAATCATTCAAAACAAATTCACGTAATGAAGAACAAAAAACGCACCCAAAACCACCACCAACCTTTATTGCAGGAGTAGAAAACATAAAACCACTGATTACAGAATTAGATAAAATAGCAAAAGAAAAGTACCACACAAAGGCACTGAGTAACAATTAAGTTAAAGTAGAACCGACAGATAGTCAGAAATACTCCAATATTATAAAAATGCTAAAAGAACAAAATACAGAGTACCACACCTACAAAGCTAAACAAGACAAAAGTTTCGAGTCGTATTAAAAATGTTCACTACTCTACTGACATTGAGGATATAAAAAACAGCATACAAGGTTTAGGACATGAAGTTACAAATGTATGGAACATCAAAAAACCAGGTACTGATATACGTCTTCCTGTATTTTTCATTGATTTAAAACTAAAGGACAATAACAAAGAAATTTATAAAGTAAAATTACTAATGAATACATGTGTAACTTTTGAAGCACCACGCACAAAACGAAATATACCGCAATGTATGCGATGCCAACAATATGGCCATACAAAAAATTTTTGCAACAAAAATCCACGCTGCGTGAAATGCATAGGAGAACACTTAACGTCAAATTGTCCCAGAAAAATAAAAAAAAAAGAAGTTCAATGTGTTAACTGTGAATGGAGTCATCCAGCTAATTATAAAGGATGTATAGTTCATAAACAGCTGCAGCAAAAATTATATCCACAATTAAGAAGTAAACCTACACCTAATACAACAAGATATGTACAACATAATATAACTTATGCGCAAACTTTACACCATGATCCACAACAAGTAAATGGTATTAATCAAACAAACCCAGTCATATTCAATCAACAAAATAGCGATTTAACAGAGCTTAAAATATGATGAAAGAGCTCATCAGTCAAATGAGCACAATGATGAATTTAATCTCAACGCTAGTAAGCAAAATGTCATAATGGCTCAAACACTAAAAATAACTTTATGGAATGCCAACGGCTTTTGCAAGCATGCACAAGAGGTAAAACAATTCTTACAAATGAACTGTATAGATATAATATTAGTGTCAGAGTAGCACTTCACCCAAAAAAGTCACTTACAAATCCCAAGATATAGAATATATAGCACTGGACATCCGGACGGTGATGCTCATAGGGGAACAGCAATTATTATAAGGGATGGCATCAAACACCATGAATTACAAAGTTATAGCACAGAGCATTTACAAGCAACCACACTAGCAATTAAAGATGATATGGGACTAATAAATGTATCAGCATTATACTGGCTACCAAAGTTCAATAATAAAAAGGAAGACTACGAACAAGTTTTCAACACTTTATGGAATAAATTTATTACTGGAGGAGACTGGAACGCCAAAAACGAAATTTGGGGTTCACGGACAACAACACCAAAAGGCAGACAATTATACGCTGCCTTAAGAACAACCAACCTAGCAGCAGTATCAACAAGGAAACCCACATACTGGCATACCGATAGAACAAAAATACCTGATTTACTAGATTTTACAGTTATAAAAGAAATAAATGAAAAACAAATCAATGCCGAATCCTGTTTTGATTTATCATCCGACCATTCACCAGTTATAATAACATTGTACTCACAGAAAGACAAAAGCAGCCATCACTATACAGCAAGAAAACAAATTGGGATACGTATAGAACAACTCTAGACCAGTTAATTAACTTGAACATAAAGTTAAAAACCCCAGTAGAAACTAAACCTAACTAAAGCGATTCAGAATTCAGCATGGACAGCAACGCCCGACTATAACTATGATTCCATTAAGAAAAAATGTTCTATAATAGTTAGAGAAAAAATTTCTGAGAAAAGAAAAAATGGCAGACCACAAGAGACGAAGATGACAAAAGGAAATTTAATAAAGCAGTAATAGAATTGAAACAGCAACTACAAGAAATTCAAAATCAATCAATTCAAGTCTAACTTAGCGAGCAAGGAAACTTAAGAGACCCCAGGTTCACGTTTCACTAATCGAAGATGATAATAATAAATGGTCTCGGAGTAACAAAGAGAAAGCTACAGTATTTGCAAACCACTTAACGACAGTTTTCAAACCAAACAGTATGGATAAACTAGAACAAGAGCAAATGATACATGAATATCTTAATGCACCATATCAAATGGAATATCAGTTTTACAGAAATTAAAAATACCATACAAAATATCAATCCCAAAAAGGCTCCAGGTTTTGACCTAATGACAAAGTGTTACTAGAACTGTCAACTAAAGGGTATAAAGTTATAGAGCAAATATTCAATGCAATTTTGACACTGGGACATTTCCCTAACCAATGGAAAGTAGCACAAATAGTTATGCTGTTAAAACCTAGAAAAAACCTCAAATAAAGCGGCATCTTACCGTTCAATTAGTTTGCTGCCAGTTCTTTCAAAAGTCTTTAAAAAACTGTTGCTGATAAGAATGAAACCGAGTGTAGACGATAAAAAACTAATTCCGAATCACCAATTTGGTTTTAGAAACTAACATAACACTATCGAACAAGTACATCGGCAAGTAAATGTGATCAATTTGACGTTTAAAGAAAAGAACTACTGCACGGCGGCATTTGTAGACATCAGCCAAGCCTTCGATAAGGTCTGGCATGAAGGCCTTTTGTTCAAACTAAAACAAATTTTTCCACACACTTTTGTCAGTATCCTGACTTCCTACCTAACACATAGACATTTCCTAGTTTAAATATCAAGATGAATATACTGATTTGGTGCCGATTCGATCTGGTGTACCACAAAGTAGCACCTTGGGACTCATCTTGTATCTATTATACACCGCGGACTTTCCGACAACCGACAAAACTACAACAGCCACGTACGCGGACGATACTGCAGTCTTAGCAATACATGCCGATCCAGTTATTGCATCACAATATCTTCAAGACCATTTAAATAAGTTGCAATCTTGGTTAACCACTTGGAAAATAAAGGCAAATGAATCTAAATCGGTAAATGTAACGTTTACATTAAACAAAGGCATCTCTCCTCCAGTTACGCTGAACGGCAAACAGATAATACAAGCAAATGATACAAAAGACCTTGGTATGCACATGGATAAGCGTTTGACCTGGAAAAAACACATATTTACAAAACGAAAGCAACTTTGCATAAAACTTAGACAAATATACTGGATGATCGGCAGAAAATTACAATTGTCACTAGAAAATAAACTGCTTCTGTTCAAAATTATTTTAAAACCTATTTGGACTTACGGGATTCAACTGTGGAGTACAGCCTCTAATTTTAATTTTGAAATTCTCCAACGTTTTCAGAACAAAGTCTTAAGAACACCATGGTTAATGCTCCCTGGTATGTCCCAAATCACGTAATTGCAAGAGACTTACAAATTTCATCCATCAAAGAGGAAATAAAAAAATTTAGTGAAAACTATAGTGCTAAAACTCTAGTGCATCCAAATGTGCTTGCTAAAAATTTGTTTAAAACACTGGTAAAGTGCAACGTCTAAAATGTTTCAAACCGAACCATCTAATGAAGTAAATAGAAGTAAAAAAATAGAACACTAATTTAAGTTACATTGTAAACTCATTACTCGTAATGTTAGTTAAAAGAAAGCTTCATTGGAAGTAATCCCTGCAAGCTATTATGTTTTGTTATGTTTGTTAAATAAATTACTTATTGTCTAAAAAAAAATAGACAAATTATAAGCGAAGAGGAAAATTAAAAAAAAAACTCTAAATTCACAATCAGATAAGTAAAAGAAAAGTAAATATATATTTATCAAAAATCCAATTGTCATAAAGATAATGTGAGAAAATCGGTGATAATTAAAAATAATTAAATCTAGCTCCCCACTTGAATAAAAACGCATTTCACTAGCTATCACAAGCACACCTTACAACATCAACCATAACAATAATAGAAAATGTCCAAGAACATATAAACCATCATGAGGTATTCAAGTATATGGGTAGTGATGACATCAAAAAGAAGATAAAGAAAAGGAAATTAGAAAAAGATAATCCCAAAAACCATGACGATGACTAAGAAAAGAGAAGAAAAATTGAGAAATCGTAACAGAGTGTGTAAATATTGTACCAAACTTTGAACTGATATTTATTCTGATCAAATTACATTTAACAAATTGAACTTATTTGACAAATGTATAATATACCAAATATCTTAAAAGGGTAAATCACAAGTATGTACATAGGTGTGTATTCACGATTTCGAATGTGACAGGAAACATATTCCTACCTAAAATTAACTAATCAAGAAAAATGTGTGTCTTGCGACATCTCGTGTACAAATTGACACGTATGAATAGTATAATCTAAGAAAATGCCAACAGTTAACTGTAACGGCATGTGTGTGTTAAAGTGCAGTGTTATCTAAGCGATAACTTTAATGCTTGTATCACACGTTGCCAATAAAGCCAAGATAACTTGTACAGAAGTACACACGCAACAAAAGAACACCTGATGCAGCATTTCGCTCTTATTGTGAGCTCATCAGAGGTGTATACTTAGGTGCGGTATACGACTGTACAAGACGTGTGTGACAAGCATTAAAACTATCGCTTAGATAGCGCTTTGCACTTTAATACATACATGCCGTTACAGTTAACTGTTAGCATTTTTCTTAGTTTATACTATTCATACGTGTCAATGTTAACACGAAATGTCCCAAGACACACATATTACTTATGTTCATTGCTCCACGAGAGCTTAAAAGACCAACCGCCGTCTTGTACAGTCGTATACCGCACTTAAGTATACACCTCTGATGAGCTCACAATAAGAGCGAAATGCTGCATCAGGTGTTCTTTTGTTGCGTGTGTACTTCTGTACAAGTTATCTTGGCTTTATTGGCAACGTGTGTACAAGTATTAAAGCTATCGCTTAGATAGCGCTTTGCACTTTAACACACACATGCCGTTACAGTTAACTGTTGGCATTTTTCTTAGTTAAATAATCAATTTTTATACAAAAACAGACATTAACAAAATTTTCCTTATGAAAAAAATCTTTAATAAAACAATTGTTAATTTCGTGGTATAGAAGATTAAGGTAATAATTTAACTATGAAAAGGTTTATGTAAAAATAACCCGGACATGTATAATCGTACCGAATTGATCATTTGTGACAATTTAAACCGCTCGAATTATTATTCACACCTGGTATCTTTGAGCTAATTTGTAACAAAATTTATTGCTTATATTACACGAACGTTCTGTTAATAGCAATAAAAAGATGGCTAGACTATGCATAAAAGATGTGATGTTTTTCAATTTGCGCCTTAAAACCGTTTCCTTATATCTTACTAATATTAATGATTGTGCTGTAGGGTGTAGTGGTCAGAACAAAACAGCAAAAGGGGTAATGCGGAACTGTGTTAAGGGTTACTTGGTATTTAACGTCTTTAGTTGAGGTTATAGCGGTTTTTGTGAGGGTTGAATTTGGTTTGAACGTTACTTGTAAACAATAATGTTCTCTAACTATAATCGTGATGCGCTCATTATCTTTTAGTTTGTAAGACGTCCACCCTTAACAAAAAGTCGAACAATCAAAAAGTTACAATAACTATACATCAACGAGTTTTATTTCGGTGCGTAACAACGCGATTGGGAAAACTTTAGTGGAGAAAAGAGAAATTTCCAAACAAAATTAGATTAAAAGATAGAAACGTTTTATGACCGTATTAGAACGAAAGAAATAAACTGAAAATATTATAACAAACTTTTGTGCGGATATAATTTAATAGCGTGGTTACCGTAAGTTGCCCGAGTAATTTATTGCCATTCTAAATGTTTAGTAGTTTCAACAAAGATTGTATTGTTTACTATCATTGGATTAAATTCTCTGTTCTCTTAACGTTGTTGAACTTACAAATTCTTGAAATTTAACAAGTGTGCTACAGTCATATTTTCGCTCAAACTAAGTTGGAGGGAGACAAATTCTGAATTCTTCGTTATTGAAGAGATAAGGTAATAAGTGTTTAGATACAACAATTAGCTGAACGATGTTATTAATTTAAAAATAATAGGTGCAAAATCAGCAAGAATAACATAAAATGAAATACTTTAGTATGGTCTTACAGGACCCTTTTTTTGTGGAAGTAAAGTGAACAAACAACTCAATAGGTTAAGATTGCCGATATTTTGGCCATCATTTTGAGAGCTTTATCAAGCTTTTCAAAAATAAGAGTTAGACGTCAAGAGTTGAATTATGCTTGAAAACCTTGATAAAGCCTTCACAATGAGGGAAGAAACGTCGGCAACTTCAACCTAATAAGTTGATTTTTTACTTTGTAACGGTTGTAATTCACAATAATAAAAGAAAGCGACGGCTCTAGCGGTACAACCTAAAGAGAAAAATAAGACAATTTGGCTCGATGTAGCGCACTTAATTCGTAGAGGATCCAGTATTTGTAGTAGGTTTAATACGCTAAAACAAACACTAATCAAAGAGACAAATATATAATTCAATATGGCAAATAAAATTTTAACTACTAGGAGAATGTGACAGAAATAGAGAGAGACTGTCGTATATGATTACGTGCGTTAGCAACAACAATAATTAAAGACTCGACGTACACACGTCACTTACACACGGTGATTTAAAACTCGAAATAAAAAGGTAAGTACCTCCCGCCAACCCAAAGGCTTTTGTTTTAACTTCAACACTTTATGTAAAGGGCTCTACCACTTATGAAGCTGGTTGAAAACAAAACTAAACGTTGGTGGTGGAGTCTACCTCAAATAAAAATTTGCTTAAATGCTAGAGATTGTTACGGTAATTAATCTCCGGCACGAACCGCTTTTCGGATAAGGGTTTCACTCGATGGCGCGCGAAGATGGTCCGGTACGTATTTTGTTTTCGCCCGTCTCTTTTCCGGTAAAAATCCCTAAGATGGTGGACACATATACCGTGTAATAATTTCGCTAGGTAAGAAATCCGTTTGTTTTTGGGTCATCCTTAATTAAGGGTCGTTATTTGTAGGTCGTTGTAGTGTTGTCTTTTTGTCTATTTTAGATCTAAGGTATCCTCTACGTTACCCTTTAAAGGTACTATCTAAACTACCATCTAATCTACCAGCTGAATGACTATCGAATTACCACCTAAGTGTCACCCAATTATACACTAGGGCAGATTACCCGATACCTGGAGGGAAAAGAAAAACTAACTTCTCGCTTGCTAGATATACAAGTGTCTATCTACGACCAACTTGATAATAACTCAAGGTACCGTTTTATTACTTCTTAATTTAATTATGTTTAAACGCTAAAATAAATTACCTGCGCGACAAGTTTTATCTTCCTTGAATTTTTGTACGCTCTTTTATATCGTAGCGTACGGTTCATTCAACTCGTCACCTATAGTACGAGTGCGCTCGAATTTTTGGGTAATTACACTACGTTTTGCTGGTGCATTGATGCCCGCTACCTTTTATTCTAAAATTAATTGTGTGTGCTGTTTGTTAAAACCGAAGATTAAATAAAGTTACACACCTGTTATTTTGTTATCGTATCGGTTGCTTTATTTAAGTGCCCCGCCTAACGAAATGTTTCTTATCAACAGTATCAGTTCTGTTTGATAATTATTGTCTCAAATTGGACATTCAACTAACTAATTGGCGCTTTGCTCATCCACTCGTGATTAAAATTTTCGGGCAGGAGATTTGGGGTGTGCAAAATAAATATTGTTGAATGTTCGATACGAATGATAGTGTAATTTCGAGCAGCTATTATACTCTTAATATTTGGACCTGCGACGCTTCACCGAATATTCTAGTTAACCGGGAAGCCGTTAAAAAAATTACCATCATTTCGTAACCTCTGCTTATATACAGTGCGGTTCTTAATTAAAGAAATTTGCTAATTAATTTTTTTTGTACGGCAAATTTTTTTCTGCTCGTCTCAAGATTCAAACCGTTTAATGTCACATGGACGTAAGCTTCATACCCATTAATATTAAATAGGTTACTTAAACATTAAAACTTACCTGTATTCTGAAGTATGCAGTTCCAAAAATGAAATTTTTTGCTAGCGACAGTATTCGACAGCTCCAGAAGGTAGTTAACCCCAGGATTTCCCTTAGGGGAGGTATGCAGCAAAGAACGGATGGCAAATATGTTCCCTCAAAGTAACAATTATGCAACATGAACGCCCTTGCAGGCCGTAGAGTTCACCGGCTGGTTGAAGTTTAACTGGATGCGGCACCGTGGTAGTCGTCAAGTTTATAGGAAAAGATTCTTAAATAGCCATTCCACCACAATTAAGAGTTGTCCAGGTGTAAGATACAATGAGAATATGAGGTCAACGCACTTGGGTGAATGCGGTCGGATTTAAATTTAAACACCAATTTGACTTGGAATTATTAAAGTACACATTAATAATTTATGTGTAACGGATTACCTTCAGAAGGCACGTCAAACACTCAAGTAGAAAGAAATAAAAAAGGTCCGCTCATCGTCTTTGAAACTTTTGTAAATTAATAAATCCACCAATGAAAAATTCGCAACATGCGCTGCAAATTCGACTTTCGTCGAATAGTGCTACACACAACACACGTTTTTAAGAAGGTTCTCAACATACGCTTTACTTTTGGAAATATACCCGTAACAATTTTACCTACAATTTTGGAGAAAAGAATATAATAAAATTGTGCGTTCTATTATTCTGTACATAAAAACACGCAAAAGTGTTGAATAGTGCCGTGTTATTATATTTTCAAATTTTTTTCGACTTGTTTTCGATGTTGGGGTTTCGGTCATTTTGTTGAATGATTAGGCCTATCATGTTAACTTGATGTTTTCGATTAAAATAGACTATTCGAAAAACATATCAATGGTGCTGCATTGCGGTGCTGTGGGTGAGTGTGGAGTTTTGTTGTTGTATTTTGCTGCTGGGGATGGTCACGTGTTGAGATGCCAGTGTTGATTTAGATGAAGATTGTGCGGGTGTTTGTGCTGTATTTAAAACCCTTAAAACGTTAGAACTCTACATAATAAACTTCGTAAAATGGGACTGATTTGTGCTTGTACTCATATCTGACAAGCAGCACCCCAAAGGCTTAGAACCAAAAGTTCTACTACAAATGCGTGCACAAACATGGTGCTCTAACGCATCTTATTGGTGAGTAGTGATGGACGTTAAAACTGGGCATCGCAAGTTTTGTGACATGTAGTCAAGCATGTGCAGTTGTCCGTCAAAGAATTGGTCTCCTGGGGTGTGCGATGTGTTTTGCAAATAAAATCATTAACGACTATGTCGTAACGAGACGTAGGGCGTGTTTTAATGTGTTGTTTATTTGAAGCAGCGACACACTCGCTAAGTCAGGATGTTGCAGTGGCGTTTTACCGTAGAGGTGATAGTTTGTTGGTTAGGCTGATTGTTTGTTTGGGCTAATTTCTTGGACGATGGAGTTTGATGAAACTGCTTTGTTGAGTTGTCCATTACCAAAAGTGATAAGCTATCTTACATCGTGGCAAAATAAAAAGGCAAAATGGTGATCTTTTCTTATCAGTGTTGGTGTCGTTGTCGAGGGTGTCCAGGTCCTACATGCAAGTGGATGTTCCAATGTGTGAAAATGGTTAAACAGTTGTAAACGTCATGTCACGTAAATAAAAAGAAATTGTGTTTTATTTGTGTTTTGACTGGTAGCTGCGGCTGTACTACCTTAATACTGGGTGGAGCACTACCAACAAATTATTTTATAACATAAAAACGACAAATAATGTTAGAAATTTTAAGGTATACATATGTCAAGATTATTTGAAACTATATTTTAAAAATATTTTCGATTGTACAAGGTGCTATACAAACAAGTGCCATATCAAAGTTGGGTTATTTTAAATAAATCCCCCTGTGATTTTTTTATTTTTGAATTGTACGATAAAAAATAATGTATGTTCTTTAACATGTCTTTATACCTACTTACTTTCGTTTTTGGGATAAATTGATTTTACCTGATTTACAGACCCTCCAAAAAATGCCATAACTCTAAGATAAATAAGAACAAGCAATTTTGTTTTACATCACCTTAGTAAGAACCTTCAATATCCCTTTTGCAATATTTACTATTATGTTATGATGTACAGAGTGTTTTAAATACTACCGCATAAGACTAACAACTTAAAACTTAAATAATTTGCTTAACTTAAATAAGAACACCCTACATTTCTGTAACTTGTTGAAAGCTAGTACTAATTACCTTTTAGTCGGTATTAGGGTTACCAACCTCTAACTCTGATAGTTTTTGAGATATTTTAAAATTTGATAGTTTAACAATTTACGATGTACTGATGTCTAAGTTACCTGTGGAATATCCCTAATATGGACATTATCTTGCAACTTTCAGTTTTAAATATTTACCTTAAAAACATTTATTTTTTTCAGAAAAAATAAACACAAATGTGCTTATGACTAGTATCCCGGGCTCTAAGGGTCAGTCGAATTACGCACACCGGTCACAATATACTAATGATTAACACCAGCAACCGTTTTTTGATACTTCAAAAATTGAACATACTGTAAACATCGACAAACCTTAACTTGTTAACTAAGAATGTAATACAAATCGCTCTAGTAGTAGTACGATAATTTCGAAAACCATTATTTTTAGAATTTTTTTAACACAGTTACCAATGTTTACTGAGATCGATTTTGCTGAAACTAATTAAGGTTGTTTTGTTTGTGACAGGTGGGCGTGATTTGACTGACTCCTAGAGCCCGGCATAAGTCATAAGCACATTTCTGTTATTTTGTTCTAAAAAATTTTTGTTAAAGTTAATATTTATAGCTGGATTGGCCTATACATTAAAAATGTTTGCAAGATAATGTTCATTTTACTGATATCTCACAGGTAACTTAAATTCCAGTAAACTGCAAATTGTTGAACTCCCAAATTTTAAAATATCTTGAAAACTATCAGAGTTAGAGGTTGGTAACCCTAACATTAATTGAAAAGTAACTAGTTCCTAATACCAACAAGCTACATAAATGCAGGGTGTTCCATTTAAGTTAAGCAGGTTATTTAAGTTTTAAGTCGTTAGCGTTAAGCAGTAGTATTTAAAACACTCTGTACATCATAAGATAATAGTAAATATTGCAAAAGGGATGTTAAAGGTTCTTAGTAAGGTGATGTAAACAAAATTGCTTGTTCTTATTTATCTTGAAGTTGTCGCATTTTTTTGGAGGGTTTGCAAATCAGGTAAAATTGATTTATCTCAAAAACGGAAGTACGTAGGTATAAAGACATGTTAAAGAACATACATTATTTTTTATCGTACAATTCAAAAATAGAAAAAAATACAGGGTAATCTATTTAAAATAACCCAACTTTGATATGGTACGTGTTTCTAGAGAACCCTGTACAATCCAAAATATTTTTAAAATGTGGTTTCGAATAATCTTGACATATGTATGCTTTAAGATTTTTAACATTATTTGTAGTTTTAATGCTATGGAATAATTCGTTGGTAGTGCCCCACCCTGTATATGATAAAATTTTGAGGTTTGAATTCTTCTAATTTATCCATTGCATTTGAGAACCGAGTAGAAGAAGAGTGCTGGAAACAAAAACATTAGCATTATGTGAATTTCAGCGTGCCAATAATAATCTTACGTAAATCGGTCAATTACAAATTAAGTGACAGAAATAAAGTATTTAAACTAACGCAAACAAATAAAGTAAAACGCATCATTTAAGTAAACTGTAAGTAAGAAAATACCTTGCAAAACGAAGTAAATACGGTAAAAATTAAATACTTCCAAGCAGAACGTAGACGTGTTAAAGCTAAGCGCTTTGTTAAAGTTACTACATTTCATATTTTGTCTGTATCTGATACGACTAGATAACAAGCTTTAAAATAAAAATTAGAATGGGCAGGCCAAAGAATTAGATTGAGTTAATTATTTTTACAGTCTACACAAAAAGTACAGCAAAATAACGTGTGATTGGGTAGAACACTGCATTAAATCTCGATATAAATATAACCTAAAAATTGACAAATATAAATGTTTTATTATATACCTTAAATTCTAACCTAAATTTTAAGTATCAGCTGATTACTTTGTTAAAAAAATTACAAAGTGTTAAAGGAAATTCCAAGAGTTACTCAGATAAGTTTTTATTTAAACACGTTATATCTTGACAAGGACAGTAACTAAAGAAAAAGAAATAACCAGCACATCATTGAGCGGTAGAGCTTCTCATTCAACATAGTCTACCAAAAAACACGTTAGCAACACAGTTTAGCGTTGGTGGAATATTGCGTTTGTGGTATTCTTGGGTAAATGTTTATGCGGGTAAAATTTAGCTCGCTTACCTTAGCCCTTCTTCCAAAAAAAATTGATTTTTTGGCGATTGCACCCGAAAGAGAACAGCTACCACAAGCTAGCACACATTTAATAGCGAAGTTATTAACACCTTCAATGCGATAGCTTAAGAGAGTACCATGTCTCTGACTGCGGTAAATGCCTCCCGCGGCATTTAAAGATATATCCGTTTGGTGCGGTAAATGCCTTCGGGGGCATTTAAGCATGCTAGTAAAAATTTGCATTTTTATGATAATAAACAAGATTAGGTTGATAATTTTTGACTGAAATAATGAAAATTAGCAACATATTATCGGTACTGTACAGGATATTGATATGTCTTTTAGAAACATTTCTGATCTCACGTTATAAAGTATGCTTGTCCTAGAGAAATATTTTAATGTACTCGTACTAATTTTATTGCAAATATTAAAATATGTATAAAATAAATTGAATACACTTTATTGAAACAAAATCTATTTATGTGCAGTATTAAAACATGTCAGGCAGTATCCTGGTTGATTGAGACAGTCGTTGCAATATGAAATAACCCTACGAAGTTTCTTGTAAACTTCTTTACTGGGAAGTGTTTCTCGGAGCTTGTCGTAACATCCCTTACAAGGTTTTCTTCTTTTTCTACCGGGACCTTCAGGTTTTACAAAGGTGTGCAGTCTTTTCTTCGGTTTTACTTGATCAGGTCTATCTTGTTCTTCAGTTTCGAAGTCTTTTTAATTGTTTATTAGCTGTCGACGAAATTCAAAAATAGACACTTTTGTTTCAGATATCATATTAAAAATAATCCAGGCATTAACCACACTCGTATCAAATATTAGCTCAAATGCTACTTTTCGGTACCATTTTAAACTTTTACGTAAAACTGAAGAATAAGATGACATCTGATCACTATAATCGACTCCTTTTTCTGCGTGATTATAATCTATAACACATTTTGGCTTGAAAATAGGTTCTCCCTTTCTATTGCGTTTTCCTGTAATGTAATTTGTGTTACAACATTGGTATTGGAATAATTCTAAACTTACCTGTATCAACAAGTTCGGAAGAATGTGATGGCACTGTACTGAGCATAAGTACGGGTCGTTTGTCGACCCACTTAATAATTTTGATGTTATCTTTCTCTAACCCAAAGGTTTCACCTTTTTTAATTTTTGTTACTTACTAACTTTGGTATTCCCTTTCGGTTAGAACGTAATGTACCACAATACAAGGATTTACACTCTAATAGTTTACTTGCCAATCCAATGCTTGAATAGAAATTATCAGCATAAACAATTCTGCCTTCCTTTGGAGAAAGGACTCAAACAGTTTTTCTACAATCGTTTGAGAATGTCCCAAAGATATGTCTGTATCACCTTTTCCAGCATATATTTTCAAATTGTATGTGTATCCATTTGTTGTACATAATTTATATATTTTAACACCGTATTTGTGTTTTTATTAGGAATGTATTGTTTAAAATGTAATCTTCCACGAAATGGCACCATAGATTCGTCAACAACTAATGATTTTCCAGGTTGAAAAATATTTTGAAAATTTGACACGAGCAAGGAGACCAATTTTTCTAATTTATTTAGTTTATTATTTTCATCAGCCGCTTCGTTATTTGAGAAATGTATAAACTTTAACAACAGCAAATACCTATCTCTTGCCATAATTGAAGTTATTAGTTCGTTGTGAAAAAGAGGATCTTTAGACCAATACAAGTTTAGAGCAGGTACATCCACCATTCCCATTGATAAAGTAATAGATAGAAATTGTAATATTTCTTTTTATTTGTATTATTCAGGACTTAATTCTGGATTTGTGGGATAAATTACTGTTCATGCATTGATGTGCATAACGATTTGTCTCTGTAACTATTAAATTAAGAATTTCGTCATTAATCATGTGTTTGAAAACATCTATTGGTTTCTCTAAGGGTGCAGAAAAAGAAACTAGTATTTATCTTACAATCTTCATTCATCATAGGAAAACTAAAAAGCGAGGACTCTATATTCTTCCAGTGACTGTCTATTACACTTTTATCTAAAGAAGTTGGTGTAGATGTTCTACTGGATCTATCGGATGAATCATCTAAATAATTTTCAGAAATTTCCGAACGGTCTTCTTCCGATGATTCAGATTCATTGTCTTCGTTGTTCACTACAAACGTTTTATCCGCTATAGAATCGTCACTACTAAAGTCTTTTCGCTGTCACTAGAAAGTCCATCACTCTCATTACTATCACCAGAAAAACACGGAACGTTTAGTGCTAATTCAATAATTCTTTTACTGCGCTTCGACATGATACAAGTTTATCCACTGATGTACAATAGAATAATGAGTATATACGTACTTAAACGCGCAGAAGAGCGAAAACTGACGAGTTGCAACAAGTTCATAAGATTACCCCCGGCGGCATTTGCCGCATATAAGTTAAGTTGATTAACTTCTATGCGGTATATGCCTCCGGGGGCATTTAAGAAAATATACAAAAATCACTTTGAAAAGTAGTTATAGTTATATTGCTAGCTATAATGTAGAAAAATTTTAAAAATTGATGTATTTATGCGTTCCGTAAGTTGCGAAAGTTTTACGGATTTTGGTACCGCATAGGAGTTAAACCAATGAAATGCCTCCGGGGGCATTTAACGCAGTGAAGGTGTTAAGGTTTAAACCTGCGGGGCTTGAGGTTACCTTATTGAATAATTTTTGATGTTTGCACACTAAAGAAAATAGCTAGCACCGTCTAGCACAATTTTCTCAACGCTAGCACACTTTTAATAAAGGAGTTGTTGAGGGTTAACCTATGGAAGTCAGGTCCCTCTCTCACAACAAAATTCTGAACTTTTGACGTTTGAACATTAAAGAGCGGAGGTCGCACAATTAAAATTAACGCTAGCACCCCTTTAATAACGGAGTTATTAAGGTTTGAAACTAAAAGGGCTAAGGTTCAACAAAGTTGTGCTAGCCTCTTCTTCCTATTCTCTTTTGTATGAAAATATCAAAAATCGATGTTTTTTGTAAGACGGTTGAGGTCACCTTATTCAAATGTATATTTTAATCATTATAATTTTTTGCAAGGTGATTATTTTTACAAAGAGGCACCATTGGGTTGAATTGGGCGTATAAAAGCTCTAACACAATTATCAATCGTTGCTTATTTATAGAAGGACACTCAAAACACCAGTAATGTTAATTGTATCATATTTTTGTTAAAATATATTCAAAATACTATAAAAAAAGTTTTTAAAAGAAAGTGTGAATTTTGCTATGTTGTCAAATTTGTCACACATTTTGTCAAATAATTACTCAAATAATAAAAAAGTGTTACTATCACTAAGTAGACAAATAATTAATAATAAAACAATTAAAACGTAAAGCTGTCTTACTGGCTTTATCACAACCTGAGTCTGGTGCCTGGTTAAATGCTTTACCTTCTGCACTACTTGGTACCTTATTAGATAAAAATGCAAACATTAGTTATCCGCATTCATGTATTTGTGGTTCTATGGTCAACCCTCTAGGACATCATGGCTTATCTAGTCTAAAAAGTCTTAATATTTTCTCGACATAGTGCTATGAATAATAATAATAATTCACCTATTGTTGCACCTTCCATAACGGTCCAGAAGTCGTAATTCGCTTCCTGGCTACAAATTTGATTGTTTCAAGGAAGGAGAAAATTACACCACTAAAGTTTTCTATGGTAATGGTCTAGAAGTCAATCTATAAGTTTTTGGTAACAAAATCGGATGCTTGGTATCGTAGTGTAATTGTGACTGTTTGGATTTATGAGTTTGTTTTTTAAGATAGTTGTCATGTTAATGCTTATAAAAAAAAGTTTGTTGTTGTTGTCAAACTAGTATTCAATAAAAAAGCTTTCATTGTTTTTTAAAAGAAAAAAAAGTGTTAATAAAATTCAATACAAAAGTTAAGCAATAAAACATCAAGCAAATCAACCTAAAAATTACATGGTCTTTCGAGTGATCAGTGATACATTTACCCAACCAACCGGCAGGACAGTCGGCCAGCGGAACATTGACGTTCAGTGCGTCTGCTTACAAAAACAGTCATGTAGGTCTAACGCTTTGCATACATTTTGGATTCTATGGTATTGTTTTCTATTTTTGTTGGTAATTTAGAAGTCTTATCATTATATGCATAATTTATTAAAACATGTATGCACATTTTCATATTAAATTGCATTGAATCGTTTTTATAGCGGATTTCCGTTTTGTCAGTTTGACAACCAATTTGTCAAAATATTTTACATTTCAAAGTTTTTTCACGACATTTCTTTTGGTTTTTCTAATAAAGTGAAAGATTGGCGTAGGCATTTTAAGATTATCTATTAACATAAACAATAATATTGTAATTATTTATTTTACGTGAGTAAATACTGAAAAACTTACAAACTTAAGAATCAAAAGAGGTGTAATTATAGGCCAATTAACACGATTTGTTAATTTTTTAGATGATGAGTCAAATCATGATTCTATTGAGCAGATTAATGTACGTTTAGAAACGGTAAACAATATGTGGATGGAGTTTGATAAAGTGCAAACTGAGTTTGAACTTATCGATAATAGCGACACAGATGCTTCCGAGAGGCAGATTTTTGAAGACAAATATTTTTATGCAATTGCGAAGGGTAGGTCCATTATAACAAAGCCTATGAATTTGTAACAAAGTTGTAACTTAGATAATATTACCACCACTTCAAACGTAAATGTGAAACTACCTATAATTAATTTACTTCAGTTCAACGGAACGTACGAAGAATGGTTACCATTTTGTAAAGGTTTTAAATCAGTCATCCTAGACAACTCCTCGTTAAATAATGTACAGAGATTTTATTATTTGAAATCATGTTTAAAAAATGATTCCATTCAGGTAATTCAATCTTTGGGTATTAGTGATGATAATTTTAACGTGGCCTGGGATCTTTGAAGAGATAGATATGAAAACAAAAGAGTTATTGTTCACAATCACATTAAAAGAAGTTTTGATCTTCCCACTATGACTAATGAAAATCATGTTCTTTTGCGACAAATCATAGACACTTTTCTCAAACACATAAGAGCCTTAAAATCATTAGGTCAACCGGTCGATAAAATAACTCTATTTTACAATCCATGAAATTGGGTTGGATTATAGCAGGTCCTCTCAATATACAGGATAGATTATCAAATACTTCAACCTCGTATTTATTTGTACAAGTTACAGATCAATTACATGAAAACTTGGAACAATTTTGGCAAATTGAACATACAACTTTAACAAATAACAAACTTAACTCAGAAGAGTTGGAATGTGAAATTCTTTTCCGTAAAACTTTTAAACAAGATGATACCGGTCGTTGCACAGTTAGTTTACCTTTAAAAGAAAACTATGTTTAACTTGGTGAATCTTTATCCATGGCAATTAAACGTCTTGAGTTAATAGAAAGGGAATTAGCCCGAAACGAAAATTTGCGTATTCAGTATTACAAATTTCTCAAAGAGTATGAAAATCTTGGCCATATGACAAAAATTAATCCTACATTTAATAATCCTAACGAAATACAAAATTATCTTCCTCATCATGCGGTTTTAAATGACTCTAGTTTAGCTACTAAATTACGAGATGTTTTTGACGCATCCTCTAAAACATCTTTAAAACTCTCTTTTGAACGACGTATTGAAAACAGGTCCAACAATTCAAGACAATTTATTTGATGTAATAGTACGAATGCGTACCTATAATATAGTTATAACAGCTGATATTACTAAAATGTACAGACAAATTAATGTCGACAAAAAACAACGTGACCTCCAAAGAATATTTTGGCGTAAAAATCCTAATGAACCAATCAAGCATTACCAACTAAACACTATTACATATGGAACGTCTAGCGCATCTTTCTTAGCAACTAGAACAATGCATCAAATTGGTTTAAATGTTAAAGACACCAATCCTAAGGCTAGCGAAGTTATTATAAAAAACTTTTATACGGACAATTTAATTTGTGGTAGTTCTAGTGTAGAAGATGCACGACAACTCTAAGGACGATGTAGAGAAAATATTGCTTAATGCCGGTTTGCTTCTTTGAAAGTGGTTATCGAACAAACCGGAGATATTAAATTTAACAGACTACCACAATAACATTCCACAGTATATTATATCTGATATTGAAACAAAGACATATGGAATCCAAGTTTAGATATTTTTCGATATTCAGTAACATTTCTTGAGTTAAAGTCCTATTACAAAACGAAGTATTTTATCAAGCATTGCTACCATTTTTGACCCTTTAGGTCTGATAAATCCAAGCGTTGTAAAAACCAAAATTTTGTTACAACAATTATGGCGTTTACGAATTTGTTGGGATGATCCAATTCCAGAAAATATTCAGCAAACGTGGTTACATTTTACCGAAAATTTCTTACAAATTAATGAATTATCAATCAATCGACATTTAATAGAACCAAAAGCCATTTCATTAACTTTACATAGATTTTCTGATGCTTCAGAAGCAAATTATGGCGCATGCATTTATCTAGTTTCTTGTAGTAATGATAATAATTTCATTTCTAATCTTGTTTGTGCTAAATCAAGATTGGATCCATTAAAAGTTATCACTCTACCAAGATTGGAATTTTGCGTAGCGTTACTCTTAGCTCAACTTATGCAAAAGTTAAAAAGTGTTCTCCAGCTAAAGATTACAAATATATTTTATTGGACAGATTCGACAATCGTACTGTCTTGGCTTTCTGCTGAACCCAGTAAATGGAAAACATTTGTATCAAATCGAGTTTCAGAAATACAGATACTCAGCGAATATGGTACTTGGCGACATGTGAAGTCTGAAGATAATCTTGCGGACTTAGTATCCAGATCTTGAAACGCTAAATTCCTTAAAAATTCCACAATTTGGTGGTATGGTCCGTATTGGCCTACCAGTTCATCAGAAAATTGGCCAACGGAACAAATTATTCAAATCGATGCAATACCAGAAGTGGGAAAAGATAAGATAACTGTGACTTGCCACACAATAATTTATACGTCTATATTTAATAGTTTTTATAATTTTAGCAAATTGCAGCGGGTCACAGCATATATATTACGTTTTAGACACAATGTTATTAATAAAAATAAATTAATTGGACCGCCGTCAGCTAATGAACTTAAAAAATCTACATTCAAACTTTGTAAAATTGTACAAGAAAATGAATTTTCTACTGAATTGAGGTTATTCAAATTAGGTAATGCAGTTCCAAGAAATAGTAAACTAGCAATCTTAAACCCATTTTTAGACGATGAAGGTTTAATCAGAGTAGGAGGGCGTTTTAAACATGCAAACATATCTTTCGATCAAAGGTATCCTATAGTTCTACCTGGTAAACACGTTTTAACAAAACTATTAATCAAATATGAGCATCACAAACATTTACACGGTGGTGTTCAATTCATTTTATCACGCTTACAAACTCAATTTTGGCCACTTAATAGAAAAATTCAGTTTGCAGCGCTCTTCGAGATTGTCTGACTTGTTTTAGAGCTAAAACAAAATCAGTTAATCAGTTAATGGGAGACTTGCCTGAAACAAGAATAACACCTTTCCGATCTTTTGCTTGTTGTGGTATTGATTATGCCAGTTTTTATTCTATTAAGGATAGAACATAGCGCACAAAAACCTTCATTAAATGTTACCTATGTATTTTTGTTTGTCTAGCTACTAAAGCAGTTCATATTGAGCTTGTTACTGACCTTACTAGTGATGGTTTCATGAATGTTTTTAAAAGATTTGTTTTTTGGAGAGGCCTGTGTAAACAAATTTTTACTGATAACGGTACTAATTTTGTGGGTGCTAATAATAGCATAAAACAAATTTACGAGGTTTTAAAGACAGTACCAAATGATTTAAAATTTTAAAATTATTTTCTTGAAAATCGTGTTGAATGGCATTTTATACCTGCACGGTAGCCTCATTTTGGTGGTATGTGGGAGGCTGCAGTAAAGTTATTTAAATATTATATAAAAAGAATAGTAATCGATGCAAAGTTAACATTTGAGGACTTTTACACAATACTCACTCAAATAGAAGCAATACTTAACTCTCGACCTCTTCTACCTTTGTCAAATGACCCTAATGACCTGCAATACTTGACTCCTAGACATTTTCTTATCGGAGATGCATAAGTATCAGTTCCCCAGGAAAACGTAGTAGATATCCATATGAACCGATTAGCCGCTTATAAAATACTACAACAAATGATCCATAGATTTTGGCCTTATTGGTCGAAAGACTATTTAAATACACTTCAACAACGTTCCAAATGGCGACAAGCTTTATCAAACATAACCATCGGGACATTGGTGTTGCTGAAGGATGATAATATTCCTCCGATGAATTGGCAAATCGCTCGTGTAGAAGCAGTACACCCAGGACTGGACAATAAAGTGCGTGTTTTTTCACTTTGCGCATATAATGGCATAATTCGAAGAGCTGTACATAACATTTGTCCTCTTCCTCAAGCTGATGTTGAAGTTCCTAGTTCGAGCAAATAGTTTATTTCTTAATTTTTCATTGTTATTTCAAGGCGGGCGCCATGTTTGGATTTATGAGTTTGTTTTTTAAAATAATTGTGATGTTAATGCTTATAAAAAAAAAGGTTGTTGTTGTTGTCAAATTAGTATTCAATAAAAAGCTGTCATTGTTTTGTAAAAGAAAAAAAAAGTGTTAATAAAATTCAATACAAAAATTAAGCAATAAAACATTAAGCAAATCAACCTAAAAATTACAGTGACTGTCGAATTCTGCCTTCAACACGTATAATGTTATAATCGTCCAAAAAAATATTTAACGTAGATAAGAGAGGGCTGATTATTTTGTTTGCATGTTTTGACTTGCTGAAAAGATGTCGCTTGAACATATATTACAAAAACCATCAAAGAGTCATTTATTTCTAATACGGTTAAATAGCTTTACGTTCAAAAATTTAGATACTTACTGTATATTGTTCAATACTTAAATCTGTTAATAATTGTTGTAACAGGTGTTATATATTATCAGAGTATACATCTACGAATGAAGAAGTTACACCTGAGTAAAAAATTTTGTACTTAAAATAATTCGCATATAGTCTTAAATTGAAACTTGTACCGGATTGACGAGTCTTATTGCGCTCCGTTATCTCTAACGTTAAAAGTATAATTTGTGTAAAATTGCCGTCAAAGTAATCAGTGCAATCAAAGTCAGCCTAAGATAAATTGTACGTACTAACATACATATTTGCATAAAAATAGAAAATGTATCCAATGGAATTTAGATACAGAATTGGATCGCCAACTGGAAACGGTCCCGGTTTAAAACAACAATGTCGTAAATCATTCAACCACTAAATACAATTCAGAATCCGCAAATTAATCAAAATAAGTTATGGTACACGTCACTTAATATGCCAATACTTGAAAATTATCAAATTCAAACACCTGATGAACAAACTGCAACATTTAATGGCAACAATTAACAATTGAGTTATGTACAGCTAAATACAATTCCACATCCAAATCTCAAATGGTAGATGGGCACGATCAATCGAAGAAAAGGTAAATGTCTTTGTCGATTATTTAGCTCAAATATTTACACCATACCCATCTCATATCGATGGCATAGAAATTAAGACTTTTTTTGGTGCACCGTGTCACTACCATTGCCCGTTAAACCGTTTTCAACATCAAAAGACATGACTTACTATCTGGTCAGAACTTAAAGCATCTTGTTACGACAAAAATTCACGTTTATTCTTATTTACTTTTCGAATGTTAAAAGTTTTCTGAATACGTGTTACTTTCTTTATTACCACCCTGTCTACTTTCACTGCTAGTTTAATAGGACAAGGTCAACTTCTAAATCCAATTGCGATCGTGGACATTCTTTCTCTTTGTATTTGACTGGCAACGAGAACAATCCGTTGTTTGTAAAAGAAACTAGGAAATTAAATTCTAAACAGAAGTCAGTGTGATGGATCAATCTGAATTTGTTATAACCATCCGCCTGTTAGAGAATGTAAAATACTGTAGATATGTAACTAAAATTGAAGCTAGAGGCTGTTTAGAATAAAAGTTTGCTGGTGAGCATACTGACATATATTTCACCACGTAGCGATAGTCCGCTACATTTGGTTTCTCTAATTATTACAGTTTCTGTGTCTGGTCATATTCTCTGGAATTACTCTTCTTTGTGTATGTTGGGGATTTGTTTACGTCCATGATTGGTGTGAAGTCTTCTGAAACCGTTTTGCACATGCTTTTGTAATTAAAAAGGTTAACCTCTTGACCATTGTTGGGGCTTGAGGAATGTGTATTCGCAAATAAAACCAATGCTGTTTGGAGATGCCGGTTAGAAATCTATCTCAAGATAGAGGGGAACACCGACGTTTGGGTATCTCATCCTAGCACCGGAAGGGGTTTTCTTTAGATACCATGCCGCCGACCTAATTTACCGTCGGTGCTTTGCTTTTCAGCTGTTTCAATTTTAGCGTGCGTATCCGAACAATTCAATTAATAGTACTAAACCGTTTCTGAACTATAACTTGGAACGACTGATGTCGAACGCTCCAAAGGACGCCTTAATGACTGATACACGTATGCTATCATAGCTTAAGTAGCTTATCTCAAGGTACCTATATTTTTAAGGTTAAAGAATTTTATGTCGTTAGACGAATTACTTGTACTCGGCGGGGTCTTATCCTTTTTGTATGCGTTGTTATCAAAGCAACCTTGACTACTTGATAAATTACCTTATAAGTCAAGGTGGCGCTTTCTAAATTACATAGGAACCTACACACTCCTCGTGTTGACTCAAAAAACTAGCGGGTTAAATTCGTCGCGCAAGGAGGATAAGATCCCGTCTCGCTCGGTAGCAACCACTATGCATCTGTTGATAATAAATTAATTTATCTGTCACTAATTCATATATATTTGTATGTGTAAATTATCAACGAGAGAGCAGACATTCTGTATTACTAATGATAAATATTATGTACGTTCCTGTTTGTGTGTGTTTATCCAATTAAACAGTGCTTAAACCGATATAATTATTTTTTGTACTCGTAGCCTAAGATTACTGATTTTCCGGTTATTTTTGATACACGGAAAGTTTCATTTCGCACCGCAATGTTTTTTAGTTTTCTAGAAATAGGAACATTTTGTAAGGTTGGTATTAGTTGATAACGCAAAACAAATTGTAAAGCAATCGCGAGACAGTGCTACCAACTGAAATTTCTTGTAAGCACAAAAACTAAGCAGTTGTGAATTTATTTATTTATAAATTATTACTACCGTTACTCGTTACAAAAATAATATACCTAACTTTTTTCGACAAGAATTTTTCAAGACACTAATGCCGCCCCTCCCTATGATCGTGCGGAAAACAAAGTGCTCATGCTGAAAATTTATCTTCCCGAAGTCATTTGGTAAATAACTATTATTTGTCTGTAACAAAAGTTTCTGTAACAATCTACCTAGTAAAGACATTGTATATTAACTACGATGTATAATTCAATATTACGGTTGTGCCATTTTCCTATACAATGGAAAATTTGCTCAAATTATTATGATTTCAAAACCTGGTATACCTACTGAGGAAAACACATTCTACAGACCAATAAGTCTGTTACCTATACTGTCGAAAGTTCTCGAAAGATTTTTACTCAACAAGATTAAAGACGCTGTGCCCATAGACAATCTCATTCCGAATTACCAATTCGGCTGTAGAGATAAACACACAACAGTGCCAGAGAATAATTAATATAATTGAAGAAAGCATGGAACAGAAGAAAATGTGTTTGGCCGTTTTTTTTGGCATCCGACAAGCAGTGTGGTTTGTCCATATTTGTACTAGATATATTTGGCTGATTTACTAACTATCGAAGACACTGTGATAGCCGGTTTCGTTAACCATACAGCAATTCTTTCAACCAATCATGACCCCACAACTACTTCCGAAAAATTACAAAACCATTTAAAACTGTTAGAAAATTGGTTTAAACGATGGAGAATTAAGGTTAACACTGATAAATAAATAAGGAAACATCAAATTAGTATAAAAATTATTAAATGTACTGGTTAATAGAGAATAATTTCCAAGCTATCACTAGAAAGTAAAGTTGCTCTACATAATAAAACCAATATGGACGGGGTGCAGTAAACCTTTAACACACAAATATTACAGAGAATCCAATCTAAAATTCTTCGCATGATAATAAATTCTCCATGGTTTGTGTCTAACATAACAATTCATAATGACCTAAAATGCCATTTATAACTGACGTAATAAAAATGAATGATATTTGTAACGTAAAAGTTATAAATGTGAAAGAACAAAAGTTACAGTGACCTTGGGCGTAGATTTGGATCCAAAGATTAAGCTTGAGGACGCCATAGGTGGTTTGTCGCAACCCTAACTACACGCGAGTAAGGTCTTAACGCGTCGCTAAAACCAAATTAGCGTTAACAAAAAAAATTATTAGCGTTGCAGCTAAACGAGACCGAAAATTATAATCAATTATAAAATTTGATGTACATTTACCGATTCGACAAACGTTTACAAAATTTATTTACAAGATCCTACACAATTTACAACCTATAAGAAAAAAAATAATGCGTTGTTACAGTATTATTTTGTTGGGTGACGAAATTCCTCATTACGGGTGCAGACGGTACTTTAGTGCGTCGTGGTGGAATTCGACCAAAAGAATTAGTGGATGCGATAATGTAGTGCATTCTGGGTTTTTGAAAATTTCGACATTTTGATTTCTACAACCGTTCTTGATCGGCCTGTTTTAATGATCAGTCAATATCAATCCTAGATGAATTAAAAATAACTTTCCCACCAAATATAGGGGAAAAATTGGTTACTGTTGAGCACGCCGTAAGTTTCTTTTTGTGGATATTTTGTTTTTCTTCGGGGTGACTTGCACATTTTCTTTGTTTGTTCATAAGATTTCTTACGGGTCCTATTCTGGGAGTTGGATGTTTGCTACAAATTAAGGACATAATCCACAGTGGACGCCTATTGTTAATATCACCATTATAACCACCAGGTGTACGGAGATAGTCGACTAGTCCGCCCTTCGTCTCGATGAGAAACCTGTGGTAAAAGCTAGACGTTGTATGCGAGAATCCACAGCCGACTTCCACTTCTCACTTCTTCTTGTATGCCTTCTCAAGGATCAGCGACCGCAGAACTGCATCCTTTTGTTGTAATACAGATATATTCACATTAATAACTAAGTCTGCCGATATATACTTATATTTCTATTGTACCTTATACGTTACCTTATTGCGATACTAATTAACCTCCTAATTATCGATTGAAAGGGTGGTGACGATAGAGTCATTGTACATGCGATGGAAAAGATCTTTTCGACCGTCATATAAATCTCGACGCTGTGTGGTAAAACTTAATTTAATTTGTAGTTAGTATACGAGATTTGGTACGTGTTTGTTCAAACCATTTGTAATTTTAATTGTGTCGGTGACAACATTTAGCCAAACCTTGAATAAATTAATATCTGTAATCGCAAAGAGTTCAGTTTTATTCGGTACGATTTGAGGTTATACCGACGTAAATAATAACCATAAGCGTCGCTCTGGGACTAATTACCCAGTGGCGTAGTAAGATATAGCTATTTACCAAAAAGATTTGTGAACATTATTCTTGTAGGCTTATTATGTACGATTTATTGTTGAACTACTTTGGTTCGCATTTTTAAATAACCTGTGCCTTTTATTGTTGTGTCTAGATTTAGATTTTGTGGTTTTGTTCGTGTGTCTCTTGTAGAATTCTGTGTCTTAGTAATAATAATAACTGATTCTGTTTTAAGTTGTTTTCTTTCTTGACGATCAAGAGGTCCTAGTGGCTCTCGATTATTATCTTTATTTATTACACTAGGTGGCGCCATATAAATTCTGTAATTTCTCGTAAGTATTCCTACCCCACTCTTGACTGGAATAGCTGCCGGGCCAAGTTGTCATCCTGTTCTCTGTTAGTTAACTGATTACAAATAATTCCGTAACAGCGTTCTGAGTGTATATTTTTAATTTACTTTTCACATTACACCTAGCACTTCCAGGCCACCAATAAGCGTTTGCATCCGAGGAATGGTTTTTAAAAATACAATGTCCTGCAGTTGGCAAGTGATGTTGTTCTCTCAATATTTCTGCTCTACGGTGTTTGGAAACCACTAAATTCCATTCATTCTCCGGTGATGACAAGTCTGAAAAAAGCCACAGCTCATTCAAAAATTACCAAAAATGGCATCAAAGAGAAACTGCAAGATAAGAATGATATCCTATTGAGGTCAATTCCTTGACTTATATAAATTATTGGTTCCACTACCTATAAGGTCGCATAACATCACTTCCAGTGATTGTGGGACCAAAATGAATTTAAATTTAAATTAATGTTACATATTAAATACACAAATAGAAATATAGGCATAAAAATCAATTAATAGCTGAACTACCACATCATCTCATGACAAAAAAGAGATTAAAGAGGTTGTGGCTAAAGATCTACCTAGGTGACTATTGGTGAACCGTCAATAGTCGGTTTTCCATTTCAAGTTAAAAGCACCTGATGTAAAAAAACATTTAACTACAGTGTACCGAGTAGATTGTAAATATTCAGTCCTAATAAAAAAAATAATTTGCACAAGTTACTACGTATTTGTCAAATTTGTTAATGAGTTACTGCCAGAGGCATAACGATTAAAAATTAAAAAATGTGTGTTTACTTATAACCTGAATTTACAGTCTTTCCCCTGTAATCACTGTTGTGATTTAACGTAAATTAAAAGTAAATAATTGATGTTTTCACCACCTGTGTTTACCGGCGCTAAAAAATGTAATACTAAATTATCAACAGTAATTACTTAAGTGGTGATAATTTTTTTGTAATTTTGACTAGATTCACAAATCTTTGTTGCTTTGTCCACTTGTGGGATTTCCTAATAGCAACAAAGATGAGTGATAGTCTAGTCAAAAATACCAATAAAAATTATAACCACGAATGTAATTCGACTTGATTATTTTTTAAGCTATGTCGCAAAATGTTAAACAAGTATGTAAATATCTTTATTAAACAATTAAGAATGTTTACAATTGTTGTAATTAACGATGCAATTAGTGTAAATAATTGTACCATTTTTTTGAGATAAAGAGATCAAAATGTCTTCTTAAGTTGTTGATTACGGTTGCGTGATGCTCTTCGTCAAGTTGAAGATAGGGTTTGATGGAGCTTCCAGATGAATGTCCTGTTATTTTTAACAACTGCTGCTCACCTACTCCACTTTTAGCTAGTTGTGTTACAGCGGAAGAACGATTTGAATGGTTGGTAATTTTTATCTTGTTAGGATCCAAACCAATCTTTTGGGCCGCCTGTTTTGTCCATTTTCCCATTACGTTTTGTCTTAATGGGAGATTTTTATACCACCCCTTGGATAAAGATTCCTGCCAATATGAATTAGGTGCCAAAAATAAACGATCACTTCTTTTCAGATTAATTTATGAAAAAGACGTACCGGACATTTGTCAGTGTCATTTTTATTTGGTGTTAAAAAGTTAACCTGCGCAATCCACTTTATGCGGTTTTAGAAATTATTGGATTATATTCTATCCTTCCAGTTTGATTTCCATAATGATCTATTTCTTCTCTAAAATATTGCACCAATGCTTTGTCGTTTCTCCGCCCTCCAAGCGAGTTCGTAGCTAGCAGTGATAAAATTTTCTTTGTAAGCCATTTGGAGTATTTTCGTCCCATGCTGCTATCATTTGTTCTATTTCTTCTTTCCTGAGAGCTGCAGAAGATGATTTTTTCTTTTCCGGGATATGTTGAAGTTCTCGACGTTTACAATTAGCGCGTCTCGTGCAGTCTTAAATTCGATATCAGTGAAGGGATCAATTTTTCTATTATAATCTCTGAAATATTTTTCTTGGATAAGTTTTGCGGTTCTATTCCACAAAGTTTTGACGACAAATTCTTTGTAGTTTTCTCAATTTTTTTGCGGATGTTATATGCCCAGTCCTCCAAAATTGATGCGATCTGTTTCACCTCGGTGGATGCAGTTAACTCATAATTACGTTCAAAGCAAAACTCTAAAAACTGTTTCTATATTGTGTTCGTATTTTTTTTGGTGTTGACTGGTGTCGTTTGTTCGACAGCTAATGTTTGTATTGAATCAGCCGAGCTTTGACCAAATCTTGTGCACATGTTGGTTTCTGTAAGATGACTAATTGTAAAATTTCTTAGAATTCATACGAATTCACTTACCTTATGTTAGAGAAAATCTCAAAAGCTAAATTCACAATGGCAACAGTACTGAATTTTTATTATTTATATTGAGATAAATGGCTGCGTTACCTTAACAACCAAATCAATGCTAACTTATGTATGTATTTAAACTAAGATCCAATGAAACAACGTAAAAAAATTGTCGCTGTAATTAGCTACTAGCAAATAGTTTTTTTTTTCATTACGATTGACTGACACGACTGTTTAAAATAATTTAAAAAATAATCCTATGTATTTTATGCAACTACTGCATTCGTAAACGTATACTATGTATTATAAGGTTTACAATTTTTAACTTGTTGTTAATTTAATTCCGAACTGTTTTGACATCTTTGTCTATATGGTCATTTGGTCAATGACCTCCCAAAAATTTTGACAATATATAAAAAAATATCATTATTACGTGTTTCATTAAAATAGGTAACTAAGTCGCAAGTACAATAACTTAAAATTTATCGGCCGTCGTTCGTAATTCATCCTCTTCAACCTTGGGCTGCGCCCGAATAAACGCGCGAACGTCCGAAACAATAATCAACTTTGGGTCATGAGCCGGATCCCGCAGTTTACGTTGACTTCGTATAGGGTGTACAACTACGCTCGATTTTTGATTCGATTTTCGCGTGTTTTAAATCAATTTAAAATTTATATTGATATATTTTACTGTTGTTGTGTTGTTTTGTAAAAATACTATTTTTGATTCGCGTGTGTGCATGCGCTATAATAGAAAATGTCGGTAGTGCAGAAAATTAAACAACTAATTAGTTGAGTTCAAGGCAAATGGTCGTCCTTTGCCAGAACTAAGTTTACGACAGACTAGCAAAGACAAAAATAAAGATGTTCATCGAAACTTTCGCAAGGTAATGTACGATTTAGCTAACTGGATATGTGGTTGTGAAGTATCAAATGTATTTTACTGTTTTGTTTGGTTATTATTTTCTAAAGACTCGTCAGACTCGCTATAGTTCAAATCCGGTGTCAGAGATTTAAAACATTTAAAAGAGGAAATAAAAAACATGTTTCGTCTGCAGAACACATGAAATGCTCGGTAAATCTTGCAACCGTAGGAAATGTTGATATTCGTACACAGCTAGACAATGCTTATAGAAAATCCCTTAGAGATTTTAATAAGAATGTTTCGAAAAATGGCTATATTTTGAACAAAATTGTAGATTGTATAAAATTTTGCGGTGCATTTGAGTTATTTATATTTTTTTAAGTATGCCTATTTTTTAAATTAATTTTTGACCTCCCAGTATGATTGACTACGAGCCGCCACTGAATTCTTGTGTAATAGAATTCTTAGTACAGTTATTTTATTATTCACTTTCAATAAGTAGTACATTTACAAGTAATTGGAAGACTGGGTAGAAATGCAATTACAAATCTGTTTAAACCAAATACTATTGCATTTTTTACAGTTTTCAAGTGAAACTCGTAACATGATTTCTTTGGTTTGCTTTCATTTATTCCAGTTTGTGCATAAGTGTTTGATATGATCATCAAAATTAGTAACGCCCGATATACCGTACCTATCTCATAAGCGTTGCGCATAAATTTTTAGTTTAGTTAAATTTGAGTGCTTTTAAATAATTGTTTAAAGCTTGTTTAGAACAAAGATGATGAATTTAATTGACCGGAATTTAGTAAGAAAAGTTTAATTCAACCATTTTCAATTTGCTGATTTATGATACGAGTAACCGTAAACCCAGTGAACTGCATTATCAGCAATTTATTTCTTCACGTCTGTTTCATAATATTAACTCAGCTGTACTTATTACTCAGCTAGTAAATTTTGAGGTCCATTTTAGTTCTTGTACAACATAGAGACCGCAGAATTGAATCTAAGATGTTCTGGTTCCAGTTCCGTCTTCCTGTTTTCTAAATTTTACTACGCTAATGTTGTTATAAATTCGTTATTATTACCAAGTAAGTCTGTACAACACAGTTATTTGATTAAATCTGCGTGTTTACAATAGTTTTCGTGCGGATGATGAATGCTCTTTTGGTCATACATTTTCCCAAAGCGTGTACTTTACCGTCCTGACAGTCTTTGATACAAAATTCTTTTTAAACCAATATTAAGATTAGTACCTTTGTTGACCATGAAAAATGTTTCAGTAATATGAATAATGAATAACCTACACAACCCTATTCACTTTATGAAAAGATTTTAACAAAAGATAACTTTCGCTTTTATTTGGCGCACCAAAAAAACGATAGTCGATACCGGACAATAAATTAAAAAAGGCGGCGGAAATTTGAAATCGAAGGTCGTAGATTAATAGTTTAAATACAAAATAAATCCGGGATTTAGAAATGACTAAAACTTGGTCGGAAAATGCTATAACGCTTACAGTCCTCAATAAACCACCGACATGTAAGTCCGTGATTTTCTCTGATCAACGTGATATATGACCCGAACGCTTCACATCGACGTCGCAGAAGCCTTTGTAGTTGCTAACCCTAAAGATCATCGCTGATTCCTCAATTCCTGTCACCTTTTTTAAAACCCCTATATTATTGTCACGTTTATATCGTTGACTTGTCGCATTTATTCTTTCACCTCGCGATTTTGCTTGCGCAAAAAAAATAACATTTTCCCGACTTAAGATTAATGTTGAATCGAGTTAATTTTTTTCAAACGTAAATGTAAATATGACGTTGGTTTTGCAATTTAGAAATTGTTCATTCGATACAAAACTTTAACAATAAAACTTTCGTCATAAATTTTAATTTTAAAGTTTCATTTTTCGCACAAACTCTGAGAAAAATAATGCGCTTTACAACTATCACAATAAAACATTTGAAAATATAAACAATTTTATTTAAAGTGAAGTTACAGGAAATTAAAGTTTTTGCTACATAGTTTTTCTTTTATTAAATATTATTTTATGTCGCTAAAGTTTATTTTGCAATGAGGTTACTCTTAAGTTAAGAATTTTATTTAGATTTGTTTCAAATCGCCAACTGCTTGATATTTTTAGTTGATATATAATTAATATTTTGCTATTAATTATTAATCAACACACGAGATAATTTGATTTAATTTCATCACTTCTATGAATCCCAGAGGATGTTAAACTATTGTACGAGAAGGTGATAAGATAGGAAAAGAATTAGACTATATAATCCAGGTTAACGAGAGTGTTATGTGATATGAAACTGGAAGATAAAATGAACGAAACGGTTATATAAAATCACTGGTGTTGTTGCAGCAAAGGCACATAGCCTGCCAAGATGCGATAATGGAACTGATAGTGTGTTAAAGGTTGGAAAATTTCGTTGTGTTTGAGATGGTCAGCTAAGAAGTCATTACAAGTAGAAAACGAAACAAGAAATTTGGAGATGAAAAAGTGAAGAGCAAAGTAAAAATCCAAAAGAAATTGAAGATTTAAGTGAGTAAAAGGATTTAGGAATGATTCTTAGAAATATGTGTTCAATTTAAATGCACCATTACGTTTTGTTGTTGTTTATTTATTGATTATATTTATAAATTGCATGCATTTGCCAAAAATATTTATTATTCACTATTCAAATTTAAGATTTGTAGATTACGTAACTTATACAGGGTGATCTGCGTAGAGCGTGCATTGAAAGTTTTTTAACTTGCATATAAATCCAAAACTTAAAATTTGGTTTGCGGCCATAATTGACCATTCTCGTTCTACCTAAAATATTTTTAGACCTTCAGCTATACAGGGTGCGCTAAAAGTTGCTATCAACTTTTTTATTTTAAATACAAACCTATAATTCCTTTTACATGAGTCGGTTGTCCATATAATTCTGAGTTTGTATAAACTTAATTATGTTATCTCAAAAAAATGGTATTTGTAGTAGTTAACGAAAAAAAATTTATCTCGTAAATCAGTTGAGATTATAAAATTAAATTTATGTAGCAGTTGGCTGAAAATCCAAGCTTACTTCTGATGTCCAACTAGTGGTTCCATTTTGTATCATATGAGCACAGGTAATTTTAAAATATCACAATCAAAAAGTACATTTTTTCATATGGCATCATCGAGAGAAAATTGATAATTTCTTATACCTAATTGCTCTCGAATGACGTAAAAAAAAGAAATGATGCCATTTAAAAAAATTTGACTTTTTAATCATTTTTGATTATGATATTTGAAAATTGCCTGTGGTACAAAATGGAACTTCCAGTAGGACATCAAGAGTAAATGTGGAATTCCAGTCAACTGCTCCATAAAATTTTATTTTATAATCTCTACTGATTTGCGAGATACAAATTTTTGTTAACTATTACAAAGGACATTTTTTTGAGAAATAATGATATATGACAAAACGGTCAATGATAAGATCATTTAGGTTATGTAAACTCAGAATTATATTAGCAATCGACCCATGTAAAAAGAAATTATAGATTTGTATTTAAAATAAGAAAGTTGATAGCAACTTTTGTCACACCCTGTATAGCTGAAAGTCTGAAAATATTTTAAATAGAACAAAAATGATTAATTATAGCCGCGTGCTAAATTTCAAGATTCTGATTTATCTGCATGTTAACAATATTTGAATGCACGCTCTACGCGGATCACCCTATATATTGTCTTAAAGTCCTTAAAATAATTAACTCTTAAAAGACTAAATTAGTTAGTACTATTACCACACTAATATGGTTACATTCAATTGAATTTGCTTGATTTAACTAATTGCTGAACACACTGCGACTTTTAATTTACTACCCACTACCATGCACTTCAAGAATAATTTTTGTCTATCCCTAACAAATCAAGAAATGAGTTCATAAATCCTGTACAATACTTGACATACTCCTTCCCTTAAAAGAATCACTTTCAAGATAACAAATTTTATTAAGCATATTATAACGAGAGGTTAATAAAACACTAATTTAGGTGTGTCAAGGTGTGCTCTGAAGGCAAATTATTTTGAACCAGAATTTAACCACATCCATAGAATGACATTTTTACTTGGTGAAAAAATTTGTGTCAACATACGAGGATGTATTGATATCTAGTTAGCCTAGACCAGTTCCTTGAATAAACAAAATATTGCGTTACCATAGCAACGAACAATAACTTGTTAGAAGTGTCAGTGTAATGTTTGACGTCAAAAAAGTAAACCAGAGTCACGCAATAAATTAAATGAAAAAGATGTCCACCGAAATTGTGAAAATCGAAAAATTGGAGTATCGAGCCATCATCAAGTACCTGTATTTAAAAGGGTTAAGAGGTAAGCAGATTTACGAAGATATGCTTAATACCCTTGGTGATCAATGTCCTTCGTATGCGACCGTCAAAATTGGAATGCAAGCTTCAAAAGAGGTAAATTTTTCATTGAAGATGATGACCGATCGGGAAGGCCAGTTTCTGTGTCAGTCCCCGAAAATATCGATGCAGTTCATGACATGATTTTATCAGACCGTCGAATTGGGCTAAAACGGATATCTGAAGCACTGAATATTTCATACAAACGCGTTCATCATATGGTTCACGTCAATTTGGACATGAGAAAAATTGCTGCAAAATGGATCCCCAAATGTTTGAATGTTGACCAAAAGCGTGCAATGGTAGAAGCATCGCGTTCGATCTGTGCTCGATTTGAAAACGATGTAGACTTCTTAAACCGAATTGTTACTATGGATGAGACTTGGGTACATTTCTACGATCCAGAAACAAAGCAACAATCGATGGAATGGCGACACTCTGGTTCTCCAAGACCTAAGAAGTTTCGTGTCCAAAAATCTGCTAGAAAAGTTCTTTGGGATTGCCATGGAGTAATCATGATTGATTTTTTGGATAAGGGTAGAACAATAACTGAAATTACTATTCGACATTACTGACCACTCTACGGGAAAATATTAAAGAGAAAAAGACGCGGAAAGCTATCCAAAGGTGTTTTGTTTTTGCAGGACAACGCCCCTGCACACAAATCTCATGTTGCCATGCAAAAAATTTGTGATTTAGGGTTTGAATTACTAGAACACCCCTTTATTCACCCGATTTGGCTCCGTCCGACTATCACCTCTTTCCTCAACTGAAAAAAGTTTAAAAGATCGTACATTTTCTTCCAACAAGGAGGTAATAGAAGTTGTGGTGGTCTGGTTTGCAGAGCAAGAAGAAAAATTTTTTTTTGAAAGGTCTAGAGACGTTGCAGGTTCAATGTAATAAATGTATCCAATTAAAAGGAGAATAAAATATTTTGACACTGGTTACAAATTTTGTTTGGTTCTATAAAATGTTTCAATATATCCTCGTAATCTCAACAATGAAGTAGCTCTGAAACAATATTTTCATCTGTCTTGTTCTAACTTTCTGGTTATGTCAATTAACACATTATAAAGTGGTAGTCAACTGAAGGCGACATTTTGTGTTGAACAACATTTGTATCCTCAAAAAGTTGGTTTTTGGGTTGAAGTTTGTCGAAGAAGGTTGGTGACTCATATTTTTTTTTGAGAACACACCCACTGCTGCAAGATATCAGGATGAAATACTTGATCAATAAATCAATCAGTTACACGACACGGAATAACAAACTAGAGTTCTCCTTCAAGATGATGCTACAGCACATGTCACCAATAATCACTCCGATATTTTGCCAAAATTTTCAATAACAGAAGAATCAGCAGGAACGCTAAAGCTTTGTATCTAAATAGGTCTTGCAATTTGAACGTATACGATTTTTTTTGTATTGCCATACATTAAAAATTCAATTTATAAGCTAAAATAACTGAGAAATCGCATAACAAATAAGTGAGAAGAAATCAACAACTCACCTCTAATATTGCTTCTTGTTTTGCTGTATAAGGTGGTAGTCAAACGAAGACCTTCATTTATTAGTTTCTCAATTTTTATATCTTCAAAAAATTGGTGTTTGGGTTGAAATTTGTCAAAGAAGAATAATTTCTTTTTTTTTTTAAAACACATTCACTGCTACACGATATCGGGATTTAGAATTTGATTCTGGAGAAAGCACCACACTATCATATTGATCCGTGTGTATGGATGTACACGCAGTGGACGTAGAAGCATCAGATTCGTCTCGTGTTGAAAACATGTTGGCAATGTCAATTTTCTTCTTTAAAGAAGCATCCACATATCCCTTAGCTACAGTTGAAGATTTCCAGCCTCCATGTTTTTTTATTGTGAGTAAGTCTCTACCTTTGTTTGCCATATGTGATGCCGATGAACGGCGAAAGCAGTGTCCTGTATATTTTTCTGGACTAGGCAGTTTTAAAAATGTTGCGATATTCTTAGGAATTTTTCCTATTTTGTTGATCCCTATGGAAGATGTCGTGCATTTACCAGAATGATAATTTAAAAAAAATCGGTTATTGGAAGCATGGGAAGGTCGCAGTTTAATGTATTTTTTAATGATATTAATCCAAGGTACTTCTATGATTAGAAATACTCTGGTTACATTTGTTTTTGTTTTAGGTACAGTTACTACGATTATGTCTGCTTTTAATTGTACATCGTTGATTGACATGTGGGTTAATTCATCTCTTCTGCAAGCCCCACAATAGCATATAATTAACATGACCTAAAATTATATTAATCTGTATTAACAAACAAAATTTTGTAAATTGAAATATACTTTCACGGCCAAGAAATTATTATCATCAGCTTCATTAATGAATCGGTTAATTTCTCCAGACTATAGAATGCATGATTTTTGGGATAATAGTTTTGATTCTGCCTTTTAAAAATGCTATTAATTTTAAGTTTTTTGAAATCTCAATGTTTCTCACACCATTTAGAAAAACCTTTATATTCTTTGGTGTGTTTAGAATTAGATTTTTCCGGTAGTAAGTGGTCAATCGCACTTATCGCTACTTCTTTTAGTTCTGGCGGGGTACACGAAAAGTCATTTGCATCCATAATTTTAATTTAAATAATTATTTATAATTAATTTTAACCAATTCAATACAAAAATTTTAGCCGCCTAACTTTAAACTTTGAAAAAATTTCAGTTAGTATTGCCAACCGTAAAAATTAAATTTCCATGCACAGCATTTTTTTACCCAGATAGGAGTAGTAAATATTAATTGAAGCGAACTAGAAAAAATATTATGTTATACTTGTTTTACAAGACAATTTGTCGCACTTATTTCTTTGAATCTATGCGTGCGACAAAATAGATCTTGTAAAACTCGTGTAACAATATACTATTGTGTTTATATCTAAATAGATATCATTTGTATACCTTGGAGATAGCAGAGCTTTAGTTTTTATTATCACCACACACAGAACTGCATATATCATTATGTGCGTGAATAACACAACCAAAAGCCTATATCAGCGGCGGCATATTGTTTTCTTTGATCACGACCATATCATTAATTTCAGCCATTTTTTGAGATTTGGTAATATTCTTAAGTGGCTCATGCAAACTGATGAATGTAGTCCATGCACCATCGCATTCAATTGTCTTGGCAAATGCTTTTAACGTACTGTCATCTCGACAGTTCATTTAGTTTAATTTTAAGTTCCACGTCAAAGTGAGTCTTTAATTAAGACGTAAGCAAGAGTGGCAGCAACAAAATGATTAGGTTCGAATGATAAATGAATTCGATGACAGAAATTTAGAGAAGTTTCTACTCTAGTAAGTACTGTATAAAATTTCTCATATTTTTTTGTACGACAGCTTTTCAGTACTTACCAAAATTGAGTGCTATGAATAGAATGAAACTCCTTGTCTTATCACATTTGTTAAACATTTGTCTTTAAATTCTATTGAAAAATCCTGTGTAAGTTCTTTGCTTACCCCAACAAAATTGGTTCTGTTATCGAAATAATATGGCGCGTGTTCTAATAAAAACCTGTACTGGGTAAGTCTTGAAATTTTTTTTGACATTTGATAATTTTTTTAAGTAGTCTGACGATTTAAAGATTTAGGTGAAAATTTAAGAGACTTTACCAAGAAGAACGGAATGTAAACTACTTTAAAATTTAGTGTAATTTAATCTGTCTAAATGCTTTAGTAGTAACATTCCGCTCTGCCAAATTAAATACCATGTAATCAGCTGCAAAAAAGATTCAAGTTGCTTTTGCTTTTCAATTAATGTTCAAAGCTCTAAAATATTTGAAAATTTTTTTGCTCTCAAAGTTGGAATGGAAAAATTGGTTTTAAATGTCAACTTGCAGAAAAATTATTTTTTAAGAAATGTTAATAAAAATCTTTTAAAATCTCCGATATACTTTCTAATATGACTTACCTTGGTGCTCACAGTGACGGCTAAAATAATGTTGTCAACTTTTTTGCTTCTTATTTTAGTAGCTGCTTTAGCGATGTACATGCCCACCACTCTTTTCTACCTAAACATCAGGTTGTTGACGTGATCTCTCTGTCTAAACATTTTGTCGAGTCTAATCTACTTTTCGCTATAAAAAAGAATAAACCCACATTTACCACAGGCACTGATCTCATCCCTGCCTTCTTCTGGCGAGACTGCATTTCTGTGCTGTCGACGCCTTACTTCACACATTCAATCTGATCCTTCAACACAGACACATTCCTGTTGATTGGAAATCTGCTCGAATTGTTCTCGTTCATAAAAAAGGCGACAGATCCAATGTTCTTAATTATCGCCCCATCGCGCTTCTCTGTAACTTCTCAAAACTTTTCGAATTTTGCTTATATAACCACATCATTTGTAGAATCTACCAAAAGCTTCACAGCTGTCAACACGGTTTTATTAGAGGGTGTTCCACAATTACCAATTTAACTGTTATGTACCAGTTTCTTGCTGAGTCCTTGGATTCTGGTTTCCAGGTCGACGTTGTGTATACCGATTTTAGTAAGGCTTTCGATCGGTTGAACTATGAGATTCTCATTTCGAAGCTACACGCTTTTGGTTTGAGTAACAACTTAGTACAATTACTCAAGAGTTACCTATCTGATAGAACCCAATTTGTTGAGCTGCTTGGCTTCCGGTCGCGTGTCTCAAGTGTCCTTTTGGGCGTACCCCAAGGCTGTATTCTTGGCCCCCTATTATTCAATATCTTTATCAATGACGTCGCACCTACTCGATTATCATTGCCTACTGTATGCGGATGACATGAAGATATTTCAGGTTATACGTAATATGTCTGATGCTGTTGTGCTTCAGAAAAGGCTTGATCTTTTTGATAAATGGTGTCGGTCTAACCACTTAGATTTGAACGTTTCTAAATGTCACATCGTTTCTTATACCAGAGCAAAGTCTCCAATTCTTTTTAACTATTTTTTTTCCGACGTCTCCATTACTCGCTCTATCGCTTTTAAAGATCTGAATGTCACTTTTGAATCGTCTCTGTCCTTTAGTTCGCACATTCGATCTATTGTTTCATCTTCACATTAAACTCTTGGTTTTATTATCAGAAACTCTAAAGATTTTGTATGCGCTGACTTACCTCTCTTGCTGTACAGAACCTTCATTCGAACTCGGCTGGAGTATGCTTCGGTAGTTTGGAACCCTACGTATCAGGCTCATATCCACGCTCTGGAGAACATTTAGCAAAAATTCTTGAAATTTCTAGCTTTTCACGTTGATGGAATTTACCCTCTTAGAGGTTTCTCGCAATCTGATCTTTTGGCTAGATTCAACCTTTCTGATTTAAGTAGTCGTCGCGCCACCTCTTCTCTTCTCTTTCCATACAAACTTATTCATTACTTTGTCGATTGTCCTGAATTGTTGGCAAAATTATCTTTTTCCGTTCCTCGACCTGGGTCTCGTTTTCCTACCACTTTCTACCTACCCACCCCCGTACGCATGTGTTGGAGTCATCTCCTATTTTCTCTGTATACAGCAGCAGTGCTCTACGTAAATTTGATATTTTTCATACGTCCATAACAGAGATAAAATCATTCTGTAGCGACTCCCTCGTTGGTTGATCGATTTACATTATTTACCTCGTTTAACGTTAACGTTACTACTTTTATTTGTTTTGGATTATATCTGTTTACTTACGTCTAATTACTTTTACGTATATATTATCCAATTTGTTTTTAGTTTTGTATTTTGCTGTTCCCGCCCATAATTGGCTTTTGCTGTGGTGCGGCTGTATTTAAATAAATAAATTATTTTATGCTTTTTATATACCTGAGTACAATATAGTAATGAGTGCTGGGATGCTGGTCGGAAATGGTTCTCAAGATCATTAAAAAATTATAAACGCAAATCATTAAAACTCTTAATTCTAAACAACTCTTGAATGACAAAAAAATATTACGTTTAAGTTGTCTATTTGTAACAAGTGGGTAGATTTTTTTTTGTTGGTAATTAAACTGGTTGTACCAACACTACTTAAACTTGTGATAGTTTTAACAATTGTAACTAAGTTTTTAAGCATTGAATTAGTTTAGTGATGTTGGTGCAACCGGCCATAAGGTACCATCACGCACTAATCAGGTGATATCAAGAGTATGAAACTTTATTCATTTTATCAATTTTTAGTCATTTTATGCGAAACAAATTAAAATATAAATTTCCTGTTTATTTATGAGTTTTAAGTATTTATATTTCGTTTTAAGATAGAATTCTACACCATCACGCGTTATTTAGCTGAACTATTTGTATACACTGTTGTAAAACCAAGCCCAACGTAATCTGTATTTGAACGATACTTAATTTTCAAGTTGTTCTTACAATGACCAAACTCTTCGTTGACTGTCGGGAGGTCCCTAAAGCTGCACTCCCCATATCACCAAATTTTGAAACTAAAACGCTAGGAATGATGTACTTTTATGTGCTTATTTTGTACCGACTTTAAAAATTTTGTACTCCAAAATTAGGCATAATTTTTAAGGTTGGAATGTGGAGGGTATGGCTCGTTAAAACTACACCCTTCATACCAGAAATCATTGAAAGGGTGGTCCAATCGCAAAAACAAAAGTACAGGAATTATGTACTTTTTATGTGCTAGGTGATGAGCCAAGACTTAGTACGGTATAGTCATCCACTACTAAGTGATGAATATGTATATAGTGATTAGGAGAAATGTGGTGAGCAATCATGCTGAAAGTAATTAGATAGGTAGGTGAAACGGGTAACAAGGGGAAGAAGAGAGTAAAAGAATTTTGAAATGTATTTTTATTAAAATTGAAAATTACCCTTGATTTCAAACTGTTATCATATTCTACTATTAAAAAGCTATCTCCTGGCTCTTTAAGTGAATTTTGTACCCGCAAAACTCTTCCATTAATAAGCACCAAAAGAGGAAAAATTGCGATTTGTTATACTTTTTTGTCGATAATAAGAGATGTAAAAATTATGTACCCCTTTTTTCATCACATTTTACTATCGATACGCTATCTTTTGGCATTACGTGTAAATTTTGTAAAAGGAAAAATCGCGATTTGTTATACTTCATTGTCGATAATAGGGGATGTAAAAATTATGTACTTCTGATTTCAAGGAGTCACCATAGTCTACTATTGATACGCTATGTTTTGGCATTATGTCTGAATTTTGTACCGAAAAAACTCTTCCATTAATATAATCCTAAAGAGGAAAAATCGGGATAAAAAATTTAAAAATAGTGCCAAAAGATAGCTTATTGATAGTAGCACATGATGACACCTTGAAATCAAAGGTACATAATTTTTACATCTCTTATTACGGACAATGAAGTATAACAAATTGCGATTTTTCCTCTTTCGGTGCTAATTACTGGAAGAGTTTTTGCGGTGAAATTCACTCTAAAGTGCCAGGAGATAGCATTTGTAATAGTATAATATAATAGCAGTTTGAAATCAAGGGTACATAATTTTTAATAAAAATACATTTTAAAAATTCTTTTTTCTCCCTCCCCCCTTGTTACCCGTTTCACCAGTGTACCTATCTAATTACCTTCAGAATCATTGCTCACCACATTTCTCCTCATTACTATATATTCAGCACTTGGTGTCGTTAGATCATATCGTATATATATCACTAGACGCTTAGAATCGAAAAAGTTTTCATTCCCTATATCTTCGTAGTGGATGACCTTACCGTACCAAGTCTTGTAACGTCTCCTAGCACATAAAAAGTACATAATTCCTGTACTTTTCTTTCAGTTTCATATATGTTTATTTGCTACTTCAATTTAACAATTTTATAGCTTAATCCTAAATGACAAAAAAAAAAATACTTAAATAACCCCATTGGATCGGCTTTCAACTTTTAGAGTTTTCTCGTCCGTTTATTTCCGATCCTCTGGGCTGACAATTCATTCTAGCTTAACCTAAGATGACATACTTTGGCCTCTTGTGCCTTGGCATGTCATCTACATCGTAATCCCAAAGCCGGGTTGGGGTGGGCCGCGATGACCGCGTGAAGCGCAGTTGCGGATTGGCGCGAAGTCTGCAATCTTAGGGATTTGAAGTTTGTGATGAAGACGATCGTTGCGGAAAAACCAGGGGCGTCTGCGATGATGCGGAGAATCTTGTTTTGAAGAACCTGCAGTTTCGCGTGTGAGTTTTGGCAGCGTAGAACCAGGCTTCTGCTGCATACATCATGGAGGTGCGGATTACCATTTTATAGATGAGTAGCTTGTTGTCGATGCTGAGTCGGCTGTTGCGGCATAACATCGGGTAGAGATTTGCCAATAGCGCATTGGCGGTAGTCAGTTTCTGACGATGTGCGTTTTCCAAAGCAACTTGTCTAGGGTCAGGCCGAGGTATTTAACCTCGTTTACCCAGGGACGTCGTCGCCATTGATGTGCAGTCGGCGTGCGGGCTCGATATTTCTTCGGCTGAAGAAGATCGCCGCGCTTTTGGAAGCGTTGACTTTGATCCGCCAATCTTCGTACCAGGTGCCTAGGAATCCAGCGAGTTGAAGATTTCTCTCAGCTGTGTGGTGGACCGTGGTGTTGCCAAGACGGCGGTGTCATCGGCGTAAAACGCGTATGTGAATCCGTTGATCTTTGGATGTCGGTCGTGAAGATATTATAGAGCAGCGGCGAGAGCGTTGAACCTTGCGGCACCCCGGCGCATGCTGCGTTGAGTGGATTTCGTGGATCGGGAATTTTACGGCAAAGGATCGTTTACGTAAGAAATTGGCGATAATCTGCGTCATTGAGGTGGAGATGCCGAGACGGTGAATCTTATAAAGCAGGCCGCGATGCCAAACTGTGTCGAACGCTTTCGATGTCGAGAAAACGCCTCCGGTGACGTCGCGGTGGTTGAAGCCTTCTGTAATTTGCTCTACTACGCGGGAGACCCTGTTGGACTGTGGAATGTTTTCTGCGAAAACCGAACTGTTCTGACGAGATGAGTTGAAGATCGTCGACCTGTTCCTGTAATCTGCCGACAATTATTTTTTCAAATAATTTACCTAGAGTTGGGAGAAAAACTGATGGGTCTGTAGTTCTGGGGCATCGTGTGGTCTTTACCGGGTTTCGGTATGACGATAACGTCTGCGGTTTTCCATGCGTCGGGGAAATGTCTATATATTAGGCACGCGTTGAAGATCGCGGTGATCATCGCGATTCATTTTTGAGGAGAAGTTTGATGGCTTTGTTTGGGATGCCATCTCTCGTCCTGGGCTTTGGCGCGGTTTAGATTTTGATCTCGTCTGTGACTTCTTTGGGAGAAGTGTGCGGATGTTGTTGTCAGGAATACGTGAGATAGTGTTTCGGACTTCGCGGTGAATGGCGTTTGTACAGCGGAAGTCCTCGTCGTCAGGGTGATTGGGTTGAAATTGCCGTTCCAGGTGTCGGCGAAGGTTTCGGCTTTGTCGTCGTCGGTGTATGTTAGTCCGCGGGGTCCGTGAATTGCGGGCATCGTACTTTTCCTTTTGCGATTGGACTACCCTTTCAATGATTTCTGGTATGGGGGATGTGAGCTTTACGCAAGCCACACCCTTACATTTAAATTCAAAAAATATGCCTAATTTTGGAGTACAAAATTTTAAAGTCGGCACAAAATTACAAATAAAAGTACATAATTCTAGCCCCTTTAGTTTCAAAATTGGCGACAAGGTGCATACTTTACGGACTTTTGGTCAAAGTATAATTGGAAATTAACCCTGTTGTTACGCTTGCCGACGTAACCAACACGTTAACCATACCAGGTTCTATGAAATTATTGAATTATCAGACTTCTTTGAAGAATAATGTTTATTTTTAATCTTAATCAAGTAATTGTACATTTCTAAATTGTATATAAAGCTTTTTCGACATTTTATGTTAAGTGAAAATTCAATAAAACTACTCAAGAAGAGGTTCCATCACATTCCTAGGAATTCAAGAATATCGAACCATTTAATAGTTTGAATTGAATTTTGATAAACACTTCACTTGTAGAAAGTAGTCTCAACCATATTAATTAAATTGTCCAATTGAGTGGTTTAAAAACCAAAAATTATTTATCATTTTTGCATTCATGGATTTCTTAAAATAACAAAAGTTTTAAGAAAAACCTGTTAACGACAGGTTCTGTTTGCATTTTTTTACAAAGATGTTTGTTTTTTTATATTATTTTATCCAAAAATAAAATAGGTCTTTTTTTAACTTTCAAAAATTCCTTTTGGTGGTTGTCCGATAAACTTTGAAGTGTTTTAGACATTAACTAAATATGTGCACACTAATAAAACTTAATGGAAAGTAATATAGCTGTTAATGTTTAGACCACCAATCCCTGCAGGTTTAACCTTGTTTCAGTTTGTAATTGCTTGTCAAAACATTTACGAAGTGTTATATCGAGCTCTGTTGCATATAATCAATTGCGACGTTGAGGTGCAACTTATTGCGTTTGTGTAATTACCTTGAGCATATAGCGTACATTTTATAACAAAAAATGTTTGAATATTACAAATTACGATAATCGTTTTAAATTTACTTGATTAGCCGGCATAGCTTTACGTAGAACTTAATGAAAAACGTCAAAGTTTCATTATACAAATAAAACGTTAAGTACTATTTTATAAAATAAAGTAACCCGTAACTATTTAGTTTGATCTTTAGGAACAGAAAAAAAAATTGAAAAATATTAGATTTGTATACATATAGTTCTTGTTTATTAAGTCGGAGGAAGGACTTTATAGTTGAATGTTTCAAATTGTTTTACAAATTTAATTACAAAATTTAAGATTATTTGTTTTGTTGATTCTATGTGGATTTGAAAGTAATAATACAATTTCGCCAAACCGTTTTTAAAATTAATAGTTTGCACCAAAAAAATTAAATTTTAGAACATTTTAGGGAGCAGGAATTAATTTATTCGATAATCTGAACACTAGCTTTAAAGTTTTCTTAAAATGGACTAAAGATAGCTTGTAAAGTACATTTTTAGCGACACAAATTTTGCTCGTGTATTTATTGCTCTAAATTAACCCCACTTATTTTGGGCTTTTAACTTAACAGTCGTTAATCTGCTGAATCAGGAATCCACAGCATACAACAATATCCGAATTAAAAAAAGTATAATTTAAATACATAGTTTGGCATTGTACTCAATTTAACATTATTGTTCATACAAACCACAAATATTATGGTTAATAATTTTCAAATTGATATTATTTTATTAATGCAAAATTCGGATTCATACCATCTAATTTACTACATACGATGTAATCTATTTGAGAATAAACTTGTGTACGTTGTAAAAATTTTATACGCTTTTAAATTTAGATTTATTTTGAAAACAAATTCTTTACGTAAAATTGACTTGACGTTTTTCATATACGAACAATTTTGTAAAATGTTGCAAAACTAATCAAAATCAAATTTATTTTAATACATAAACATCAAAAAGGATTAAACCGTTTTATGTTGAAAGAATTGGATGCTGCAACATTGGGAATTAATTATTTAAGCTTATAAATTAAACAGAAAAATTAAAACGGGAGTGTGCTTTAAAAAGTAGGGATATTTAGTTTTTTGTTACAATTTTTAGAAATGCAGAACTTTGTTAGACTGATGTTAATGGAGTAGTCTTTTTTGAACGTAGAATGGAGTTTGTTTTTTAATTATGCATAAAAGCTGAGCTGTTTAAAGGGATAATTTTGTTAATACGTTTTTATAAAAAAAAGTCACTGCTATCCGATTATGTAATAACTAGTTTACGTATAGGTTGGTATTATTTTACAAACCTGTAGCAATTCAATTGCTGATGATATTTTACGACGGACAAATAGATGACATAGTAGGTATGTAATATTGAGAAACCTTTTCGATACCTTCTAAATTATTTTTCATAATGGGTTGTTGTATGGGTTTAAAGGTAAACATGTAACTTAACAATGGTTTTCTTTGTTACTGCTTTCAATGGAAACTCATTTTAGCACCAATAACATAAAAAGTTTATGTCTTATATATTTGTAGCAACATATCGTAAAGAAAGTTTACTTGAAACCAAGAAATGCAAAGCTTAATTAAATCGTGGTCCAAACGAAATCTGTGAAAATTAAAAAAAAATCCAAACTGTGTAATTAGTCAGCTTTTAAAATGTTCTTGTCTGTAATTGAGAGAGTATTGAAGCACCGAAATGAGTGTGTAGTTTTGTAGCAGCATAAATTAAACTTCGCATAGGGCTCTCCCAGCATTCATACGTTTCTTAACTCGTACCCAATGCGAATTGTTTTCAAATTTCAAATTCTATCAAAGTTTGTAGTTACCAAGTGTCAAGTTGTTAATTTAATTGCAATTCGATTCTTTAAATGACACGGTTTGTACTATTTTTACGTTAGAAAAAGTCAAACAAAAAATGAAAACAAGAAATTCAAAAACACGTCAAAGTCATTTTTTTAAAATGCAAGCACCATGTTTTTATAGCTTTATTTTATTTATCATCAAAAATAAGGTTGATTTTGCACAAAGTTGTCTATTCAAAAAATTCATGGTTTTCGAAATATTGGCAATTTAACTTTTTTTGTTGCACAAATGCTAATGTATTTCTTTTTAATATGAATGGTTATTCCTAGTTGGCCATGATGGCGTTAAAACAATCATCTGTCAAGGATATGTCAAACTGTTAAAAATTTTCAATAATCATGCCGGGACGCTTAAATTATACAAACGAAGATTACTTAAATTTATTTATTATTTATGGACATTGTGATAAAGTTATATTAAGAACATGTGTTACAGTTAACTGTACCTGACTGTGAGTGTTAAAGTGCATATCGTTACCAAAGCGATAACTTTAAAAGCTTGAAACACACGTTTGTCAATAAAGCCAGGTGTTCTTTTCGTTGCGTGTAATACTGTACAAGCAATTACTTGGCTTTATCGACACACGTGTTTCAAGCATAATAAGTTATCGCTTTGATAACGATATGCACTTTAACACTCACAGTCGGTACAGTTAACTGTTGGCGACTTTTAGTTTGATATACACGGTTTGACATATCCTTGACAGATGATTGTTTTCTAACGCCATCATGGCCAACTAGGAATAACCATTCATATTAAAAGAATACAATAGCATTTGTGCAACAAAAAAATGTTAAATTGCCAATATTTCGAAAACCATGAATTTTTGAATAGACAACCTTGTACAAAGTCAACCTTATTTTTGATGCTAAATAATATAAAATTATAAAAACATAGTGCTTGCGTTTAAAAAAAATGACTTTTGACGTGTTTTTGAATTTAATTTTTTGATCGCCATGTATTAATTTATTATCAAAATATCGACATAGCCCACTAAAATAGGTCCCCTGCAACAAGGAAACCTATTCCAATTAAATAATAAAAACATTAGTATAGGAAAATTTTATAATTTTGTTTAGGCCTGAAAACGTCATTTTTGAAATACAATTTAAAATAAGTCTAAAACAGTTAGAATTAGGTATAAGATATTATACACAAAATGTGTCTACAATTTTATGCAAAATCCAAAAATGGAATAATATATAGGGTGTTCCATTTAAAATAAGCAACTTGACACCTACTTCCGGCATAACCGGAAGTGTAACAATTTTGAAAATATTTTAACGGAACTGCCCCCGTCGATGTTAGTATACTACCAAATTTTCAAATTTTTCCCATGTACAGTTTTTCTATAATCTATCGATGGCGTTCCCGGTGGGACACCCTGTATGTCGTCATACAATGGATGTGCTGTTATATTTTATGTTCGTATTTACCTTCTATGTTTACACTTATATATGAATACTAAAGTGGGTAAGGATTGGCATGTTTAGGTTTTAATGGTTTTCCTAAACCTTGAAGCAAATGGTTTGCCACGACGAACCAATCGGCTATTGCACACGGTTTCGTCGTCACACTATACAGGTTTATATTGATCTTCTAGGGCACCATACATAACATTTACATCACAATACAATATATAAAATGTATCATACGAATAAATAAATAAATAAATCCGAAAAACATCTGACGTTAACAATTTTAGCATTCTCTGTCCTGTTTTTCTATTATTTTGTTTGCTATTTTTTAACTTACTATTTTTCTTCATTGTCGTGACAGGCGCTTAGACCGGTCCATTATATGTCGTCATGCAATAGCTGTGCTGTTATATTTTATGTTCTTATTTACCTTCTATAAAGTTTACACACGTAATTAATAATATTCCATGTGAATACTAAGGTGGGTAAGGGTGGGCATGTTTAAGTTTAAATGGTTTTTTTAAACCTTGAAGCAAATGGTTTGCGAAGATAAACCAATTCACAATTGCATATGGTTTATTATCGTATTTACATACATTTAAATTATAATGCCTTGTCAGAACAAGGTTGTCGTAATTGTGCTTCCTCATTGTCAGCCAATTGCAGTTTTGTTTTAATGAAATGCTGAGCTTTGTGTTTTTTTGTTTGCATTGTTCACATTCTTTATTTAGCCGTTTGAAGTTACTTTTTTATGCAGAGAATTGACACAGATAAACCTACATGAATTCCTCCTAAATTCAGAATAAAAAAAACTGGGGGTTCATTTTCAAAGGTAGGCATAACAGTTTTTCTTGTTGCGGCTGAATTTTTATACTTGATTTTTGTGATTTTGTAAATCGTTCTTGTTGGCGCTGCTGCAAATTCTGGCGTGCTAAAATTTTTATTGCGCTGCTAGAAGTGCGAATAGAGAATTGTCCTTCGACTTGTGAAAATAAGATATTTGTGTTTTGGTCTAAAACGCAAAAGTGTAGAGTCTTGCTTGATCGATAAAAGCAAATTTTCTGCTCAGAGACGCCCCCGGGAAGATATTTTGGGGAATCAACGAAACCAGACCTATTCTAGTTATTACAGACTAATTAATGTTGGTTGGTCCACAACTAAATTACAATGGTTTTGAATTCATCAGATACTACAAAAAAACTAAAATATACCATCATGCTCCGCATGTATGCGCTTGTTAGATGTAAAATATTTCTAATTCTATTTTTTTAAATAAATAGATGCCCTAAACAAGACCTCCGTAAAGTAGCTAAAATGTTGGCAAAAATAGACCTCTTGTTTTTGTTTCTACTTCTATTGAAGGTCCTTCTCATTGTAGAAGATATAATTTATTAAAAATAATAAAACAGAAATTATTTACTAACTTTTCTAATTCTACATCAATGTTAAAATAGCTTTTGTGTATTTAGAGCGCAAAGTGATGCATTGAGATAATGTTGCCCCGCGAAGGACATAACTCATCTTTTATTTGGGCATCTTTTCTTTGGGACGTCATCTTTCATCTTTGTGTCATCTTTCCTTTGGGGCGAAGCCTTGAACCTGTCAAAAAATACATGTTGTGGGACACGATTGTAGTTTAGTATCTGAGTTTTAAAGCCAAATTTGAGAAAAATGTATAAGCAGACGATAAGTTTTGTTTTCTTAAATAGAACTTAATTCATATTGTAGATTTAGTATTATGCACTATGACCAAATCGCTCATACCTATTTTTGTATAATTATTATTCTTGGAGATATTGCTAAAATAATGAGTGTCACGTAATTGTTATAAAATGATTAAAACTAGTTTTAACAAAAGTTGTGTAGAATTCAATTACAAGCAATTAAAAAAAAATTATGTAACTTTCTGTACTACAATTGAATTAAAATTTATTAGTTCTCCAAATTGTAGTATAAACATATAATAGTAAATTATATACAAAAAGACTAAAATCGACCGAGATATACGCTATATTTTGCACTACGGGAAGGTATTTCTAATTAGAATGGGTATGTGCTCATGTATAAATTATTTGAATAATTATTAAAACTAAAATTTAAATATTTTCATTTATTTGTTCATTTTTCCGTTTTTGTCTCATGTAAAGAAGACGTAGTACTAAAAACAGTCACATCGAGTAATAAACTATGGTTGCTACTTAACAAATTTAAAGAATTTTTGATTGCAGATGAGAGTAATTCAGTACGTTATTTTAATCAATTTAATCTTTTATTTATAAAAAATTTAATAATTTTTCTCAAATCACTATTTAAAAGGCAAATCATATTACATTCGTATCTAAACATAAGAAAAATTAATTTTGTCGATCCTGAGGTAAGTTTTATTTTACTAAAATTAAAAAATCTAAGTTAAATTTTTTTTAGATTTTATTTTCAACAAGCGTAGGGCATTTTTGCAATTTAATCAGTGCATGTATTTATGTCACAGCAACGTGGAGCTTTGTCCCACATTATTAATCGGTTAATCTTTGCAATATACACGCATTCCTACTAAAACAAATCACTCCAAATATTTGGTTTTGAGCAATGCAGTATTTATGTTTAAGGAAAAACTTTTTAATTACCGATTTGACCTTGAAACGTCAACATGCTGCCCTTGATAGTCTCCATCTCAAAAATTGAAGTGGCTAAAGGGATTCAGTTATTCCTCACTTTAAAAGGTTTTGTATTTTCTCTATGACTATCTGCTTTATTTAAAAATTTAACTGACAATTTTTCACAAAAAAATTTTATTTTTTGTTATCAATAGAACTCAATTCTTTTTCAAAACCACCCAAGCAACACCAAACATGTGTTAAATACTTCTACGTGCAGATTCATATTTAAGAAATATTTGGTATACCGTTATTTAGAATATTTACACCAATTGCAAAATAAATATTTATGTATGATTGTTTAAAAAATATTTATTCCAAAACCATTTAAGAAATATTATATTTTTATTTAAAATTAGTGAAAAACAAATATGTTAAAAAAATATTCAGTAAATGTTTATCTAAGTAGTTGTAAAATACATAAAAAGTATTTGGTAAATATTGTGTAGGGTGAAATGGGGTGTTTGTGGACTGAATATTATAAGTTTAACTTTTGTGTCACTTATGAAATCACTTTTGTTGTATAACCTTTCTATTTTTTTATGAGGCTATAAACTAATATTAGTGTTAGTATTTTTCCATCATAAAAATTAAAATATAATTAGGAAGGACAAAGTATTTTATTTTTTTTTAGAGTATCTGTGGACTGTGATGGGGAGACTGTGGTCAGCTTAGAAAAATCACACCTAAAAGAACATTACAATGAGAGGGATAACTGTGGTTAAAACTAAAGCAATATTTGAAATTCAGAAACAAAAAAATTTATTAAAAAATTATCCAAAACTTTTAAATTTTGTTAAATCTTCACAAAAAATAACAGCTCCTTCACCTTTCTCTTGTGGGACTTTAAGAATTCCAACAATATCTTGAAAGTAAATCAAGAGAGGCTTGTTTCCGAGAAGAAGTTTGAAAATATTTCCCGAAGAACGCTTTAATAATTTTATTATGACGATTTTCTTGATCGAATTTTTTTGCAGTATTACCCCAATGGAATGAGTCACTGCTCTTTTTTAATCGTACCACAATGTATTTTCCTGCGGTTAGATTATCGTCAGTTGGTTTTTGAACTTGAGGTAATATTTTTTCTTGTTCGTTCTTGTTCTTGTATGATTCGTCACTTTCTGCATAAATGACTTCTTCTGATTTTTCATCGTTACTACTTAATTCAGACAAGTAGTCTTTGAAATTTTCGCTGGTTTTTTCTTTGACTTTTGTTAGTTTCAGGTGTTCTAGGTAAGTTTTGGTGGTGATAACTTCAGCAACATCTAATCTTTTTCTCTTTCTTTGCTTTGTCTTCGCAGAAAGCTTGACAGTAGATAGTAAAACCTTCTCCCAAGATTCTGCAATGGAAGGTGAAACAACGTAATTCGGCTTTTCTGTACCAGTCGTACTACAAGACAGAGTAGCTATGGGTACACTTGTATGTTTTGATCATCAGTAATAATATTAATTTTCTTTTTCATAATAACGCTTTAGTTTTTCAGGAATAAATTTTTCTTTGTTAATAGAGTCTCGATTTAGGGGAATGCCTGTTTTTCCAAAACCGTTTACAATGACAGGCTCTCAAATACTACGCCATGCTTTTTCCAAAAGATTAGAAAAGTCGCATTTTGTTAGTTGCTGTCTTAAATTTCTGCGCTGCCAATCTGTTAGTAATGCATCCCAGGAGGATTTAAGTCCTTTAAAGACGGATACATTCAAATGTTACAAAATTGCTGATGTATGTGGCGTAATTTTAACCTTTAAGTGGTAACGTCACTCGATTTACTCTTTACGGTAACGCGGTGTCTCGTACACACGGACTCCAAAATGTTTGTGCAAGTGCTTTTAAAATATAATTAAACGAATGATGCAAGAATATAGATTTTTGAAAATAAAAGTGCTTTATTATTTATAAAACAATATTGAAAACTAAAAATATTTCTTATTTGTTCCTTAAAGTGCATGGTACCTAAAAATTAATAATTTTAGTCATTGTCTTGCAAACACTCAACACAAATGTTTCTAATATGTTCCACCATGCATTTCTCCGGCATTTCATACATATTTTTTTAGTTGACCTATTTCTAGCCCAAGGGCAATAATAGCATCTTCTGCGTTGACCTCCTGGCTGCTCGGGGACTGGTTTATCTGGTAAGTTTAGTTCTTCTCTGAGTCGTTTCCTAATTGCTTTCGGAATATGTGTATCTTCTACTCTTATTACTTGCCATGGTTTGACCATTTCGTAAGCCAGTTCCTTCAAAAAATTTGCTTCTGTTTACTGGGTTTCCCGAATTTGCTTCACATATAACCTTGGCATTTATTGCAGCAATATTTAGTAGGTGAAAGAATATAACTACAGGCCATCTTTTAGATCTTCTGCCAACATTATAAGTGGCACAGAGTTTATCGTTTACATCAACACCACCTTTTGTGAGATTGTAAAAGTCAAAATATCTGGCTTTTGATGCTCATACGTGCTTGGATCTATTTTATCATGATTGTGATTCCTCCCCGTTTGATTTACCGGTTCTATTAGCCTACAGACAATATTTTCTGCCGTGTTGGAAACTGCATATGGCCCATCTGGTTGTTTACCCGCCTAAATCTCCATCTTTGAGCAATAAAAGTTTCTGGCGTCAACCATGGCAAATATTTTTATTTTATATTTGCTAGGTTTATTGGGTAAGTATTGGCAAAAACTGCATTTCCCTCGGAAACCGATAAGTTGTTCGTCTATGGTTACATATTCACTTGGCCGGAAAAATGTGGAGCACTTTTGCACTATTTTCTCAAATAAAGACCTAATTGGTGCTAATTTGTTTGTTTTGAGTCTTTCACTCCGTGTACGTATATCATCAAAACGTAAAGATGCCAAAAGAAACAGAAAACGTTTATATGTCATAACTGAACTAAAGAAATGATGTCCTATGTCTTTTGGGCAAATAAATCTTGATAGTTCAAATGAGAACCACGTAACACTCCCGACATTATCAACAAACCTAAAATGCTCTCATTTCTATATCTGTTGTTTCCCGACATTGAGATTTTTGAACGTAGTTGCCACTAATTTTGTAATTATGTAGATATTTGTATTTTCCACTAACAAACTGGTAATTTCATTGTCAAAAATAATAAAAAGCTTCTAAATAATTCACAACACTTCGCGCAACTCCAATACTGCCAGGTAAATGTGTTACAATATTGTGTTGTCTGGTCCTGGATGCTGGAAGCGATTTTTTCCCATTTAGAAATTTTATCTCTGCCTAAATAATAATTTCCTTGTTCTTGAACGGCCTCCTCCTCTTTATGATCCGTAATGCTAGTTTCACTTTCCTCTTCAGTATCAGTATTATGTTCACTGAAACTTTCATGTTCCTCTAAGTCCGTATCTGAACACGGCATGTTCCGAAACTCTTCAATCTCACGAACAGAATCTTCTGCTGCCTGTAATAATTTTGTTCACTAAGGGGTCGATGAAACTCATAATAATCCCTGCTTGTACCTGCCATATCTATGTTTTTTTATTGAAATTATATACAACAGTCGACGTTAGAAGATTTATTAGCATACGCACACGGCAAGATATTTTAGACAACTAAATATTCACTCTTGAAAAGAATTACACATTGTTATATACTGCGCAAGCATACCTGAAAGGTAATAATGTACGTTATTTATGAAAGTATGTATGTTTTGGTGTTTATTGAAATGTAATATTTCTGTTTATAATTCAAAAAATATACGTGACATTTACAGTAACCCGGTGTTTCCGAGACACAGAAAACAACCCAATACACTTTAGAGGCTACATACTAATTCCGATGTGCACTAAAACTTATGAATTTATAACTTTCGTTTCTCAATAGTGTAATAAAAGATTACCTGAAAGGAAAATTACATATTTACAAAAATGACAGAAATATTGTAAACTGAAAATGCATCTGTGCCTGAGAGACACCGCGTTACCACTTAAAGGTTAATATTGTTACATTTTTCTGCCATTGCTAAAATGTAACTAACTCTGCTGAAATATAGGACAAATGGCTATCATAAATTACTGGTCTTTTCACACAATGTTTTAAAAAATATTTTTGAACCATAAGAAAAATACTTCTTCAGTCATCCAACCATTTTCAGATACATAGTAGGACGTTTCTGGATAATCATCTGTACCAAACATACTTGTCCCATAACCTTTAGCCTTGTGGAGTATCATAGAAGGCAATATATATCCGTTAGCATTAACACATGCCAAAACTGTTGTTGTTTTCCGACTCAAACCGCCGGTTTGTCTCTCCGCTATTTCTCCTATCCTTGTTACAACCTTGGTGCAGCTGGGGTCATAATTAAAAGCCGTTTCATCTGCGTTCCATATTTTACTATCAAAAATAATCTCTAATTGATCAAAAATAATCTCTAATTGATCAAAGTAATCATAAACTGTGAATGGAACACTTTGTTGTCTTACACGTAATGTTTCAATTAGTTCAGGTTTCTTAATAAACAGTAGATTTCGTTTAGAAAAATTTAGATACCAATCTTCACCAGGTTTACCATCTTGAAATGGTGTTTTAACATTATTCTATTAAACATATGACTGTACTGTGTTAAGAATTTTTCTTTGGGGTAGACCAAACTCCCACTTACTTATAATCTTTATTTTAGAGGCCAAAATTTCTTCATCCTCTTTAGAGAGTGCAGTTTTACCACCTCCCACCACACTCTATTTTGGAAAAAAAAATGCTTTATTTTTGTTTACAAATAAAAATTTGATAATTTTTTACTTTTTTTATGTCTTGTCGCTGGTCTACTTGCCACCCATTTACTTTTTAATCTAAGAGTGGATTTCGGTATTCCATACTTGACTACAGCCTTCTTTAATGAAAACCTTTCTGATTTTACATCTCGTATTGCCATTTATAATGCTTTTTGTAACTACCATTTTCAACACCACGGTTATAAGTCTTTTCGTGTATTTTCTTGGCATTTTTTGAACTCTTTGAAACACACAAAATTACACACAAGTGGGAACCACAAATGCCCGAACAATTTGTCCACAGTTCCCGTGGTAGGGTAACTGTGGTTTATTCTTAATTTGGAAGAATACTGTTTGTATACTTTATCTACCAAGGCTAGATGGTGCCTTATGTTTGCTTATCAAAGCTTACGATAGACATTTGTGTACATTTCTCGTACTTAGCCACATTTTATAATTTGACTTATCATCGGTACAATTCAGCAAGCATAATCATGGTGGCTACATTGGTTGTTAACAAATAAGTTTTGTGTTGATGTTTGAATGACCTAATAATTTGACAAACTTACTACTAATACAATAAGATAATAATGTATGGTGAAGTTTATAAAGTATACTGGTAAACTTTGTAAAAATTTGCACAGTTACCCCATTTACCTAGTGTATAAATCTTTGATATTTTCACCAAAGCAAGTATAATAATAAAAGCTTTTGTCCTAGTGTAACTCATAGTACGTAGTCGAGGGTTAGAAAATCTTTGTTAAGCAAATCCTCTTAGATTACTAAAAGAAACTGTAAGTATGCATACGATCCTAACGTTGGTGTTTTTGTTTTGTGTGAAATACATCTAAAAGGTCAAGTGCAAGTTGGCCAAACAAACTAAACAAGTAAAAGTGCAGGAGCAGGACAAACGGTAAACTGATTTAATATTATTGTATTATTGACATTGTTGCATAAATATCATTTTTAGATGTTTAGAAAATATTATTAGAAAACTTAATTCAATTATTTTAAATATATTTTATTTATTTTAAATATTTTTATAACACAATTTAAATATTTGATAAATATTTGCTTGAAATATTTATGTAGATTTATTCTAAATATTTTAAATATGTTTGACCTAAAATATTTAACAAATATTTTTTCTGAGATATTTTTTTAATATACAGGGTTACTCACGGTATACGACACGGAAATACAGCCAAACTATACTAATTGACATAGAAAGAAGAACACCCAGTAATAATGAATTTATTAATAGAACAATTTTGGTATACTAGTGTATACGAATTAAATTAGTAAAAGATTACAATGTTGATAAAAATTAAACTGTGTCTTCTTCAAAACTTAATAATGTGTTGCTCTACCACGATGTCTTGTGCACTCATTAACACTCTGGACATACTTCTAATGAGGTGATCGATTTCTTCTTGAGGTATCTCATCCCATTCTATCTGTAAGTAATGCTGCAAAGCCGCCAGAGTTTGTGCAGGGTGGGGTAAATTGAGTAATCTTCTTTTCATAATATCCCAGACGTGTGATGGGCGAAAGATCGGGAGATCTTGGTAGCCAAAGCAACAAAGCAATTTGATTGGCCTCAAAATGACAAAGAAACCTAACAATATTAGGTCGTGCGTTGTCTTGTTGGAATGTGCTGTTGGGGATGGTCTGAACATAAAGTACGACCTCCTGGAGGTAGCGCGCAGCGGTTATGTTATCTTATGTCACTTAGTATATTTCATAAAATTAGGAAAATATATCTGAAGTTGTGCCACGGGTGATCTTAAGTGAACAGCTAATGTAATATTTTCTGCTCTTTTTATTTACCTGAGATCTATCCGTAACAAAAAAAAATAAATTGAACTTGATATTACTTTGTACTGTGTTCCTTTAATTCAAAAAAAAAAATAATTTTTTCACCAATTGCATGCGTACTGTGTTGACCACTCAGAGCTACAATTAATTGTTACAATTTAAAAAAAGAAATGTTATACATTGCCAAAGAAAATTAATAAAAATAATTCAAAATGTTTTAAATTTATAATGACCAATCTGTTGTTGACGTGAAACTGACTTTCGTTATACGTCAATCTCTCTAATTTATTTTCTCTAATTATTGGTGATCATTTCCTTTCTCCTTTTAAAAATGTTAAACTAATAGAAGAAGGATTAAAGAAATCCTAAAACAAAAAAAAATAAATAATAATGATTATGATTACCTTCAATAAAGGATTTCTTAAATTGTATTCCTGTTACCGTGTGGATTCTTTATCCAGCAAAATTGCTGTTAATTTTTTTAATTGTTTGCTTAATTTCCCATCCGTCAATTATAACGTTTTTATATTTAAATTTTATTTGAAATTACAGCAACAAACTCACGCCGGTTTTTTTATTATGTTTTGTCGTAGTCATAATTTGTTTTGTTGTTATAGAAATGTAATGTAATGGTAATGTGATATGAATGAACAAAAATAATTATAAATATTAACAATAAATTATATTTAATAACATAAAATTAAAGATGAAACGAGAACGTAACAATTGATAGAGACCTATAGGAGGAATATTTTAAAATTACAAAAAAATACTGGTGTCCCAAATACACAGAACGTATCAAAGTTGTGTTTTTTCTTAAGGAATTTCCTGTAAATTAATTCATTTTTAGTTTCTACGTTTAAAATAAGAATTTATAGAAGTTTGCCTTACTTAAACCTAAAAGCTTTGAGATATTTTGTATTTTATGAAAAAGTCGTCACAATTCATATCTTAACAACTAATGCCTTTTCTAAACTAAATATGCATTGAAGTCTATGAATTGATCAGATTTTATGTAGAACATGTGAAAAATCCACTATCATATACAGGATGTGTACAAAATAAGATTAATTAATGACATGTTTTGAACCGCAATAACTTGCTTATTTTAAATGAAACACCCTGTATTTTATATCAACAACAAATGTAAAATGTAATTACCTATTAAACAATACTATAGTGTCTATAGCTAAATGTTCAGGTTGTCATGAAAATGCAAACTCTCATAATGAAGACTGATTTGTAACAATTTTAATATTTATCAAGTAAGATATACAACTTTGACAGGTGAATATTATGTATTTGTAAGAAGAAGTAGATTTGCATTGTGTACATTTTTATCAACTGTATTAAATTTTGAGTGAAATAATTATGTATAGAGTTTACAAAAATTTAATAAACGTACAAATTTAGTTCACATAATAATATCCCTTCTAATGAATTATTTGCTTCAAGGATCAATTCCTAAGCTGTTTACAATATTGTAAAACATACTGGTAAAATACAAAAAACATTTGCTTAAAATAAAGCCCCTTTTTTTTCATGTCTGTCTCCGAAATTAAACGGGTACTTCCAGATGTCGTAGAGACTTTAAAATCGGCATGCCGATGGGTCTTGCTTTCAAACCAACGGGTAAAATCCAAAAACCGGAAATTTTCATACAGGATCGGGGCCAAGGGGTCTTTGTCCGCTGAAGGTTTAACATTATTCAGAGAATAATGGGATCAACTACATGCACCGGAGTCTAGCATAATTAAATCATGCATTAAAATTTGCCGTCAATCAACGGGCTTGCTTCTACAAATACATAATATTCACCTGTCAAAGTTGTATAGTTTACTTGATAAATATTAAAATTGTTACAAATCAGTCTTCGTTATGAAAATTTGCATTTCTCATGACAACCTGAACCTGTAGCTATAGGATATATAGTATTATTTGATAGGTAATTACATTTTACATTTTTGTTGATATAAAATACAAGGTGTTCCATTTAAATTAAGCAAGTTATTGCGGTTCAAAATATATGTCATTATTTAATCTTGTTTTGTACACATAATGTATATGATAATGGATTTTTCACAAGTTCAAATTTGAAATGATAGATTTGAGTGCGAATTTAGTTTGAATAAAGAGAATAGTTGCTGAGATATGAATTGGAGACTTTTTTTATAAAATACAAAATATATAATCTGTAAGTAGGTAAACAATCCTTTCTTATTTTGTTCGTAGAAACTGAAAATCTTAATATAGATACAGTGAGATTCCTAGAAAAAAGCACTGTAGTGTGTATTTTGGAAAGAATAATAATTTAAATATTCCTCCGATGAGGTCTCTATCCATCTATATATATTTTCAATTTTTATTGAATAGTTTGGTGTTATATTCCGTGTCGTAAGTGAATTAAGCCTGCATAATTAAGGTTACATTTAAATGTTTAATTAATATTATTTACTATATTTACACATACTATTTTTGTGCTGCTTGGGCACTGTTGTTTTTTAAGTAAGTAAGTAAGTTTATTCATCTAATAATAAGATGTTTACAAATATCACTAATCTCTTATCATACTAGAATCACCTCTCTCACATGCTCTAAGCATGCTTTTAAATTCATTAAAGTCTGTCCTTTCTTAATTTCCTCAGGCGCTCATTATATATTTTTAAGCCCTTATAATATAAATTGTTTTGTGAAAAGTTTTTCTTAACTAAAGGGAGCCTAAAACTATTTAAATCTCTAGTGTAATATTGATGTATATCCTTATTAAAAACAATAAATTTCTGCATGTAGCTAGGTAATATATTATTAATTATTTTATAAATAAATATCAACGTTATAAAATAAACTCGTTGCTTAACAGTTAACCATTGTAATGCATTTAGCATTGACGATATTCGTGTCATTTTACTACACCGTAATATGATCCGCATTTCTTTATTTTGTAATTTTTGCAGTCTTTAAAAGTCGCCTTCGGAAGACAAGAATAATATGGTTGTACAATAATCAAAATGAGGTGCAATTATAGTTTATACACCAGAATTCGGGACCAAACACTCAATTTTGAACTTATTCTTCCAAAGAACCTACTTTACGTATGATGTAATTAATGTGATTTTTGAAAGATAGTTTGTTGTCAATAATTATTCCCAGAATATTTGATTCCATCGAGTACTCAATTTCAACATTGTCGATTCTAACCTTGCAGTCTGTCATCGACCCATTATTACTTAATATTAATGCTTTTGTTTTTGAAGTGTTAAGTTTGAGTTTATGAAATTTTAACCAATTAGGAAATATTCACTAAGTCACTATTAATATTGTTTACTGCACTTTTAATGTCAATATCGGTAACTGTTGTTAAGGTATCATCGGCAAACAAGTTTACTCTAGCATATTTAACTGAATTTAACATGTCATTTATGTAAATGCTAAATAAGAAAGGCCTAAAATTGTCCCTTGAGGCACCCGTAATAAGACCTCTCTAGATGTATATTTTCTCCCTCATAGATGGTTATCTGGGCCTATGGTTAGAGTAATCTTGGAACCACTTCAAAGCATTTCCGGTAATGCCGTATTTTTCCATTTTAAAGTAAAAAGTCCGATTTACCGTTTCCAAAGCCCTCTTAAGGTTAATCAGTACCGCAACAACCTTTTGTCGCTTTCAATATTGTCCTTCAGAACTAGATTTAAAGCAGTTTCGCACGAATGATTATTTTCTAAACCCGATTGCATATTAGTAATTATATTATTTTCTTCTAAATACAGTTGTTTTGCAAGAACTTCTACAACTTTAAAGTAGGTAACATATTTATAGGTCTGTATTCGCTGCAGTTTTTGTGTTCGGGTATTTTAGGTACTGGATTGTCGTGAATTTCCACATATTAAGGGAAAATTCCGTTTAAGCATGGTTTATTAAATTTATGAGAGTTGTTTCAATGATTGGTAAGGCGTCAATGATAATCTGTGAAGTAATTCCTTTATCACTGCTTTTCTTTTTCATTTTCGGATAGTGGATTTTAGATTTAAAGCTGTGATCGAATTGAATGTAAATTTATTGGAATGGCATAATATAATATGTTGAAAAATTGGAATGCTACCACTAATTTCGTTTATGCTATCAACAAAGTAATTGTTGAATGCTTCGGCTATTTAATTAATTAGTTATTAACATTTAAGACTTTTCGAGTTTGAGTTGATTAATAAACTAAATTTTTGAACAATGGTCTGTTAAATTTTGAAATAACTTAGTACTCAAAAAGAGAATAAAAATACATAGTGAGTTCTTAGTAAAATAAATATATTCCTCCAAAACTTAGATTACACAGTGCAACAAAAAAAAATCAATTTTACCGCTCAGGGAGGTACGGACCTGTATGCCCCATCTCTAGAGGACAAATACGTCTAGAAAAATTTGTATGAAACCTCTGGACATTGAAAATATTTTGCAAAACATGAAAATGATGTTTTTTTGTAAAAAACTCACTAAAACTTATTTTTAATGAGGTTTTGTAGCATGGGAGTAACTTTTGAGTGTTGTGTGGTGCTTATCTTGCAGATGGGGACCAAACAAAAGCCAAAAGTATGATTCTTTGATATATTTTGTCAAAAACTGTACTTACACTGGTGATTTTTGTCCAAAATAAGGCTATTTTGACAAATGTGAAAAAATTTGCAAATACCCGAAAAGTTGTCGGATTTGGCGGAAACGCATAAATTGGTAGCTGATCGACCTGCTTTTCTCGGAAAAATATCTAAATTTTAGGAGCGCAGATAAAAAAAACCGTTTCCGGCTATAGAAAATAAGATGAGCATTTTTATTGAAAAATCGTCGTATAAGAGCTAAAAATCCTTCCTGAGCACAATATAGCGGCTTGCCTTCTGTCCATATAGTACCAGTATGACATCTGCAACCACTTGTGATTACAAAACTCAAGATAAACTTTATATTTTATAGAATTATTTGCTTTTTAAGAGGTAATTTTTGAATCATTTTAGAGATAAAAGTTTTTCTTTGGAAACAAGAACACAGGTTTCAAAGTCGGCCGCCTTTTGGGACCTAGTTTTCCTCTTTGTGATGCCGAAGATTTCTACAAAAGAATGAACAAAGCTAAACGAATTAGAGAGTAATACGTAGAATTTTTAAAGGCAACATCGGTGTGTCAGTGTTTGGGCATAGAACATGCTAAGGATTTGGTTGCTACCGCTTGAGTGACTTCGGCTTTTAGGGAAAATGCAATACTTCATTTCGGCTCTCGGCACAAGCCTTTCTTCCCAGTTGCCCGAATATATCCGGAAATGGTTCGGTTTTGTTCGGGTCGGCTTCATTTTCATGTTTTACAAAATATTAGTCCTGTCCAGGAGGTCTCATACGGATTTTCTGGACGTATTTGACACTGGAACAAAACAAAACGGTATCTATTATCCAATTTTACATATTCTGTGTTACAATACAAGTCTCTGTTAATAACACAATCTGAATCAGAACAAACCATAAATACAAACTAGAGTTAGAAAATGTGTTATGGACTCACCTTAAAATTAGGGATGTTGTCAAAATTAAAAACACACAACAACATATATTAAAAATAAAACAACATAATAAAACAAGTACTAAAAATTTGGCATTGAATTGATATGTCGTAAGCGTATTCTTAAAACTAGGCTTATTATAGCTGGAACTTTCAAAGTGATTTGGCAGTTGTACAACAATGTTGTTACAATTAAACTAATTTCAGCCGTTTATAAAACGCCGAGGAGGTCTTTGGGCTTTTGTAAAAGAGAATGCTTTTTACAATATGACTAGTTCTTAGGCGTATACAAAACTCCTGGTGTTGTTTAGATATATTGCTTATTTCGGGTTGTTTGTTGTTGTATGGTTAAGTAATATTTTAGTTTATTTAAAAACTTATTATGTTGCAAGAATCAGTAGGCAAAGTGGCAAAAAGAAAACAGAGGAACAATTATTAATTGAATTGGATAAATATTATGCTGGTAAGTACTAAACCAATCTATAAATTAGCTGGAACAGGGAATAGGACAGTAATCGAAAAAAAATCCAAAACATAATAGTTATATAAAATGTTCATAAAATTTAACGATTTGTGGGTAACCTTGTTAACACTACCGTTTGTAATACTTCTGCAACTACATTTGCTTATAAACAGAAAAAAAATTGGTATATTGAAATACATAAAAATTTAAAAGTTGTGTTTTCTTCGCTAGGTCCAACCATTTTTGTCTTATGTCGGTTTTGCAGTAATTACTTTAAGTAAATAATTTAGTTGGAGTAGTTATAGATGTATTGTAGTACACTCATGAAATTTAAAACTTGGACACCACAATTTCTGTAAACAAAAGTTTGCACATTGTGAAGCGGGCTTAAGGGTATCATTTACAATTCTAACAGCAGGTAGTCTCAGCAGGGGTTATCTTATAGAAGGACTGTAGAATGAATCATTACACTAAGCACGTTTTAGAAAATAGGTAATTTACGTTGCTTACTTAATTTTTTTCTTTAAAGAATATATTTGAAGGTATCGCTAATTAAACACCATAGCTCGATTAATTATCGAATCAAAATTTTGTTTAGGAAATGTTTACAAAATAAAATTAGAAATAATTTTGATTTAAAAAACGTCTACAAGCAATAACTTTTAAATTAAATCAAAAAACTAAACATGGTTATTTGGGTTGACTGATTATTACTTATTTTTAAATAAATCTAACCTACTAATTATTGTAAGTTATTAAAAAAATCATTAAACTCTCTATTCATAATATTTAGTCCTTACAAAATGTATATTTTATGACGTTTCATTTTTTCTGTAGTTAATATAAAAGTGAAAATAAAAACTAAGGCAATTCTTATTGTCAACGTATATATTTAGTTTTTTGACAAGAATTTATTACATAATTATAATTAAGATACCAAGTTATAGTTTAAAATTAAATGAAAACTTTTTTTTAAATAAAGGTATTACTATATAAATAAATATAAGAAATCAATAATGGGTGTGACCTCCATTATTATTGATACATTCTTGGAGGCGTCTGCTCATTGACGCTATCAAGGTATCAATATAATTAATATTAATCGTTTCCCATGCGGTATCAATGGCTGCAATTAGTGCATTACGGTTTACTGGTATAAAATTTGGCCCTTGTTGTCTTCGGATAACAGCAAGTATTCGAGCCCAAACATTTTCGATAATGTTAAAATCTGGGCTTTTGCTGGCCAGGGTAACAGCTCAAGTTATTTTCTCGTATCCAATTGCGCACAACCCGCGAAGTATGAATAGGGCGTTGTCCTTTAACAACAAAAATACATTATGAAAATGTTAATTCAACAGATCCCGAACTATTTTTGGAGAAAGTATAGTGAAATAAGAATACTTACTTGTTGGAAAATATAATCTTCGTCTGGATAAAACACTTCGACTGAAGGTTTCATAATAGTTTCCAAAATATCTAAATACGCAGCAGAATCAAGACGTCCATCGATAGCCCAACAAACTCCTGGACCCCGCGCGCTAACCCAACCCACACATTCACAGAAAAATAACCACTTCGTTTTTAGGACATATGTGATTATTTTCGTAACGAGTTCCTTCCATTCTAAAAACTTTTAGTGGTCCATCGTTGCGGCTATTGAACGTTTTTCGTCGCTAAAAATCACTCGATTCCAAAATTCCAAAGGTTCGTTCACATATCGCCTTGCAAATTCCAGACGACGTCTCATATTTTCGTCACTGAGAACTTCTTTCGCAGCAGCATTATACTTCTTTATTCCCATCTCCTTTAATCTTTTTGTGCAGTTATACGGCATCCGGGAAAATGTGTATCTGCTAGAGCCCTGGAGTATGTAGCAAATGATTGTTCTGTTACGTAATGAAACAACTCGACATCTTGAGCACGTGTAAAGTGTGTTCAAGATTCCATTTTACTCGGTAATGCCTTACGGTGCTTTTTGGTATATCTAACATACGTGAAATTTCACGCACGCTACGGCCCGCCGCTAATTCCGAAACAATCCGCGCTTTCAAATCAGCACCGAGATGAGGTGGCATTTTACAACACTTGAAATTTTAAACTAAAATGGAATTTACATTTCTTACTTTATTTATTGGTTCACACTACCCTTCTCAAACAGTAGGTAATTGTTTATTTATTACATACTTCTAATGACCAATGTAACAACCCTTAGAGCAATATGACTCAAAGGAAGTAAATTAAACAAGCAAGGATATTCTATTGTTATTGAAACTTATTCATAAAGTAAAGCCATTTCCTTATAATGCTAATGGACAGGATTTTCTTTTAAGTATTAAGATTACAATAGAGGACTTATAAACTTTCGAAAATATCTAATTATAAATATTTACACTGCAATTGCGTTTTTTTAATAATTTCTTAGCAATAACATACACGTTCTTGGTTTTAAGTTGTCATAAATTTGATATGATATAAATTTGTGTTTCTAATATTACATCACAAACTAATCTTTATTCGCCAAAAATTGTTGCTTAAGTTGTAAAGCTTCGTACACACCTGAACAACAAACCGAGCAACAAACATAACAACGAACCGAAAGTCAAACAGAACGACAAACGATCTTTTATGATTTCCACAATCCGAACAACAAACGGAACGTTTGTGCTGTTCCATAATTATTTTCAGTAGTTTTCAGTTCATATATATTTATTATTGAGAAGAGAAAATTGCGGAAAACAAGAAGATAGTGCCAACCAAATTTTTACGCACAAAGAAGAGTAAAAATTATAATTTACTTCGCTTTTTTTATTTTGGAAATTTCCCGCCCAAATGATGCTAATAGGGACATCATTTTTCTTGCATTCTTAAACACTGATTAATTTAAAACATTTTCTTCTGTCAACTCCATAATATTACCTAAAACACAACAAACCCACAAAGGGAGGACAAAAATAAATAATTTAATTCTCCCGCATAAGTTTGTTCGCCGTTTTGTTTAGATTCGTCCAAACCTGCAAACGCATTCGCGCGCATTTTTTTGATGTCGGAGAAAAAACCGACAAGTTGCGGGAACGCCGCAAACCGTTCGTGGAACAATCAGGACTTGCGAATCTGTTCTAAAATTCGTCCGATTGCCGTTCGGTTCGTTGTTCTGTTTGTTCCTCGGTTTGTTGTTCAGGTGTGTACGAAGCTTTACAATAAGCATATTAATATGAACTATATCTTATGAAAGGAGAGTTATGTAACTATAATTAACGACTTAACGTTACGTTAGTAGATTCCATTTACTATTTACACATATTTACCCTATAACTTCGCAGGTTGTGTGCAACTGGATACAAGCAAATAACTTGGAGCTGTTACCCTGGCCAGCAAAAAGCCCAGATTTTAACATTATCGAAAATGTTTGGGCTCGAATACTTGCTGTTATCCGAAGACAACAAGGGCCAAATTTTATACCAGTAAACCGTAATGCACTAATTGCAGCCATTGATACCGCATGGGAAACGATTAATATTAATTATATTGATACCTTGATAGCGTCAATGAGCAGACGCCTCCAAGAATGTATCAATAATAATGGAGGTCACACCCATTATTGATTTCTTATATTTATTTATATAGTAATACCTTTATTTAAAAAAAAGTTTTCATTTAATTTTAAACTATAACTTGGTATCTTAATTATAATTATGTAATAAATTCTTGTCAAAAACTAAATATATACGTTGACAATAAGAATTGCCTTAGTTTTTATTTTCACTTTTTATATTAACTACAGAAAAAATAAACGTCATAAAATATACATTTTGTAAGGACTAAATATTATGAATAGAGAGTTTAATGATTTTTTTTAATAACTTACAATAATTAGTAGGTTAGATTTATTTAAAAATAAGTCAACCCAAATAACCATGTTTAGTTTTTGATTTAATTTAAAAGTTATTGCTTGTAGACGTTTTTTAAATCAAAATTATTTCTAATTTTATTTTGTAAACATTTCCTAAACAAAATTTTGATTCGATAATTAATCGAGCTATGGTGTTTAATTAGCGATACCTTCAAATATATTCTTTAAAGAAAAAATTAAGTAAGCAACGTAAATTACCTATTTTCTAAAACGTGCTTAGTGTAATGATTCATTCTACAGTCCTTCTATAAGATAACCCCTGCTGAGACTACCTGCTGTTAGAATTGTAAATGATACCCTTAAGCCCGCTTCACAATGTGCAAACTTTTGTTTACAGAAATTGTGGTTGTCCAAGTTTTAAATTTTATGAGTGTACCTCTAAAACCAAAGATTGTCTTGTTTTTGGATTTTGCTCAATCAAGTAAGGTATTATTCGGTGTGGTTTGTTCTATTTAGAATGCACTGTATACTATACTATATTCAAAGCTCCATGTTGCTAAAATGAATAAAATGTTAGTGTTTTTAAATAAAATATATTTTTTTTTAACAATTAACTCATTGCTTGTCGTTTTAATAATAAACAATTTTCATGTTTTAATTAACTCTAAAGTTCCTTGTTAGAGTGACCTTTATTTTTACTTCGTCGTTAATACGGCACAGTTGTTACAATCGCAAATTTTATATGCAAAACGACTTAAAGGATAATGAAAAGTATTAATAAAATTTGTATAGAATAGTTAATTACTTACAAAGTAACTTGATTAAGTAAAGTTTTTAATAAAACTAACACAAAGCAAGCGGTGCAGCACAAAGAAATCTTGTTTCAACGTTTCGGTTATATCAAAATTGAATTTCTTTTACAAATAACAGCAATCAAAAGAATCTTTCCACAAATATTGCGTATATAAAGTTTTTCCTACCTATAATTGAAAACTCCTTGACCGGGAAATGGGATTTAAGTGGGACGATATTTTAGCGACGAGGTTGAAAGTATAAAGGTTAATAAAGCTTCTGTTTTCTAAACTTAAACTTTCTATAAGAAGTAGTTACGAAAGCTGATAACATTAGCTGAAACCATACATTTCCCAAGCGTATTGCTGATAAATGTTTCTAGTATAATCTAAATTACCATAAATTTCAGAACGTTTCTCTAACAATGTAAACATATAACAACACAAATTAATGAAGGAACTTTCATCAAGAACTAAAGAGGTCGTAGGCGCTTTATCTTACAACAAAATATATTTAATCGGAACAATTTACGTTTACTACTTTAATTAAAATGTTAATTTGTTATTTTTTTAACATCTTTGTGCAAATTAAGCCGTTTATGGGGATTTCCAGGGCTGACCCTTCAGACCAAAGGCGATCCCTCTTAACGTAATTATTAATATACTACAAGTAATTAATCACTGTGCTTTAGCTGAAATCGATAGTTTAATTACGGTTTGATCGAAGTATAGGCTGAATAAGATAAGAAGGTTTTGCTTCTGTCAGAATACTTTGTTAACTATGAGTTGAAAAGTTTTGTCATCCTTTGTACTTAAAAGTTACAAACTTATATGTAAGTAGAGGTGCAAAATTGCTTTCTGGTTAAGTACATGGTTTATTAGCGTTTATAACAAATTAGTTTTTAATTGTAGCTTAAATTGAAAGTGAATAAAATTAAAGAAGTAACAAACAGGCGAATGATAAATAATACAAAAAAACGCAGTGTAATTATCTATTAAGCAAATAAAAAAAACAAAAATATAACATCATAGTTACGGTAAAAGGTTTACGAATGTACAGGGTTGTCGAATAAACGACTAAGCACCTGTATCTCAAGAACCACACAGCGTACCGACTTGTTGGTAAAAAATTATGTAATAAAAATAGCGACCTTTAACAGCATATGGACAGAGACCAGTACCCTTCACGTTGGAGGAAAGTCATCGGTCTTTTGCTGCATCAGAGCGATAAACACCCATCAATAATCTAAATTTACCGTCCGATAAATCATACATTGTGTCTAAGTAAGCTTCTCAAATCGCTGGTGAAGAGAAAAACTTGTCTGAAACACCAACTGGGTTTTTGTGTGTGCAAATCATTGTTGGTCAACCTAGTTCATTTCAAACTCTCCATTATGCGAGGTTTTGTTTCCAGACGTCACCTAATCACCGTTTACAATTTGACTTGGAGATGCGGTGTTTTTTTCGGAAAGTGTATTTAGTTAGAGTTTAAGAAGCCACTTGCTTTCTTTCATTAAATCTTTTGTGAGCAAACGATATTTTAGAGTTCTTTTGGGGCTGGAAAGCTCTAGCCGTCAAACGTTGAAGAATGGCATTTCCAAAGGTTACAATCTGAGCGTGACACTTTTTGCGATTACCATTGATAACATTTGTGAAAATTTAACCCGAGCATCGGGTTTCACGATATCGTAAGTATCCTTTCTGGTTCTCTAAATTCTGACGTAAATTGAAACTTTACGTAACGATCGACACTCTGTTGGTGTCGGGCGCGGAAAGAGCGTTTAAGGTTTTCAGATAAAAATTAAATATATGCGTTTTTGTAATTGGGGACTCCCTATTACAGACCCTAAATGAAAATGAACGTCCTTACGCTTACCTTATGTGTACCTGTATTTAGGAGTGAGTTGAGACGATCGTCTGTGGTGAATGTAAGCGTTAAACTACATCAAATATCTCTCGCACACTAAACGGGGCGCTTGCACGGATCAGCCTCTCAACTTTTATAAATCCCTTGTGCTATACCGTAAAAAACGGTGACATTTTATATATGACTATCATTATTAAAATAATTACATCACTTATTATATGTATCTAAATTCAGCAAATTGCTGAATGTGGATATATACGAGGTGTGTGAGAAACGTAATGAAACTGATTTCATAGTAAACAAAGTTTTTATTATTTTCAAATAACAATATTATCCCCTTCAAATAGTTCCCTTGGGCAGCTATACATCGGTGGAGTCGTCGATCCGATTCTTGGTAGCAGTGCTGGAAGTCTTCAATTGGTATTGCTTTTAACTGGTCGGTTACAGTCCTTTGAAGGTTTTCCAGAGTTCCAAAATGACTTCCTTTTAGGACATGTTTCAATTTCGAAAAAAGGAAAAAGTCAAAAGGACTGAAATCAGGTGAATAGGGGAGTTGAAGAACAGTAATGCGTTTTGAGGTCAAAAATTCCCGGATGGAAATGGCCGTGTGACACGGAGCATTGTCATAATGAAGCATCCACTTGTGTGGAATGTCTGCACGGTAAAAGTGTTTAAATTTAACTGTTCACTAATCATCCTTACTGTTAAACGACGGTTTAATCTCACAAGAGCCCTCACACGTTCAATGTTTTTGTCGATGTGAAGTCAAAGGTCTCAGCGGAAAACTTGTGCTCTCGATAAGCACTGTTGCCCATAGGCCTGTTTCAACTTTTCAAAAGTCGCATTAGCGGATTCATCAAGTTTAACACAAAACTTTATTGCACAACGTTGTTCTAAATTCTGATGCTTCATTTCTGTAACGCACTACAAAAACACAACTTTACTAATGGCGCTGTTAAAACTAATGAGTTAACTGTACGGAGTTGTAACTCGGACTGAGGAAGTGAAAGGGATAAACAAACCGATTTAGCATAGACTGGTAAACACAACGTTGCCAGACCTCCCGCAGTGTTGCCAGTCTCATTACTTTTCTCACACACCTTGTATGACTGGTATCTCAAATTCCGTTCAGTGAAGTTACGCGCCGAAAATAAGAAGATGACACCCGACTTCTGCGGCTAGATAGGAAGAAGTGGACCAGTCGTAAAAATTTTTTTGTTGATTTACTCGGGCTAATAAATAAATAAAAAGATTACTGTCTGATGGAAGTAAATAATAAATAAATTAGTATTTATTTAACAAGTTGCTGCGTAAATTGACTTTTTTAGCTCTCAAAGTGGCATTTTTAAAGCTCCCGAGTAAGGAGTAAAATAAAAAAATCAAATCAACAGAATCTTCCAAAATAATTTGACTATTGTTGTGATATTTTTTTTGTCATGTCAAATACAAACGGAAAATTAATATTTTTGACATGTGAGAAAAATAAAAAAACTATTATTATTACTAAGGCATCAAAATTTAACACACATTTCAAATTAATTTACCATACAGAGTCCTTAAAGATGTTTCCAAAGAACTTCGTAGTCGAAAGTGTGCTTAGTTTTAGAGATTTTGTGTAGTCTGCATCACGTCTGCCTGATAAAATCTATGAAGATACATACTGCAAAGGTCTGAATAGTTCCAGTGGAGGACCAACACATTTTATAAACAAAAGCGCTGCTATGGTTTTAACTTTTAGATGGATTCTCAAATCAGTATGTACAATATTCATGGCACTGAATATTTGCTCACATTCTGCGGTGGCACAACAAGAGTTTTGACACTAGCGATTAAAGATTTTAAGGCCAACGGTATTATTTTACTGCTGTCTTCTAAATTTCTAAATAATCACAAAAACTTCTAACACAATTTTCTTTATTCAATTTAAAGCGTTCACTCAGATTTTTTATAACTTGCGGCCATTGTTGGGGATCAAGAATTTTTAAAGACTTAATCAAGGTTTCATGATTACTATTATCCGGGTCAATCCTTGACACATGCAATGCGGAAAATGTGAATAAACGGAGGCGTAAGTTACATGCTAAGCTTCGAAAGAATTAAATCCTTAAAGAGTTCTAAGAAATTAAACTGCTGTCTAACAAGACGCCACCTGCTGGGTAAAAAAAGAAATAAAACCGACCAACAGGAGATCAACAGGTTTTACTTAAAGCCTAATACGCTAGATCAAATACAGCAAAAAAAAGAACGACAGTTCAATAAAACAACAAACAAATCTTATTGTAATAAGTGAATGTGCAGAAATAGAAAGACTGTCGCACATATTTAAGTAATAATAAGTAAAGTTCGCAATTAATGTGCCGGATTTCAGGTAAGCTGTAGTTACACGAAAATTAATGTTAACGTTCCAGTTGAGGATTGGCTACTAAGAAGACTCGGCGTACACATATATCACTTACACACAGCAATTTATCTGGTCGAACATGAAACGACACTTACTTAAACTAACATTAAAGAGGTAAGTACTTCCCGCAAACCCAAAAGGCCTTCTGTTTTCGCGTCAACCGCTCTAAGTAAAGCGCCCGAGCCAGTATTGAGCTAGTTATAACGTTTGATATGGAGAGTACATCGAATAAAAATTTACTTAAAAACTAAAGATTAAGCCGTTACATGTCATATGTACATAGGCACAGTTCGGGAAGTTAGGTAACCCTAGGATTCCTCTTAGAGGAAGTGTGCAAAGAGAAACGGAAAGCGATAGGGTCTCTCAATAAAATTATGAAACATAACTAACCCTTGTTAGACGTGGTATTTCCCGGTTGCCTGCAGCTTAACTAATGCGAAACCGTGGTGTGGTCTTTAATTGACAAGGAAGGTTTTAATCAGCCACTCCAGCACTCTCAGGAGTTATCCAGGTATAACACACAGCAGAATCATAAGGTTAAGGAACGTGCTAAAAGAATTTCACGTGGAAATTAAAATTAATACAAACAGAAAAAGAAAAGCAAAGTGTACTCACGGTGAATTTAGCCGGATTTAAACTTAACCAATAATTTTTATTGGAAATCTTATAACACACATAAAGAATTTGTCTAAATTTTAATTTTAAGATGCACGCTAAATCACCCGTACGGAAGAAGAAAAATGACCGCTGTTCGTCGAGGAAACAAAATCGAATTTTATTTTCAACCAATAGAAAATTAGCAAAATGCGCGCCAAATACAACTTTCGCTGTAACATATTACTCGCGACACACGTTTTATATTCAGAAAATAAAACCGTAACAAGTTAATCTTTTTTTAGACTAGAATTGTGAGCGTTTGGCAGATAATCTCAACGGGTCGTTGAAAGCGCGTTCAAAATGCGTATAGAGCCCTGTAGTTCTTACATACTGCTTTTACTGTTCGCAAACTTAATGCAACCCAGCGAGTACTTAAAATTTTACAAATAGAAAATACCTGAGATTCTATCTCGGCTGCGCATGATTTGGTTTATTTCGGTTTTTGGAAAGACGCTATACAAACTATATAATTTGTCAAAAAATATTTTGTAACAATTAACACCAGCGACTTCGTTTACCACATCTTCTACAGCTAATTCCAAGTCATAATTTGAACAATGCCACACAATAATGGCAGGATATTTGTTTATTAAAAGCGTTGCTACCCCCGATTTTTTTCCAATCCTATTTGATGCACCGTGACTTGCAAAACATGTAAGATTTTGTGAGTAAAACCATGCGCTTCCAAACAAAATAACGAACTATAAATATATTTAATTATGATGTGTTTTTCAGTCAATTAAATCTAGGAAGAACGTTGGAGATTTAGTTTTAGAACCAATATGATTTTCATTTATATCTGGTATTAATGCTTTAATGCATAAAACCAAAACGGTGGCTTTGCTTATTGAAATAGATTCATCTATTAGTATAGGCAGTTTTAAATTATTTTCAATAATCTTCTAAACTATTAACTTTTCTTCATCGCAAGTATGATGGCTTTGAAGAATTTGTTTCATAGTCCATTAACATTTGCAAATCAACATCTAAAGGGAAATCAGTCCTAAAAATATATTGTGTGCTTTCGTAATTCAAAAGTGCTTTTTTTAACATAACCTTTTCAATTTTTTCTTCTTTAGCACTTTCTACGATTTTTTCGCTATTTTTGTGTTGAAATATTTTTTTTCGTAATGACTGGCATTGCGATTTATCCACTCTTGTGATAACTGGACACCCTGCTTTTTAGAAGGACCTCCTATTTTCTTCACTTCTTTACAAATCCTACATCCAATTCTTCTGTTTTTTGAAAATAACCAGTCATAGTCACTACATTTTATGACATACATCTCACTTGTCCAACAGTCAAGTCAATCGGGTCCTGAAAAATTCCCTTCAAAGACTTTCATTTTTTTTTAAGGAACGTCACTGTTGCTCTGATCAGCATCAGAATTTTTATTTTTTATATTGGCGGAATACACTGATAAACATCACTTTCACTACCGGTATCACTGTTGCTACTACAAGCAAGTTTATTAGTTAGTATTTTATTGTTTATCTACGACAACAAACTCATTTTAAAGTTTTAATAAAAACAAATCACAAAATATGGGAACTAAAACACAAAAATATACGTACTATGTGCTATAGTATGCTCTCTGACTCAACTGAAAGCACTGCTGTGAAAACAAACGGTCCCGAGGTTACACATCTCCAGGAATTGCCAAACTAGTAAAATTGAAGAAGCAGAAAAGAGCGAAAAAAGGGGCATTCTTCTCGCTGAGAAATCAGTTGTGGCAGACATAAAAAATAGTATATTACATACCGAGGCAGAAAGTTTTATATTCCCGTCGAGAGAATTATAGTTTACCGAGAGGCGCAGCCTCGAGGTAAACTATTTCTCGAGACTCGGGAATAGAACTTTGCCGAGGTTTGTATACTATTTTATTCACAATCATTAATTTTTCAAAAATCTTAAAAAAATTAATTACTGTTACTTATCATAATGCCATGACTTGACATCAATTTTTAAAAAAAGCAGGCGATGGAAACAGCCATATTGTAATGCAATCAAATTTTATTTGTCGCGTTATTTTAATAATGTCTGAATCAAGCGAATTTATACATTGTACTCCTCCAGAATTACGCGAAGCGGCCGAAAGCGTGGAAAAAAGCTTGCTTCCAGAAAAAAGTAAGGAGAGATATGAATTAGTTTATCGTATGTTTAAAGATTGGTGCAAGAATAAAACAGTACATAACGTTTCGGAAAATGTCGTGCTAGCGTACTTTGGGGAGTTAGCTAAAGTTAAAAACCTTCTACTTTATGGGCGACTTACTCTATGTTGCGAAAAACATTAAATATAAACGAAAATATTGATCTGTCGCGATTTTCAAAACTACAGGCGTATTTAAAAAAACAAAACGTTGGATACTTAGCTAAAAAATCGAGCGTCTTCACAGCTACTGATATTAATACATTTTAAATGACGCACCAAAAGAATTTCTTCCACAAAAGTAACTTTCATTTATTGAATGCAACTACATGCTAATATATAAATTTTAGGTTGCTCTAATAATTGGTGTATCTGGTGCTTGTCGCAGTGATGAGCTTTACAAAATGAAGGTTACAGACATCAGTTTCCTAGAAGATAAAGTTTGTATTACGATTCCGAATACTAAAACCTATCAACCTCGTTCATTTGTTCTTACCAATCCTCAATGGATTGCAATGTTAGTCGAATACATTGGTCTTCGAGAAAATGTTATAAATGAGAAGTTGTTTATGCAGCTGCGATTTGGCAAAATTACAAAACAACCATTTGGGCATAATTCTATTGGATCATTTCCTAAAAAATTGCAGCTCACCTAAAATTAAATAATATAGAAGCATATACGGGGCATTGTTTTCGTAGAACGGCTGCTACACTACTTGCCGATAATGGTGGAGACGTGATACAATTAAAGAGGCTGGGAGGGTGGAAGTCTAGTGCGGTGGCTGAAAGCTATGTTGACAAATCGTTAGATGGACAAATTCAAGTAGCACAAATGTTATCTACGCAACGTACCTCAACTTGCACCAATCCCCCATTATCACAGCAGGAGACATATACAACAAATCTTTTCTCACTGTCACAACCGGGGCCTTCTACTTCATCCAGTGTTGATTCACAGTCGGCACACTTTAATATAACAAAGGAGGAAATGAAAGGATGTTTAAATGTGAACATAAACACTTACGGTAATTCTAATGTAACTATTAATTTTTCAAAATAAGATAATTTGTGTTTTATTATACCGCTTATCTTGCTCTATTTCCATTTGCGTTGTAATCGAGACTATGACTACCTCAACAATAAGATAGCCCTATAATCGAGGTTAGGTATACACTCCCTGGGTGTAAACAAACCTTGCAATTTTATGGAAGTAAGTAATTAAAAGATTTATGTGCTTATTTATTTAAGCAAATGGTTCCATAATATCATTAGTAATTACGTCTTAATTTAAATTGCTGTGGTGTCAAAACAATGTGTATATTAGTTGTTTGTCGTGGTAAATCATGAGTTACTCTGTTGAAACTACGGATAGCAGTAGTTGAATGACCTTCTTGAACAGATCTATAATTAGTAGTAACTAATGCAAATTCACACATAAACCTTCAAACATCTCATCTCCACTAAGCTTATGTTATGGTCACTTTCATGATCGTATAACCGTCTCTTCATGCTTTTCCTTTTTCGTTCGTACCAATCTAAACTTGAAACAGAATATTGTTTGTCATATCACAAATACAGAGTTAGGATCCAACTATTATTTAACTTATCTGTAAGTTCATCGGATGTTCCTATGATCGTATAAACCAAATACTATATTTTCCATTCGGTGATCCTAATAATTAACTGATATAAAATGTTTAAAACATACAAAAGCATTCTTCTGCTTGCATTCATGAAAATTTTTCCTTTAATGGCGTTTAGCTATTTCTCTCTCCGATCTGTGATGATGCAGTCAAATGGGGTTGATAATCGCTGATGTTTATAGTAAAATCACTGGAATGCGAAAAAAACGTACTTATACTTTTTCCTTAAAACTTTATACACAACTGAGTACTTCCACAATTAACAATATAACAAAACCAAGATATTTTAAATCGATTTCTAAAGCCATACGACGAACTTAAGGCGTATTTTATGGTTATGTTTTTAATTGTGTTTACATTTTTAGTATACTTCACAAGCGCTCGAGTGGCGTTTTAAAGAATTAGTAACCGGTCAGTAATAATTATTCCTGGCTAGCTGGTAAAAATTTTGAACACCAATTGTGTAATCGCCTATTTCCCAACTTTTCACATGCAGTGTAATTGGCATATTACAATATGATTGTGAATAAACATACATATTGTTCTAGCAGTAGTCAGTAATAGCGGTTGGAATAAACAATTAAATTTGCATCCGACTTTATAACTTAAAATTAAGTTGAGGAAAGTCAAGGTACGCATTTCTTAACAGTAAATAAGTTAGGGTATGGCCGACGTACGCGTTGTAGAGTAGAAAATAAGTTAGGTGCGTTTTTTTAATTTTTGAAACGTAATGGTATGCCATACCCTTGCATACCCCTTCACTTCGGCTGCTGTAGATATCACTTATCTCCGTCAAAAGTTGCGTCGCCGCCGGAGTATCTCTACTCTGTCCTCGTCGTACAACCCACTATTTTAACCGTTTTATAAACAACGTTTCTGCAATGGAAAGACAATTGCAGCATGCTAGTAACTTGAGTCGAATTGAGAAAAAGAGTTGCAGTTGCCGTTAAAGAAAAACCGTTTCCGTCCATCCGTTACTAACAACTATACTCCATTACGAATAATATTAATACTGCATTAACATTTATTTTGTATTTGTAATTACAATTATTTAAATTTTTATTCTGTTTATTATATTATATATGTTATTGCACCCTGCAAATATTATTTCTTTTTTGAAGTTGGTGATGCATATAAATTCTGTAATGTCTGCTTCTTGCCGTATCCGGTATACCATCCCTTGTCAAAGGTAGATCAATGTTAGATTATCATACAACGCCAAAATTAGGATGTGAGGTAGTGGCAACATAGTGAGGCTGATGTTAACAAGGGATGCCAACTTTATTACCCACGTCAGGTACTCTTCATTCTTCAGGGCGGTTTAGGTCATAGCGTAAATTTCTTTTCCGCTTTTACAATACTGTATCGGTTCGCTGATGACGATAGCTTAGCTATTGAAACACGTGTTTGAGTATAGTTTTTTGGTGGAGTTTTTCGGTGTTTTCCCGTGTGTTAAAATAGACGCTGCAGTTTAGAGTTCTATTCCTTTGTTCCCTTTTGTTGGTTCAAAATTAGACTAATATTTCTTATAATCCGCTATAGAGAATAGAACTCACGGAATACATAAAAACACTAAAAACGGACAATTTCAAGTGTCTATTATAAAAATCTAAACCTTCGAAATATAGAAAGTAGAATAGGCACTAAGTGGCAAACCCTCGTTTAAGGCGTACCAGTCAACCAAATTTTTGCTGTTTCTTTGTGGTTGCATTGAATTATATAGAAAAGCGCTGCGGCGTGCGTGGTTCGGACTGCATACCGTCTGCAGACATCCGTTTCTACTGCAGCGACGCGATGACATTTGTGGTCGAAACCGACTGCAAAATGTGACCTATGTACAGCGCTCTTAATGCAATCTTTGGACAACACATGCAGTTGTTAGATGTTTGTTGCTCTAAAAATAAGATGGTTTTCCGTAGACCAGCAGTCGTCCTATAAGTGATTTAATTGCTGTTACTTAAATTGGCACCAGATAGCGTTTTTGATTTTTTTGATAAATCAATTATTAAATACACTAATAAGAGCTCAACAACCCAGTAAAAACCAAGTTTTAATACTTTTATATTTAATCCTAGAATAATGAGTAAAAGAACTTAAAACACAAGAAAAATTGAATTTGGAAACTATTTTTACTTTATGGTTTGTTACTGATTTGCCAAATAAAACGTTAATTTTAGACTAAGACGGAATAGATAAAAACATACAAGAAAGAAAGAGAGAAGATCGTTACAATTGCAACTTGAATTGTTTAAATATTCTTGGTCAAAAGAAAGCTAGTCAGTAGTTGTTCTAGAACACCAAATTATAGTAATGTAGTAAAACTTTCTGGTACCATCGGGGCCCTTTACGTAATTAGAAAAGGGAAAGTAAAATTGGCATGATTTTTATCCATGAATATTTTAGAAGTACTAATTGAAAAGTATTCAAACCAAAAACTTGCGAAGATAAGGCAAACTTACAAGGGTCTTACCCAGTCAGATCAATTGAGTTGAATAGTTTTTGGGTTTATTGATTTAACCGCTGCTTTTCAGTTAAATCACAAAAATGTTCACGATTTGCACTAAATGATAAATTTGGTTTGCAATTTTATTCTATTGTTTGCGATTTGACAACTTAGAAACAATAATATAACAAAAAATGCAAAATTCAACAGCCTGGACAGCATACATTTTTTTAAAAATTTCTAAGAAGTTATTATTATCCAGCATTTTGTTGATAAAAAGCTTATCAGTTAGCAACCAATAATTTAAGAAAGCAAATTATTAAACTAAATACAAAAACTTCTTACATATTATTTTTTGTATAAAGATCACTAAATATACACCTTAAATAAATACACGTGATTAATGTCTGTAGTTGTATTACACAATTTCCGTCTTTGGCTAAGGGTTACGTTTTTAGATCGTTTAATAATAATAACAGTTACTAAAAATACTAAAAATTGCCGTTTTTACGACCAGAATTATTATTGAAACAAACGTCTTTAGAAATTGAAATATTAAGTTTGGTACCTAGAGGTTTTTCTGGACTTAGTAAGGATTCTAAAATTTCAAATACTTTTTAACAATAATTTACACTTTTTAAACAAGTAACAGTATCCGTCAATAGTGGCCAAAGACATTATTTTGATTTAGCGTGTTAGGGTTTTATTTGCAAAAGTAGAACGTATGTTGAGAGTTTTCTTAAAAACGTGTGTCGTGTGTAGCACGTTACGATGAAAGTTGAATTTGCCGCGCATGTTGCTAATTTTTTATTAGTGGAAATTTAATTCACAAAAGTTTTGGATACATCTTCTTCTTTTTTGTACATGGGTGTTGTAGCGTGCCTCTTGAAGTTAAAATTGTACACACACATTATTAATGTGTGTTTCAATAATTCCAAGTCAAATTAGTGTTTAAATTTAAATCCGGCCGCATTCACTGTAAGTACTTTTTTTCCTTTCTTTTGTTTTGTGGTTGTGTTAGTTCTAATTACGACGTATGCTTTAGCACGTGCGTTGACCTCATATTCTCATCGTGTATTACACCTGAATAACTCCTGGAGGTGCTGGAATGGCTATTCAAGAACCTTTCCCTATAAACTTAACGACTACCATGGTTCCGCATTCAATTAAGCTGCAACCAACCGGTGAACTCTACGGTCTGCAGGGGTCGTTCATTCTGCATAATCTATACTTTGAGGGAATATATTCGCTATCCGTTCTTTGCTACATACCTCCCCTAAGGAAAATTCTGGGGTTACCTACTTTCTGGAGCTGTCGAATACTGTCGTTAGCAGGAACTTTTATTCTGGGAACTGCATACTACAGAATACAGCTTAGTTTTAATGTTTAAGTAACCTATTCAATATTAATGCGTATGAAGCTCACATTAAACGATTTGAATCTTTAGCATTTAAGCAAATTTTTATTCGGGGTAGACCGACGTTTGGTTTTGTTTTTAACCAGCTACATAAGTGCTTCCGTGCTTTTCATAGAGTAGTTGAACCTAAAACGAAAGGCCGTTTGGGTAAGCGGAAAGTACTTACATTTTTAATCCGAGTTTAAGTTAGTTTTAAGTCACGGTGTGTAAGTGACGTGTGTACGTCGAGCCTTCTTAGTAACCAATCTTTAATTGGAAAGCTAACTTTAATTTGGAGTGTAACTAAAAAAATTAACCTGAAATTCGACACATTAATTGCAAGCTTTAATTATTGTCGCTGCTAACGCACCTAATCATATGCGACAGTTTCTCTATTTCTGTCACATTCTCTTAGTACTTTCAGTTTTATTTGCTATATTGAATCGTCGATTTGTCTCTTTGATTTGTGTTTTTTAGCGTATTAGACCTTATTTAAAACTTGTTAAACTCCGGTTTTCTTTTTTCTATTACCCAGCAGGTGGCGCCTTGTTAAGCAGCAGTCAATTTCTTTACAGTTTTTTAAGGACCCCCTCACTGACTAAGCCGGACGCTGCTGTGCTAACTACTAGAAATACTGGATCCTCCACGAATTTAGTGCGGTACATCAAGCTTCCTTACTTTTTCACTCTAGGTTGTACCGCTAGAGCCGTCGCTTTCTTTTGTTATTTGTGAACAACAACTGTTACAAACAATTATGAATGCGTATGCACTGCTGTGTTCCAAACCGTAGAAATAGAATACGCAGTCGGGCCAAACATTTAAACCCCGCAATAACTGAGTAGTTTTTCATTATACTTGTTTAAAATACTTACACTCTGTTTTAATTGTAGATATTTGCCTTTCTAATTGGAAACCGAAATAAAAATAGAAATAATTGAAAGATTATTTTGCCGGCGCTTTTAATAAAAACTGAAAACTATTAGTAATAGATTTTCTATTTAGAGTTTGAGCGTTGTACAACTAGTCAATGTAAAGTTACAATTACTTTACCGGTCTAGTTCTATAACCCCTATCCTAAAAATAAAATTAAGAAATTCAATTTGCGCACACAACTATAACTTTGTAAGATTCACGCAATTCAGGCTCTCATTTTACCATCTTGTGCGGGTTGACGGCTTATAACTATTAGTCCCAAAATTTGAGAAAAACAAATTTTACTACAGAAATGGATCCATCGTTTCAAAAACAATAGTAAAATTACAAAAAAAATTGTCCGTATTTATTTGTAAAATAGAGTAAAAATAGAAAAAACAAACTAACTAGTACGAAACTGCTTCTCTTACAGCTCTACAAAATCAACAAAGATCATAGATATCGTAGTTAATGGCACTGCCTCATTTAATCACTACGTTAACCTTTTTATTTTTTCTTAAAGTGGTTTTTGTGTTAACAAGATTATTTATATCCCACTGTGGTTATTTTAGAAATTAGAACATGATGAGGGTACCTATACAATGAGTCCTAAACTGGTGCTGCATGTATGGCTATTTCTGATATTGTAGTGCTGCAAAATCGGTTAAATAGAAAATATTTCTTTTGAATCTATTGCCATTCTAGATGTGCTATTGCATTTTATCAATTGCTTTTGGTTTTTGAATAAATTACGGGAAACCAAAATGTTGTATTTGTGACATACCTTTGGCTCGGTTATTATAGAAAATACTTAATTTTGGTTTAAACATTCTATAAGTATTTTTTAATAAACTTTACAATACAAAATAAAATAAAAAATATCTTTTTCAGATTTTGACATAATAGTCCAGTCACTTTAGACATTTCGTAAATAATAATTCATAAAGTTTTGATTTTTGAACAGTGAATTTTCGCAAGGGTTAGAAATAAGAAGAAAAAAGTTCCCACCCTAATCGTAGGTGGAACATCCCTTTAGGACAAAAACCACCCCGGGCGCGAAGTTTTTCTCATTTAACTTCTAAATAGTTGCTCGGATGACAAAATATCTTAGGATTAAAAATATTTGCTAAAAAAGTCTTATGCCATAAAGTTAATTTTTATAGAATTCTCGCAATTAAGTTTCAAAGTTGACAGTTCAGGAAAATTAAACATTGAAAAAAAAATAATTTATATAATTTTAATTTTTTGACAATAATTTTCGAAAGGGTTAGAAATAAGGGAAAAAAAGTTTTTACTCCAATTAGGGATGGAACATCTCTTTTTGGACGAAAAATTTACGCCTGGAGCAGATTCATAAATAGTTACCTGGACGACAAAATATTATAGGACTAAAAATATTTGTTATAAAATTTTGCATAAAAAACTCTCGTATACCATAAAGCTAATTCTTATTATAATATTATAAAATTATAAAATTATTATAAATTGCTTTCGCAAGCAAATAATTCCGAAACCGTTGTTTTTACGCAAAAATAATAACGACAAAAAATATTTTCTTAAAATTTGCATAAAAAAGTCTTATATACCATAAAGGTGTAATTCTTATAAATTTCTCGCAATTAAAGTACAAAGTTTAGAGGAGTTAAACGCGTAAAGAAAGCAATCACGTCCGCACCCAAACAATTCCAAAACCATTGGTTTAACAAAAAAAATAAAAAAAAAAAAATTTTAAAAAACAAATTTTTCTAAAAAAAAAATTTTCTTCTTTTACTTTTTTTTCTTTTTCCACTTTTTTTTTTTTTTTTTTAATTATTAATTTTTTTTTTATTTTTTCTTTATTCCCCCCCCACCATAAAAGTTGTGTTTACTTTTTTTTTTTTTTTTTTTTTTTTCTCATTTTATTTTTTTTTTTTTTTTTTATTTTTTTTATTTTCTTCATTTTCCTTTTTTTTTTATTACCTTTTCATTTAACTTTTTCATTTTTTTTATATAAATTTGTAAACTTTTTCGATTAAATATTTGAAAATTTGCAAAAAAAGAATAAAAAAAAAGAAAAAAAAGGAAATGAAAAAAAAAAAATTTTACTTAAAAATTCTTTCTTAAAAAAAATTTTCGTAAAAAATTGATTTCAAAAACAATTTTTCTTTTACTCTTCCCCTTCTCTCTCTACTTATATCCCATCCATTTTTAATTTTTATTATATTATTTTTTTTTTACAGGGTGTGGCGCGAAGAGTTTTGATTAAAAGTAATGGCGGATAGAGTTATGTTAAAAATCTGAAATTACGAAGCTATAGGTTTTCGATGACGCCGAGTTCAAATATAATATTGTCCTTAATGTGGCACTTCCGGTTATACCGGAAGTAGACGTCAACTTTGTTATTTTAAATGGAACCTAGTATTTTTTATTTTATTTTCGGATTCTACATGAAATTTTAGATTAAATTTGTGAACAATGTCCTATACCAAAAATGAAGTATTTTCGAGATATTTCGATTTTTTAAAAATTTTGAAAAAATCCTAGTCTACATTGAATACCGATATCTCCATTAATAACGAAGCTAGTGACGTGAAATTGTAACTAATAAACAACAAGCGCTTGCCCGTTAACTCCATGTGTCCAACTCATTGATATTTCATACAGAGTGTTTAAAACTTAGCTGCCACCGTGGCCAATTTAAATCATTTATAAGTTGCTTACTTTAAATAGAACACCCTGTATTTTATTACATTTTTCGCTGTATTTTTTAAGCCAATTCGTTTGGTATCAGTATTCCCTATACCTAAATCCAACCAGTTTTGAGATATTTCATTATCTTTGTTAAAACATAACAACACTTAATTATTTCAACATTAGTAAAGGGTAGGCCATGATTTCCATTATTTAAGGTGATATTTTGATATTTTTTCATAAGTTATTAATTCTGAAAAGTAACCAATAGCCTGAAAGGATTATTAATTATGGATATCATTAAAAACGTTGACTAGGTATTTTGTATTAATTTAATTAGATAACTTACAAACAAAAATAACTAAATGTAATATTAAACAAATAAAGTTTTATAATAAGTGTTCAAAATTAGCTCCATCTACTTCTAAACATTTATGAATCCTTTTCATTAAGCTACGTCTTGTAATTCTGGAAATATGGTCGGGTGTTAGAGAATTAAAAGCAAGTAAGACTCTTTGCATCATATCTTCCTTTGTCGTAACAGGTTTGGAAAATACCTGATTTTTAATGTAACCCCAAATACCAAAATCTAGAGGAGCCAAATCAGGAGAGCGAGCTGGCCAACGAAACGGACCTTGATTGGCAATCCATCTATCATCAAACATGTCGTAAAGATGGTCAGCAACACGCCCAAAGTTATGAGGAGGTGCTCCATCTTGCTGATACCAAGCTGAAGTCGCCTCTCCATTTCTTAAAGTATGTAACGCGGGTCGTATGACTTCTTCTAAAATGTCGCAATATCTTTCACCGTTTAAATTTTCATCATAAAATTTTATTGCTAAAATTTTATCGTCTTTTATTGCACAAAAAACATTAAAACTCCAACTATCTTGGAAAGAACGTTCTTTAATAACATGTGGATTTTCATTAGACCAAAAATGGGAATTATGTCGATTAAATAATCCATTTTTGCTAAACTTTGCTTCATCACACCATATAACTTTTTTTATGAAGTTTTCATCCTCTTGGGTCTTCATTAAAACCATTCACAGAATTGCACCCTTCGAGGAGGATCATCTAATTTTAAGTGCTGCACCAAATGATACGAAAATGGTTTCCATTTGTGTTTTTTAAAATGCGATGAATTGTTCTCGTCGACAAAGTAAGATCTCTTTCACAATCTCTAATAGAGGCATTTGGAGAGGCCGTAAAATAACCCAAAACATTAATTTCGTTTATGTCATTGTCCACTAGTGGTTTATTTTTATTAATTTGTGTCTTAAATTGACCAAACTGACGGCAGTTTTAAGCAATCTTCTTACAATATCACCAGTTGCATTTGGTCGATTTGGATATCTTTCTGCAAAAACACGACAAGTCCTTTCAACAATTCTATTACACTCGCCGTAAATAATAATAAGATTTAGGAAATCATCATTAGTAAACCCTACATTTGCCATTATTTACTATGAAATACAAACTGGTAAAGAAAACTGTCAAAACAACATAAACATTAACGTTCTAACTATCAAATCTTTGACAGCCATGGCCTACCCTTTACTAATGTTGAAATAATCAAGTGTTGTTATGTTTTAACAAAGATAATGAAATATCTCAAAACTGGTTGGATTTAGGTATAGGGAATACTAATACCAAACGAATTGGCTTAAAAAATACAGCGAAAAATGTAATAAAATACAGGGTGTTCTATTTAAAGTAAGCAGCTTATAAATGATTTAAATTGGCCACGGTGGCAGCTAAGTTTTAAACACTCTGTATGAAATATCAATGAGTTGGACACATGGAGTTAACGGGCAAGCGCTTGTTGTTTATTAGTTACAATTTCACGTCACTAGCTTCGTAATTAATGGAGATATCGGTATTCAATGTAGACTAGGATTTTTTCAAAATTTTTAAAAAATCGAAATATCTCGAAAATACTTCATTTTTGGTATAGGACATTGTTCACAAATTTAATCTAAAATTTCATGTAGAATCCGAAAATAAAATAAAAAATACTAGGTTCCATTTAAAATAACAAAGTTGACGTCTACTTCCGGTATAACCGGAAGTGCCACATTAAGGACAATATTATATTTGAACTCGGCGTCATCGAAAACCTATAGCTTCGTAATTTCAGATTTTTAACATAACTCTATCCGCCATTACTTTTAATCAAAACTCTTCGCGCCACACCCTGTATTTTTTTTTTTTTTTTTTTTTTTTTTTTTTTTTTTTTTTTTTTTTTTTTTTTTTTTTTTTTTTTTTTTTTTTTTTTTTTTTTTTTTTTTTTTTTTTTTTTTTGCGCCGTTATATGTTCCACCTTCTGCTTTGAATATTGATCACCTTCCTGATGTATTAAAGATGTTGTGTAGTGGCTGCTGAAGCGGGTGTTCAAGCTTTATTGTGGGTTATATTAGTTGATACTATGATTTACTAAAGTTTCTGCAGCTTAATTTACCCCCTTTCATGTCGAAGCTAATTTGCACCTCAAGCTTTCGATATACACACGCACACCTACGTTTCTCTAATTGGAGAATCAGACAAAAGTTTATAAAAGATAGTTGCTCTTGTAATTAATTGCTCATCATAATCACCCACTCAACCAAAAAGCACGTTCCATGTACAGCAATTTATAATCGTACATCATCCTCAAATCTGCTTCGCCGCTTTGACTTTTGTTGTTGTTTCCTTCCTCGACTCCTAAATACGTGTTTTGTGTAATTTTTATTTTCTCCATTGGACCGCGTTATATTTTTCTATCAACAAAAATATTTGACGCAATTCCGACAAAAATAGAAAAACAAATAAATAAATCGAAATATCTCTCTAAGACAAACATTGTAAAAATATAAGAAATCAACGAAAATCTTTAGTTTGTTTATTATACGTATAAATGTATTTGGAAAGAAGCAACAATACGTCAACTTATGTCACCCTTAAAATAAATACAGCAAAAGAAAGAAAAAGTGATATACAGTAAACCTAATATAGATGGAGTTCTCCTCATGACCCCCCAAGTATCCATGGAAACACCTTCATTTGTCATGTATTTGAGAGCATCCAGTGTTTTCAGATTGTCTGGTTCTTTTCGTGTTTCAGTGTTGTCGTCTTTTTAAGCGACAAGGCTGATAGGCACTCGTAAATACTTTTAAGGTTTCCACTTCTTTTTTTCCTTTTCATCATTTAGATTATAACGTTATTAATTGATTTTTTCTTATTTAAGTAAAAAATCTACATTTACAAATTTATGTATCTCAATTCCAAAAGGGTAACTAACCTCTAGAATAAAATAAACCCTCGGGGAAGTCAAATTAAATTATTTATTCGAATAATATTTTTTTAACTTTTATCTGAAAAAAGAAACTCGAGAGACCCGAATTTAATAACTTGCAGGTTTTTTTAAGTAGATTTTAAGAAAGATAGTGAGTGTAACAGCAAATTATCGACGTTTTCCTTTATTAGCCGAATTTATTGCCGGAAAAGTCAGTTTGTATTAAACTTTCTAAACGATTCTTGGGATAGAAATAAATTTTGCGTTACGTTTAAATAAAAAGGATTTATGATTTTTAAATATATTTCTCTTATCTTTTTTAATGCAAAGATAAATGAAAGTATTGAAGAATGAGTGATTAAATATATATGGGCGAAGCGATGATATATTTTTGTGGAGTAAATAAACCATATTTGAATAAAATGCAGTTACAGTAATAGTATAGTGCACAACATGTGCAAAGAAGTGTACTTTTTTGTACTTGTTCCATTGTACCATTTTGAATTCCAATTAAATTAATACTGAATTAGTTCTTTAATTATTTAATCAATGATTGAGTCCATTCAATAATAAATTGTTTATTATGTAATTTGCGTTAATCGTCAAAAATCTTTACGAGAAAGAAGAATTTACTAAACAAATATCTTAGTATTGTTACAATTTGTTTCAGGAAACACTTTTATAATTTATCTGTAACTAAATTAGGAGTGATCCATTATTCGACATTATTAGGTATGTGTCTTCATACTTGATTTAAATTATTGTTCTTCAAATATTTCACTACTATTGAATGTCTAAATAAAATAAATAATAATTTCTTCTTTTTTTTAATAATCACATTGGCATTATTTTTAAAACTTAGTTTCAATTCCTTTCATTTTGGGATGTAAACTTGCTTGTTTTAAAGTACCCCCTTTTTGTCTCATCTGCGTCCTTCCTTTACAGTTTTGCCATCTACCTATTTGGTGAATCTATCATTGGCCTTGGAGTGGTTTTTGAGTTCAGATGTCGATTCAAAAACATACACAGTTTTTTCCTTTAGATAAAATCATATATTTTTTATGGAGATCGCTTACTTGACGAGATCAAAGATAGGACAATGGGTGCAGATGAGGGCATCGGTGCTTGCGTAACAGTGATGCAAAGCCTTATTTAGAAACTTCTTAAACCTTTAACCGAGGCTAAGTAATTGAAGATCGTACGACGTAATCTCACACCTTTTTATGAGGCTGCTTTAGGTTTAACTCCCTAGGTAAACAACTAGCACTCAACAAATGGTCTATGGATACTTACAAACCTTTTCCATCTTGTAAAACTACTACTACTGAGCCTTCTCTCGCTTATATTTCTGATTCTTCTAATCCCAGCTCGTTTCTCGGGTGCTACGGCTGCTACAATTGCTGGCTCGTCACGTATTCCAAATACTTCTCGAGTTATCTGTTGGAATTGTAGACAAAGTGGACACTTGTCTCCACATTGTAGTCGTCCTCAAGTCCTGCATTGTTTTAGTTGTGGCGAACATGGGGTGACGCGACACAACTGTCCCAGATGTAAGCAACCAGAAAATTAATTTTTGAGTCTACGAACCAAGGCGTGGATTCACATCTCCCTTTAATCTCGGATACTCAATTTTGTGGGTTAGGTGAGTCACAAAAGTGCTACTTAATTATGTTTTTAAGGGCGTACGAAATAATGAACTGCCATATCTTCAAGTTTAAATTTTTTGGCACACTTTCAAGGGTTTGTTGGATTCTAGTACGACAAGAACGATACTTGAGAAATTATTCGTCAGTTAAGATTTTCTCTTTGTCTTTCTTTGTTTTTTTCCTATACAGTGGCAAATGGTTTTCAGTGTCATATTCTAGGAACCGTTACTCTACCAATTTTAATTAAAAATCTAACTAAAATTTTTTAAGTATTAGTGGTACCAGAAGTAACTCATCAGTGAATCCTAGGTATTGATTTCTGGTGGCTATGAACTTTGTACTAAACTTTCGAGAGAGACACTGGATTTTTGGAGATTTGTTACACTTGAATACTTGTTCTACTCAACATGTTATCGCTCACTCTGATCTTACTTCTTCTCAACTTTCTACACTACAAACATTTTTGATGAGATATTTAATACTATGCCTACAACTTTAGGCTGTCTTTCTTGGTGCAACACCGCATCCCCTTACTACTGCTGAACCGATAAAGCAATTGTCTCCTGCTCCTCAAGCTATCGCTGACAACGAATTAGACATAATGTTAGGTTTGGGTGTGATGGAACCTTCCAACTCTACTTGGTCTTTGCCTATAGTCTTGGTGAGAAAAAAAGATAAAAGTTATAGGTTTTGTGTGGACTTTAGGAAAGTCAATGCTGTCACATTATCCTAATATTTTAAAATTTGTTTGTTATACTGAATTGTGTGTCTCTTTCTCTCTCTCTCTCTCTCTCTCTCTCTCTCTTGGGTTGTGTTTGATTGAACATATTAGATTTTAAGTAAAATCTGTTGATCTCCTGTTAATCGGTTTTATTTCTTTCTTTTATCCAGCAGGTGGCGGCTTGTTAGACCAGTAGTCTAATTTCTTATAGTTATTTAGGAATCCACGCAACTCTCCGACTAAGCCTAGCGCTGCTGCTTTAACCTTCACAAATTTAGTGCGCTACAAGAAGCCGAATTCCCTTCAGTTTTGTTCTCAGGTTTTTCCGCTAGAACCGTCGGTTCTTTTGTTATTTTATAAACTACAACTGTTAAAAATATTGCATAAGCAAATTTTCTACTACTTGTCACTCCTTGGTTCTCTGAATTATTTTTATTTTATTTAGGTTTGGTCTTGTGAATCTTTTGGGTTGTTAGTATGTACAACAGTTTGTTAAGCACGATTCATCTTATTTGTACTCTTCAAGGTATTTCGGCCATTTAAATATAAAATAAGGAAGATCAAACGCACAAAAGTTGGAATAATACAAAAGGAAAAAAATTTCATCGTCGGTATATACAGTGTCTTCCCAAAGTCCGCACCAAATGGGAAACTTCTTTATTATGGGTTTTTCGATAAAAGTTATTCTTTATAAAAGTTTGTGCATCCTCTAAAGCTAAAATGCACCAACACAATGTGGCAAAACACGCGTAACATACGAGGTGCATTCGAAAATTTGATTTTGAGTCAAGAGTAAAGTGCCCTTATTTCCGTAAATATCAAAAAATTTTATTTGAAAAAGTTGTTGTTCATTTAAAAAAACACAAGATTTGAACTCATGGCCATCTAGAACAAATTTAAATTTTTTTCCAATAAGAAGCATTGAACTGTGCCTGTTGCGGAATGGACAATGATATTCTTCTTAAGATACTAACTTGTTTTGAGCAATTTTTGGTGTCAACAAAAAATCAAAAGAACTTTGCACCAAAAATGTTGAAGTTTTTTCTAATGAATAAAAAAAATTACCATAATTAGCACAATAATTAGGCAATTTGTATATTTCAAGTTTTTTTAAATAAACTGTTATATACAAGATGTCGTTTAATTATCATTTAAAACAAATCTTTTTTCTAATAGCCACCATTTTAAAACAATTGAAAAAAAGTTTTTTCTAGATGGCCATAACTTCAAATCTTGTTGTAGTTTTTAGTGGTGAACAACTTTTTCAAATAAATTTTTTTGATACCTATTTACAGAAATAAGGGCACTTTACTCTTGACTCAAAATCAAATTTTCGAATGCACCTTGTATATTACGCGTCTTTCGTCACATTCTGTTGGTGCATTTTTAGTTTTAGGAGATGCACAAACTTTTATAAAGAATAACTTTTTATCGATAAACCCATAATAAATAAGTTTTCCATTTGGTGCGGACTTTGAGGATGACGCTGTATGTGGTTGTTTAGGTATTTTCCGTTAATAACAATAATAAAGTGTTTATTTTAAACAAATAAAATATATTTGCAACTCTTAAGTAATAATTACACAATGCATGGACCCAAGTCCATCTGCAGAGTAGATATTGCTAAAATTAGAAATCATTACCCAAAACAAAAATAATAGTAAACTTATACATAACCTTAATTTATATTTATTAATTAATTGTTAATTTCTGAAATAAGAAAGTATCTGTAATTTCATGCCGTAACATGATAGTTATACAGGGTGTTGCTTTTGAAAACGGGTCATAGGTTATTGGTTTTGGTATCAAAATGAAGCTATTAGCAGTCAACTGAATTTCACGCTGTTTTCAAAGAATTGATTAATAAAAATACAAGTAAGTTTTGATAATAAAATAAAAATAAGTATTGGGTTGCCTAAACAATCAACATTTTTACTTTTTGACAATAAGGCTAAAAGGAATGTCATTAATAAGCTGTGGCGTTTAGGGTGTATTACTCTAGACGTCGGGTTGAACCAGGGAAAGAATTCACATTTGAATCGGTTTAGCAGCGGTTATTATTAGACATAGTGTGATCGAACTATACTAATTATAATTATGAATGGAAACGTTGTAGGTCAGCACATAGTAATTGGCGTACTATGTGCGGTGCGATGTCACCTGATATCGTGGTGTTATGTATCGCGCTGAAGATGGCGGCCCGGAATGAATGGGACCGATGGATTTAAACTGGCCGGTCTTTACCTGGTGCTGGTGTTGTGACTACTCGGCTGGTTCTTGACTTATTGGCTTCTCGACTGCCCTTTATTTAGTGACAGTTTAGGGGTGAGAATAATACCTAAGTACTTATATTTAATCAAAACAGATTAGGGGTCGCCACTCAATGGCCACTGTTTGTCTCTTGCTAATCTACCACCGTGTCTGAAAACAATTAAATACATTCTCGTTGCGATCTTAGTTATCTTAGTTTTGATCCCAATGATGTTTGCTGTTCTTTATACTTCTTTAACAAATCGATAATAATCTGTACATTTTTTCTTTATCCAGAACTGACACCTTTTTCTTCATCTCAAACGATTTCTTTTAAACAATATATACCCATCTCTAACCATACTATCTTTTGTTCTTGTCCACTTCTATTATCTTCTTCTTTATTCCAAGTAACTTATTCCTGCTCTGTCGATTTTATAATGTTAGGTTCCTATTTATCCAGATGTCTGTTCCTTTTAGTTTCGTCGCATTTTTCAAAACTATTTGCACCTCCGACTGATTAACAAACTCGTCTAATATAGATCTTCTCGCAGCAACAGAGTATACTCTGTCGATAATCGATTCGTGCAAATTTTTCTAAATTACCTCTATCTTTTAAATCTTGCACTCCTAATATTACTACATTTTTTAATTTTATTATTTCTTTGCCTAAACTCTAAATTCTTCTTAATTTTTCTGTTATCCTCCTTTAAAGTTATTGATTCTGTTTTCGTTTATATTCTTTGTGTCGTTTTTTATACCACTAACAGCAAATTTTTTCATCCACAATTTTGGTTTGTAAACTCTTATCCCTTTCAGACCAATGTTTTTTTGAAATATGTGTCTAATTATGGTGAGTTTCTGGCTTCTTTTTTGTGATACAAAGGTATCTGATTTTGGTGTCCAAGTTTTAGTTAAATTTTCTTTATTTAATTGTTCTTTTAAATTATCGTTCATAGTACACAGAAATAAATGCAAAAAATTTATCGGTACATTTGGATAGATACAAAATTATCATAAAGTTGCATGCAAGTTTCGACGTCACTCTGGGTTATCAATCACAAACTTTTATTGTGTTCAGCTATTTTTACAATTATATTATTTCCTTAATTGTTAGGTACCGAAACAAAATGAAAATTTAACAATTAAGTCGATAGTATTAAACGACGCAAGTTTATCAAGAATTTGCTTTTTTTACACCTGTTTAAACCACTTTTATAAACAGTTCTTGTAAGAACGATTTTAACGTAAAGATTCTATTTGAAAACACAATCTACTCTTACTTTCCATTAATATAAATTAGAGATTAAATATGTTTTTCTTCAAGCGACAATAAAACGTCATATTATTGAACTACTGGCAGACGCTAAAAATTCTTTTTACTGTCTAGACATTAAAAGCAAAACAGTTATTTTGTTTCCACAACTATTTAGAGGTTGGTACCTCGGTTATGTCATATTATGAATGTAACAGTAAAGTACCAACTTGATTCGTCGAGAATAAAAGTCACTATAAGACTCGAGAATCTCGAAAATTTGAAAATAACACATGAAAAACTAGCAATAAACGCTTGAAGAAAAAATAATATATTTCACTTGGAGTTAAAAATATAATTGTTTCGCTTAATTTGTTGTCTCGGCTAACACCTCGCCAGCAAACTTTTAAACTCAACAATTGTATCGTTTAACTCCTAGTAAAATAATCTACTATTTTCTTCAAGCGACAATAAAACGGCATATTATTGAACTACTGGCAGACGCTAAAAGGCTTTTTACTGTCTAAACATTAAAAGTAACAGTTCTTTTGTTTTCACAACAATTTACAGGTTGGTACCTCGGTTATGTCATATTATGAATGTAACAGTAAAGTACCAACTTGATTCGTCGACAATAAAAAGTCACTATACCACTCGAGAATCTTGAAAATTTGAAAATAATTCATGAAAACTAGCAATAAATGCTTGAAGAAAAAATAATATATTTCACTTGGAGTTAAAAAATATAATTGTTTCGCTTAATTTGCGGTCTCGCATAACGCCTCGCCAGCAAACTTTTAAGCTCATCAATTATATTGTTTAACTCCTAGTAAAATAATCTACTATTTTCATGGCAAGAATAAACAGTTTAGGAGAGATTGTGTCACCCTGCAGAACTTTTTTTCTAATTAGACAAAACTTTTATTTATACGTCATAGTTAATTTTTAAAGCTGTTACGGTTCAAAATAACCGAATAAACCAAACGTAGATCGCGAGAATTGCACGTTGTAACAAAAATCAAATTTACTGCGCATGCTACGGGTTTTCTCATTGGTGGATCGATTTATTTTCAATATTAATTGAAACGACGGGCGGATATCATGTGACTTTTTCTTTTATATTGGGCGGTAGTAAATTACACGCCAAAAAAAATATCAATGTGCATCAATAATTCTAAATTAAATTAGTGTGGAATTATAAAATCCAATCAATTTCGCCGTAAGTGTTTTCTTTTGCTATCTCTGTTGTTGTCGTGGTTGTGTTAATTGCTGATTACAACGTATGCTTTAGCACGTGTCTTGACCTCATACTCTACTCATATCTTAGTGTCTGGATAATTTCTGTGGGGCGCTGGAATCGAGCAATTGGGAATCCTTCACTAATGTAAAACGTTCCCGACTACCACGGTATTTGCCTACCTCAGAGGCTGCAACGGCCGATTGTATTCCACCGATTTGATGATAGCACCCGCTGCGTTCCTGCTATTTCGAAGAAAACGATCTGCTTTGAAAGGGTTTGACATTTCATACATAACTTTAGAGAAACTCTACCAATCTTCTAGTAGCTGTCAACTGGTTGTCGTTAGCAAGAACCTTTCTTATCACAACTACATGTATCATTACACAGCTAAGCTTATTCGTTTTAAGGAACCTATTAACTTTGCATGCGTTTTACAACGCTGATGTACACTCATGAAATTTAAAACTTGGACACCACAATTTCTGTAAACAAAAGTTTGCACATTGTGAAGCGGGCTTAAGGGTATCATTTACAATTCTAACAGCAGGTAGTCTCAGCAGGGGTTATCTTATAGAAGGACTGTAGAATGAATCATTACACTAAGCACGTTTTAGAAAATAGGTAATTTACGTTGCTTACTTAATTTTTTTCTTTAAAGAATATATTTGAAGGTATCGCTAATTAAACACCATAGCTCGATTAATTATCGAATCAAAATTTTGTTTAGGAAATGTTTACAAAATAAAATTAGAAATAATTTTGATTTAAAAACGTCTACAAGCAATAACTTTTAAATTAAATCAAAAACTAAACATGGTTATTTGGGTTGACTGATTATTACTTATTTTTAAATAAATCTAACCTACTAATTATTGTAAGTTATTAAAAAAAATCATTAAACTCTCTATTCATAATATTTAGTCCTTACAAAATGTATATTTTATGACGTTTCATTTTTTCTGTAGTTAATAAAAAAGTGAAAATAAAAACTAAGGCAATTCTTATTGTCAACGTATATATTTAGTTTTTGACAAGAATTTATTACATAATTATAATTAAGATACCAAGTTATAGTTTAAAATTAAATGAAAACGTTTTTTTTTTTTTTTTTTTAAATAAAGGTATTACTATATAAATATAAGAAATCAATAATGGGTGTGACCTCCATTATTATTGATACATTCTTGGAGGCGTCTGCTCATTGACGCTATCAAGGTATCAATATAATTAATATTAATCGTTTCCCATGCGGTATCAATGGCTGCAATTAGTGCATTACGGTAAACAAAATTTGGCTATGACGACTGAAGTTATTTTTTTTTTCAAAAACATAACTAAATGTTTCAACTAAACTGTTAGTGTGTACTAATTTTATTGAGAAGTTTTTTTTATTCCGAATATTTAAATAAAAAAATTACATTTCCATTAAATATTTACTTTTCAGATTGATTTAGTAATCACAATTTTTTTTCAAAAATTTTTATAACGTATTTTAAAAACAGCAATTGTCTGAATTAGAACACAAACAAATTTTAGGAAATTAGTTTCTGTACTAATAAACTCATGTGTTTGTTTCAGATGCATCTTTGGGAGCATATCATCAAAATTGTGCCAAGGTAAGATCTTTGTATAATTAACAATGTTCGATTTTTTATTTACAATGCGAACATTATTTTGTTTTTGTACAAACAATTTTTAAAAAACTCTGAATACCATTTATTTTTATTGCTTCAATTTATTAAAAAGGCTTTTTTCTTTTTACCAAATTGAAACGATAATAATCGGAAAGCTTTTCACAATACTTAAAATTTACGCTATAAAATAAATTCATGAGAGAATATGTTACAGAAATAACTTCTTGGAAATTGAGCAAATAATAAGCTTTTATTTACTTTTGAAAACAACAGAATATTACTTATTTCATTTTCAACGACATAATATGATTTATTTACTCTCAGTCTACAAGAGGCACATTAAATAATAAGTTACTGTGTGTGATTATTGATTCAAACAAATGTAAAATAAATGAAACTTTCATAAGCACACAATTTTTGTTGACAACCATTTCGTGTAACCAAGCATCAAAGTGGAACAAAATCTGTTTTAGTAGTTGTTATCAATTTCTTCTAATATTGCATGACACAATTATGTTAATCTTAACTCGTTGCTATTAAAATATTCAAAATGCCGTAAAAACAAGAAAAAGTAAACCGAAATCAGTTCTTAAATCACTTGAATTGCTTTATACAAAAATAACTAACAAAATGCAGAGTAAAATTTGAGAACTATCACAATTAACTATAGAAGAGGAACAGCTTGATCCAGCATAAAAAAAACAAATTAATGAATTGTTACATATGTCCTCGTTTGTGCGACCCAAATGCAGGGTTTTGTGTTGTGTATGTTCTAAAAATGTTTCTAAGGATGATTGATTGATATTTGTAGAAACTGTAAAAACAATAATTAACATTAATTACAACACAACATAACGTTTTAAAAAAATTTTTGTGTTTTTGAAAATACTTTTAGGGTAACAGTGTTAAAAGCTTTATAACTTGTAAAAAAGTAAAGGGACATGAAGCAATTATGAAAATTGTAATTAGATAGTACACAAATGCATACAACATCTACCACGAAGTGATATAAAACAAAATCCTCACCTGCGTTAACTTTACACTGTATGCGAATTAATCATCTTTCCATCCAGAACTTTATGAATAAATTTTGTATTGCGATGATTTCAAAATAATGGATTTAACTTTTTTATTGATAGCCATTAGCTAATGCAGTTGTAACTCAGTGTACAGAGTGGACCGATTTTGATGGGATTGCCAGGTATTTCGGTAATTTTTACTGTTAGGGCAAAAGTGTTCACGTAGCATTAAGCCAAATTTTGAGACAAATTAAACAGCGAAAACAAAAATATGCTTTGTTTGGACAGATGTGCTGTGTTTAATTGTTTTAAATTATTGCATCGCCTATTTGCACAAGTGCAAACTAACAAAATTGCTTTGTAATTCTGTAATTTTCTAAAAGAACCTCTATAAACTATATATTGTTGAAAAGCTTACAAAATAAGGATTTTAATGAAGTTAAAGTCAACTATGGTTTCTATTTAAAAAATAAAACTAAGTTTACGTGGGAACAGGACTATTAGTGACCAAAGTTAAAAATTTACTACTCTATTTGATTCTATGCTAAAAACTGCACAAGAATTGTTTTTACACTTGTTTTTTGGTTTCTGTATCAAAAATGAAAAAAGATAGCAAATTTTTGTTTTCGCTGTTTAAATTGTCTCAAAAAGTTAGCCTAATGCTAAGTGAACAGATTTGCTTTAACAGTAATAGTTACCGAAATACCCTGCAATTCCATCAAAATCGGTCCACCCTGTATATCTTCACGGTTAGACACGACAAACAAAAAAGAAGCGACTTTTGAGTATTACCTGCAGTAAATCTTCAATCGGCGGTGTCTCGTGCTACGAACTTTTAGTGTCGGCTTAAGGAAAAGCAGTGTTGGCACATTAATATACAGGGTGTAACAAAACAAGTGTAAAACATTTTAGGGGGTGATCCTTATCGAAAAAGAGATAGGGTCTTTCATATAAAAAAACTTTATTAGAGCATCCCTTGTACAGTCCCTTAAAGGGGGTTTTCCACCCTTTACGACTATGGTGTAAACCAAATAAATTACTGGCTAAATGTCTTTTGATAGTAGAAAATGTCACTTTAATTTCAAATTTCTAACTATTTAGTGTTTGTGAAAAAATTTAAAACAAATTTTATGTACCCCCTTTAAGGGTCTGTATCTTAACAAGGGATGCTCTAATAAAGTTCATTTATATAAAAGACCCTATCTTTTGATGAGAAATCACCTCTTAAAATGTTTTACACTTGTTTTGTTACACCTGTATATTCACAAAGATGAAAATTAATATTAGACGTGTATTTATTGTAACAACATGCTATGCAATACTTTTCCGCTTAACAAACAATGACGGATGTGGCGTTGATTACGGAGGTTCATGGCTCAAAATAAAAAAATATCAAAAAAGCAATGTGCATGATTTTGAATATTATCAGTATTTAGTTTTTATTTTGATTTGATTAACTTTTTTGTATTTCACGCTTGTAAAATGACGTTTACGTAACACTACGGTCAATCTGGAAGATTTTATTTGCGCACTAGTGCTCGGAAAACTACGAAAAACACTGGTTTTTGAAAAAATCGAAACGCAATTTTAATATTTAGTTATTAGTGACTTTTATTTCTACACTTTTTAATAATAAAATCAGAAAATATTTTCAATATCATTGATAACAAAAAATATGTACCGTTTTCGAGTGAGAAGAGAAACTCAAATTCATAGCGCTCTATTATTCTAACAATCAAAGGTAACGCTATTAAATTTTGAAATGATTGCTTATGTTGATTAATCGTTTATTGCTTCTTACAAAAAACATTGTACAAACCATTTGCGGAAGACTATTCTAGCATTCGCTCTATTAAAGCACTCGCTCACTCCAGTTCGCTCGTGCTTTAAACCCACATTCAGGAAAACCTTCTTCATGTACTTGGTTTGTAAATAACTATTTTCAAAAAGTATTGTTGTATGTACAAGGATATATTGAAAAATTCTTAGCCTACTATAGAACCAAACAAAATTTCAATGTCAAAATATTTTAACACTCAACATATTCTCCTCTTAATTGGATACATTTATTACAGCAAACCTGCAACGTCTCTAGACCTTTAAAAAAAATGTTTATTCTTGCTCTGCAAACCAGACCTCCACAGCTTCTATTACCTCCTTGTTGGAAGAAAATGTACGACCTTTTAAATTTTTTTAGTTGAGGAAAGGAGGTGATAGTCGGACGGAGCCAAATCGGGTGAATAAGGGGTGTTCTAGTAATTCAAACCCTAAATCACGAAATTTTTGCATGGCAACATGAGATTTGTGTAAGGAGGCGTTGTCCTGCAAAAACAAAACACCTTTGGATAGCTTTCCGCGTCTTTTCTCTTTAATATTTTTCCGTAGAGTGGTCAGTAATGTCGAATAGTAATCTCCAGTTATTGTTCTACCTTTATCCAAAAATCAATCATGATTACTCCATGGCAATCCCAAAAACTGAAGCAAGAACTTTTCCAGCAGATTTTGGACACGAAACTTCTTAGGTCTTGGAGAACCAGAGTGTCGCCATTCCATCGATTGTTGCTTTGTTTCTGGATCGTAGAAATGTACCCAAAGTCTCATCCATAGTAACAATTCGGTTTAAGAAATCTACATCGTTTTCAAATCGAGCACAGATCGAACGCGATGCTTCTACCCTTACACGCTTTTGGTCAACATTCAAACATTTGGGGATCCATTTTGCAGCAATTTATCTCATGTCCAAATTGATGTGAACCATATGATGAACGCGTTTGTATAAAATATTCAGTGCTTCAGATATCCGTTTTAGCCCAATTCGACGGTCTGATAAAATCATGTCATGAACTGCATTGATATTTTCGGGGACTGACACAGAAACTGGCCTTCCCGATCGGTCATCATCTTCAATGAAAAATTTACCTCTTTTAAAGCTTGCATTCCAATTTTGACAGTCGCATACAAAGGACATTGATCACCCAGGGTATTAAGCATATTTAATTTATTGCGTGACTCTGGTTTACTTTTTGACGTCAAACTTTACACTGACACTTTTAATAAGTTATTGTTCGTTGCTATGGTAACGCAATATTTTGTTTATGCAAGGAACTGGTCTAGGCTAACTAGATATCAATACATCCTCGTATGTAACGTTTGTTGTTTACAAATAACGAGAGAAAGCGACGGCTCTAGACGGTACAACCTAGAGAAAAAGTAAAGAAAATTTGGCTTGATGTAGCGCACTAAATTCGTGAAGGATCCAGTATTTATAGTAATTAGAACAGCAGCGTCTGGTTTAGTTGATGAGTGGGGTCCTTAAATAACTGTAAAGAAATAGACTGCTGCCTAACAAGGACGCCACCTGCTGGGTAATAAAAGGAATAAAACCGACCAACAGGAGATCAACAGGTTTTACCTGAAGTCTAATACGCTAAATCAAACATTAATCAGAGAGACAAACAGACAATTCAATACAACAAACAAATTTTAAAGTACTAGGAGATTGTGACAGAAATAGAAAAACTGTTGCATTTAGTTACGTGCGTGCTAACAACAATAAATAATGCTCGCAGTTAATGTGTCGAATTTTAGGTAAGTTACACCCAAATTAAAGTTAGCGTTCCAATTGAGGATTGGTTACTAAGAAGGCTCTGCGTACACACGTCACTTACAGGGCGACTTAAACTCGGATTAAAAAGGTAAGTACCTCCTGCCAACTCAAAAGGTTGTTGTGTGCCTAGCTGTTGTTTGCAGCTTAACTGAATTCGAAACCGTGGTAGTCAATAAATTTTATAGGAAAGGTTCTTAATTAGCCATTCCAGCACCCCAGGAGGTATCAAGTGTAATACACGATGAGAATATAAAGTCAACGCACGTGCTAACAGCATACGTCGTAATTAGAACTAACACAAACACGAAAGAAAAGAAAGCAAAGTGTACTACGATGAATTTGGCCGAATTTAAGTTTAAACACCAATTCGACTTAGAAATCTTAAATTGCCTATTAGTAATTTATGAATAAAATTTTAACTTCTAGAAGAACGCCAAAAACACCTATGTAGAAAAGAGAAAGAAAATGTCTGCTGATCCTCTCCGAACTTTTGACGAATTTTATTTCCACTAATAGAAAATTAGCAACATGCGCGGCAAATTCGACTTTCGTCGTAACGTGCTACACACGACACACGTTTTTAAGAAAGTTCTCTACATACGTTCTACTTTTGAAAATAAAACCGTAACATGTATTGTATTTTATAGAATTCAGTTTATAGTGTTTAGTCTTAATTTTTTTAATAATTATTTATTATTAATAAATATTATAATATTATTATAAAGTTTAAAATCGCTATACATCCTTAAATACAGGTTTGAAGACATTATCTTTTTGCCCATGCTATGAAGTATGTAGTTTAATTTTTATATTCTTTGAAATTTGATTGAATCAAACTAATCCAAAACTTAGGTGGGGTGGAAGACAATCTCCGCTCGTTTTCTGTGGTAAATTTGTAATTAGTAACTACTTGGATCTGAGTAGTAGTTAGTATGAGGATTATTAAATAAATTATGATTTAATGTTTCAGTGGTTTACATATCATAGTTAGTAATCTTTGCAATTGGTTGATATAAATATTTTTTTTTATTAATGTAGGAACTTTTTCGGGATTTTATTAAAAACGTGTTCTAAAAATAAATGAAGCAAACAGAAATATCTATTCTGGGTATATTTTCGTACAAAACATCCTGTTATTCACGTTTATTATCCCTTACAATAGAGTGAAAAAAAGCTCTTTGTGCGAGAATTTTTATACAAACTTATTTTGTTTAATATTATACGGCCCAAAGTTTTATATGCGTTTATATAAGAATCCAAAATTTTTATGCCTTTGTAGTACAACACAAAATTTATGCGCAATAATATTTTAACAACTCATAAAATTTTGTTATGGCCACGTTTTGATTTAATTATAATCTTCATTTGTTCTTTTATTAAAGAAAAAAATCAATAAACTCATTACTATTCTTATCGACAATATTCTTTTGTGCAAAATGCACTAGACTCTATAAATAAGATTTTCCCCTCAACAAATTATTTATATCTTATCTCTTCCACCAAAACAACATTGTGTTCATCCCCTCGATGACATGTGCTGCGAATTAAAAGCAAGGGACATTGTGTGTTTATTTGGGCGAATATTTAATTATCAATACACGATACACTGTATTCTCCCTATCTTTACTTTTTACGAACTCATAAAACTTCTTATAATACAAATCTAATGTCATTTTAGGATCCCCAGATTTTGTTATCCCGACGCTATATTTTTTCCTATCGGAAATTACATCTTTGTGCTTATTTTTTGTCAATTTTAAACGTGTTAACGTTTTTCGATACATTTTAAAATTTGAAAATAAATTGGTTTGAAAACCTTGAACTTAAAACAATAAAATCGAAAACATCTTGTATGTAAGAAATATTTCTCTTCCTTTTGATCAGTGAAGTGTAGAGGGTTAAAGTTCAATATTCTCAAGTACGTAGCTACCTCTCAAATAAAATCAAGTTTCATAGGGTATCAATATAAGATTAAATCAGAGGGTAAAAGAGAAAACAATAAGTGTGCGTTTTAGTTTAAGGGCGGCAAGAAGCTCAGATACGGTCCTAGAATAAATTGAAACTTAAGCCTTGGTTTTGATAAGGCACAAATGATATCGAATATAGTTTAGCCATGCAAAGTAAAAACGCGATTTTTTTATGCTCAAAATATAAATTATTGTATTTTACATTAAAACTGAATACTGTTCAACAAAGGATGTACAACATCAAATAAAAATTCACATTCAAAAGTAATTCATTAACTTGTCTTATTAGTTAGAAACGAAACCTTTTCGTTTCGTCTATTCAAATATTTTATTACAAATAAAAGGTTATATCAAAACCGTTTCATTATATTCGAGTACAGAATTACAGAATTTTGTATGTACTTTTTTGAAAATTAAAAATATGTTTGAGCGGTAGTTGTTTATGATTCTCGCAAATTCTTTGACTCCCATTACTTTCAACGAGGTGAATTGAATATAACTTAACAAAAATAATAATAACAATTATTTTCGAACATTGTTAAATTTTCAATCATACGAAGTTCGTAATTTTTTTTTTTTTCATTGGCTCTTCGATATTGATCATGCTATTGTTTTTCCTATGGACAATTTCCTTAAATTTTTTTAGCCGCCTTCAACTTGTTCTAAACTTTACTTCTACAATTTACCAGACCGCCAACCTCCATGTCGTTTTGAACCAACTCGAAGTGCAATGAAGTGAACATCAATGCGAGATTCCTTTAAGTTGCTTACTTATCAGCAACCTTTGAACCATCTTTGTAGTAATACAAATAGTTTATTAAAAGTGTGTATAAAATAATCTATTTCACGGTTATTTTGACCGCGCAGCATTCATTCTAACAGGTTATGGGTCCAACTTTATGAAAAATATAAGCATCTTGTTGTGTGTTTGATTTCGTGATATTCAGCTTTTTACATACGGGTACACTGTAAAAAATAATGAGAAATTACCATGAAGTACGTTACAATAAGTTTAGTGGGTAGAATTTTCAGCAATGAAAATCCAAATGGTTGCTGTATTTAATACGTATGGAATGTACGACGTTGTAAAAAGCAAGCGCGGGATGTCGGACGATGCAAGTATAAAGGCGTGGGTAAAAGATAAAACGCATCCTTTTAATTTTATCGTGAATGGGATATTCCCAACTCTAGTTGCGAAATCGCAAATAAAATGCAGATAAAGTTAATGGCAATTTACGAACAAACGTTGTAAACAAATAAATTACTGCTTATGTGAAAGTTTCATAAATACAAAATATTCAAGTGACTCCGTTCTACAACACATAACGGAAGTGCTAAATATGGCTAGGCAGCTGAAAAATTATGGTAAAAACGTATCTAAGGTTGCTATCATGGCGATAATTCTGTGAAGTTAATCCTCAAAATATGGTGCATGAGACAGCGTTAACAATAACAAGCAAACAATACAAAACTTACAAAAACTGATAATAAAAGAAGAAATGCAACTAACACAAGTCGATAAAAAAAGTTCAAGTGCTTTTGCAGGTTAGTCATTGAAAACATAACAGAAAATAAATTAAAAAATTGACAAAGATGATTGAAAAACTAGACAAAGCCAGCATGCTACGCATGCGTTAAGTCACAAAAATAAATTAGCTTCTAAAGAGCAGACAGTCATGAACAATAATTAGCACTTACATTAACATTCATCAGTTGAGTAATCAATATGAATGCAGAGTATGTACTCCATGTGAATTCGTACAAATGAGTCGCGAGTATTCGGGTGTGCGCTCGCAACGAATCGAGAGTAGGTGAGGACGCACAAACGACATAACATATTAATATAGAAGATATGGATGTAGTCCGAATAGAAATTATTTATTAAAAAATATTTAGAAGCGGATTTATTGGCTCGACCCGCTTTAACGTAATACAACAAAGTTTATTTAGGTGAAATTGACTGTTTGGTTCGCATAACGCTCTGCAGTTACGCGTGTGTGAGTCATCAAGTTCGTGCATACGAAGATTTTTTTGGGTGAAATTGAATCCTCTACAGTTAAACCATTCGAAACTTTGCAAAATTACGAATATTTTGATTTTTATTTGTGTTTTTACGTAATATGGTTCCGGAGTTATAAAAATTACAGTATTCGTATAACAATGTAAAATTCCTTAAAAAAAATTTTTTAAAATGATAAATTTTTAAACATTATGTGATAGGGTCATAAATGGAACGTTTTTTAAATAAATTTTTTTATCTGTTATAATTTAGAAATTATGGCCGTTTTAGTTTTCGAATGAAATTTTGTCGGAAACGTTTTTCGCTTATAACTTTTGAAAACACGCCAGGTCTAACAAAACTGAAACAACCAAAAAAATTATTTCTTTATCCGCGTATGATGCTTTTGAATTTTAAAAATCGGTCCGTAAATAAGCGAGTTGTGGTCAACTTACGGCTCAATTTGTTTGAAATTTTTTGACTATTTTTAACATTTTTAACCTCGAAGATGCCCTCGTACAAAAAAATCTAAATCGAAAAATAAAGACACATCTTTCGTAAACTCAAAACTTTTTCGAAACGAAAATATCTTTTAAGCCGTTCTAATGTGAGACGAATTTGAAAAAGGTTGATTTTCGTACAGATTTGAAAATGAATCGAGAGTAGGTGTGCGTTCACACTAACGACATAACATATTAATATAAGATGTAACAAACGGGGGCATATGGCACGAAAATGTTGAAAAAAAAACATATAATCGGGAAAAGAAAAACAAATGAAAAGCGAAATAATTTCTAGAATTATGAGCGGATTACGGATAACGGATAGTGGTGCATCAAGACATACTACTTTCAGATGTGATAGGTTTTTAGAAGTTCGAGACTGCCAGGAGATCCAGATTTTACTTGTAACGACAATGTACGCAGATCAACAGGTGTAGGCTCGGTGTCGATTCCAAAGTAAACTAATAATAATAAAAAATTGAAGATGTATTATATGTACCAGAGTCGTAAAAAAATTATTCTCAGTAGGTGTATGTACATACATCAAATGCTTTGAAGTAAATTTTAAAGACAATTATGCAAACATCTCGAAAAAACAGTCAAGTTGTAGCCCTAGGTGTAAAATTAGAGAATGAAATTTATCGCCTGATTTACAAACCAATACAAAACAAAAGTTAATGTGCAACTGTAAACTTAAAAATTTGGAGTGAATGCATGGCTATGTAAATTCAAGGACATTAAACGGTATGTTGAAAAATGATCTAATCAGAGGTGTACAGAATGCAGACTGTTTCTGTGAAGGTTGTAAATACTGTAAGCTACATAAGTTATCATATAAGGCATAAAAATATATTAAAAAAAATATGAAGCCAGGTGAATTTATATGCAGTAACATTTGAGGATCAATACAGGTCGAGTCAGTTGGTGGATCAAGGTTTTAAAATTTAAAAAGTTTTAGAAGAAGGTGAGCAATAAGTTTAATTGTTTAATAAAAATGTTGAGAACAGACAGGGGATCAAAATATTGTAGTCATTTAATGAAGATTACATCAGTTCTTGAGGCATAGAATTAAAAATTACGGCTCCATAAACGGGAAATCTGAACGTAAAAACAGAACTGTAATGAAAAGTGCAAGTACAATATTACAAGCAAGAAACTTACATCTGTATCTATAAACTGAAGGAATTAATATAGCGAATTACATTTTAAATCGAATAAACCCTGATTATCAAACTGAGTTATGAGTGGGAAACAAACCAAATCTATAACCTGTGAGAATTTTTGGTTCAAGTATCTGCAAGGTTTACAAAAATCTGAACTCAAAAGCAAAGAAAATTATTCTGATAACTACATGTTGTGCAAATCAGAAACAAAATGTATTAACTCAACTCAACGAGCAGAGGTCAAGTCTTTTACAACTCGGCTAGGTCGATATACTGTATATATCTAATAATTGATAAGTTAGTTAAGTAGCGCTACTCTGTTTAACTCAATATAGTGGGAGCAAGCAAAAAATAAACAGTGAGAGTAATTAGCATGCTTCTAGAGACTGTCTAAAACTGAATTGTTTGTTAACTCCTAAAGACGTTCAATTTCTCCACTTCTAGCATTCAGTATAATAATCTCACTTAATCGAGTTTTTAGAACAAGATAGGTTACAAAAAGCGAGACATGGTTACGCAGTAGATTTGTACTAGCTTCTTACCGTGTAAGATGTAAATAATACGGAACAAAAGTTTTTAATTCAGGACATGAAACAAGTGTAAACATTTGCACCTGCAAGGGTTAATAACTTTAATCGAATTATGTTTATTTTTATTAATCCAAATGCTTAAAGCAAACTCTTGCAACACATACACTTCGTTTTCTTTACGTTCTTTTAGGAAGAAAAAAGTTTCTAATCGGAAAGACGAATATGACAGGAATATCAGAACGATTTCACTCCAAAACTAAAAAACATAGGCCTACAAAAACATTTTGCCGTTACACACGTTTTGTATCAATCCTTATTTTTTCTACAACTTCATTTGTCCGAATTGATGTTTTTATAAAACCGACAAAGTTGTTATTTTTCCAAGAGGGCTTTTGTGTAAAAATGAGACGGTCACTCGTAATATCTGGACCTCTTCTTTCAAGCAATTTGGGGAAGAATCTGATAACAAAACATTAAATTCAAGATATGTGTTAAGTTAACAATTACGTGACGGGACAACGATCTAGGCGCGCTTTACATTGACAAGTTTTGCCAAAAACAGAGTTATAACGGATACTCCCGTCGATTTTTCAAAATTATCCAACTCATCTTAAAAATACTTAATCATACAATTGGTGGCTTCTACCTCACCACGCTAGTTTGTTCAAGATAATGTAATAGCATTTTTGTTGAAACCCTTCTAGTAAGTTTTATTTCTAAAATACAGTAATTTTCTTTTGTTGGAGACAAGTTAACGCTGCATCACTGCTTTTCCGCTTTGATGTACATATCCTGCAGCTGCTTTCTCTCTCATCTTGTTTTTGGATAAAAGTGTTTTGAATGCACAGAAACTAATATTTCTTTGTCAGTAGTACTTATCTTGCAGCATTTTAGCAATTCTATTTTATTGAGTTTTAAGCTGACAGTTCGCCGATGATGATAGCTTAGCTATCGAAATACCTGTTTGAGTATAGATTTTTTTTATGCAGTTTTTGCTGTTTTGATTTTTTTGTTGCACTTAGGAAACAATTTTTTACAGGACCAATATAACCAATAACAAGATGAAAGTAAGAAATAAAATGGTAGGAAAAAAATACGGACGTGAAAAAGTAAATTTCTTTTATGACAATAGTCTTCTCTAATATTCCTCGTGCACGCCAAATACAAATCTAAATATTTCGCTAGTGCACTATGTTTTGTGTGCACTTGGAATATAAATATTGAGTATTATCAGTATTTCTAAAGATGAGATCTTTGAGGAAAATTAAAATATTAAGCAATATAACAACTTACCTGGTGAGGGAAAGTGACTTTCATACAAACTTACCTAAACATAATCATTAATTAAGAGATCAAGGCATACTTGCAAGATTTAAAGCAAATTTTGTTTGAGTGTGGTAACCTAGCCACATTATGCAATTAATGAGAATTATGCGTAGCACAGAAAATTTACTATACAAGAGAGGCTACAAGCCTACGAGACCAAGTAAGTAACACAAAAGGGACTCTAAAATAGTAGATGACAGGTGTAGAAAATGTAAAGAAAAGCCTGACACAATCCAACACATTACAGCAGCATGTAGTCTACTTGCTCAAAAAACGATTATCTACACCGCCACAATCAAGTTGCTCCAATAATCCACCAAAACATATTCTACGGACTAAGACCTGCTACTGAGGAGACGTTACCAGTTCACCATTTTCTACTATTTAAAATAAAATATTACTTTAGTCTCAACTTGAAATTTAATACTCCGTCCCAATTCGTTTCATTTCGAAGCACAAAACTAGCAAACAACAAAAAAAAACGCGTCCTATCTTAATGCGCATCAAACACAATAAACCATAGTTCTTCAAAGTAAATAATTAATTTACTTACAGTTGTGTTGTTTTTTTCTGATGTATCCAACACTTCGTCAGTCGTTACAATAAGTTGTTGACAGGAACGCCGAATGAATCGAAAAAAATGCCTTCAACGGTATGACATCTCTAAAATTGAGTCGCAGGTAAAAGGGTAACTAGATGTCTGCGAGTGCCGCGTTGCTTCAACCCCAGTCAAAGAAACTGCCATTTAAGATCCCGCACCGTTTTTGGTTTCTTGCACTGTTTCATAAATATAATTTGATTAGTTGGTTACTCAAAGAACTTTCACGCACGTATTTAGTTATTAACGATTGTTATAATACAAATTACAATTATTTTCCGCTACAGTTTTGGTACTTGTTTTAGTTACTTAGTACTTTGTCGTTTTAATCTGCTTATTGACTACCCCTTACAAACCAATTTTAATATTTATTTATTAACTCGGGAGCGTATCTCCCTTTCCCAACTCCTACATAATTGAAACACTATAACAAAAAATTGATACGCCCACCGTTCTCAGAATCTCACCATGAGTGTAATTTTATTAATGAGTCTAGACTAAATAAAATGTGATTCTTTACTTTTAAAATCAAAACGACTTTTACGCTTGTTATGGAACAAACAAAGGGTTTATTGAGTAAGCTTAACTGTGAGCGCGATAGATTTGAAACTATCAAATGACAAGAAAATAAATATTGCCGACCTTGGGATTGAAACCCGATGTGATTTTTAACACAAACGAAATTTACTTAAAATACAGTACAACTCACTTACAACGAATATTTCAATGAGGTCAAAAGAATTTATAAGTAAAAAAAAAGAATAATTTCCACCAAACAGGTGACAACATGCTGTTACAACAAGTTGTGATTCTGAGTACCACCACACCACACATTTGAGTCAAGAATAACTAATGGAAATGCTTAGTAAACAAACCGTACCTCATTAATCCATCAGGATGATCTGAAACACAAAGATCGTTTTTTTTTATCATATGATAAAATGTTATATCAAATTTAATATACCTGTATCAAAAATTAGTTTTAGTCAGATTTTAAACTTTTTTTTAGTGAATTTTTAATTATATTAATTAAAAATTGTAATACTAAGTTTATTTTCCACAATTACTGTTGTAATATGTTAATTCCTAATTTTTTAAAATTTTAAAAACCGTCATTCTTAACTGCAAGTATTTTTCGTGGGAGCAAAATTATAAATAAAGTTTTAGTTTAAGTGTTGCAAATATTAATTGAAACGGAAATAACTTTAAAAATTAAAACTATGTATTAAAAACAAATGTTTTGAGCAGTAATCTACATTATTCGTATACTAACAAACGTAAAAACTAATATAAAAGTTTGTTTTAGAAAAAAAATATATCAAATAAAAGTTATAGACAATAAAACTTTTAACGAACTTTATTCTTTACTTGTTTTATAATTGATAATTTTGGAGTTAATTATAAAACAGTTAGTATCACGTAATTGTCATGTCTTGGTAATTAAAACAAATAGAATAATGAAAAAAACAGATAATCAGGACAGAGAATACAAAACATTGCTTAACTTTAGATGTTTTTCAAATTAGTAAACCATAACACAGCTTTATGAATGTAAGAACGTTTAAAGATTCTTTTTTAAACTTTGTTAATTGACAATCCTCCACAATACGTGCAACGATCCCTAGCTCGTTTCCTCAGTCACAATATGGATTAGAAATCGCACCTTATTTTAAACAAGATAGAGTTGCATTTTGAATGGCCTATTCTTATTCTATTTACTTTTGACCAAATTTTTTTTTATGAAAACGCGGGACTTTTATTGTTGGATCATCAATGGTATGTTTATTGAAAACAGACCATAATTTTTTCCATTCTTCAACTTCAGAAAAAGCCGTACTTAAGTAGTCTTATAACCATACAGAACTTTGACATTTAAGTCTTTTAGCTGGAAAGTACTCAATATCATTTCAAATTGATAAATTTTTGTTAAGTTGGCATTTATCCCATTCTTGTCTAACGCAGCTTTTTGTCGAATTTTTGAGGGAGTAATTTAATGGTTCTACTAATTATACGCATAGTGCAATTCAACTGTACATCTATTTTTTTGTGTGATAACTATTTAACCAAACAGGAGCAGAATATTTTGCTGTAAAATAAACTAATGCTAATGCAGCTGTACGAAGTGACTTTGCATCTGCTCCACAAGTTGTTCCAGCTAATTTTTGAATGACATTATTTCTTGTTTTCAGTCTTTGTTCGACTTTTTCTAAATGATCTTTGTAAATTAAAAACGTAGAGTTACGGGACACATTACATGTGTAGTCGTCTTGTATGTACCTATTGTTAAACCTGTGCTCAAAATAGATAGATATATGTTATCAAACTTTTTTGTAAAAGTTGTTTCCTACGTTTAACCAAAAAGCAACCCGGAAGTGATTATTTAATACAAATATTAATGTTTCTGTAATTACAAATATGTACGAATATTCAAATTTTAAATTTATGAATTTTCAGCTTAATCTTGTGCTGGGATTAGAAAAATTACTAAACCAATATTAAGCAACTATAAAAATCCGATCTAAGTATATTGCACACTTGGCCCCTTTTCCACCATCACAATGCGCTTCTTCGGAAAGAGACAGACAAGCTGGTGATTATAAACTTATAATTTTAAAGTTGAATAATATATGCAAATTTTGTATTGTTTGAATGACTTACTTTCTGGCTGAAAAACTAGTAGATTTGGAAGATCGTTAAATAAAACTGTTTGAATAGTTTGAGATATTTAAACAATTTACCAATAAAATCTGGTTAAGCTTTTATTCGCCTGAACCTACCAGTTTTTCTTTGTTCCTTCCTCTTGGGTATTTCCTTGAGTTAAGTTATATTCGAATAGCCGATTGGCACGACATTTCCTTCTTAAAGTATCGCACCCCCAGTGTCAATAACATCAGACGGCTGTAGGCAACTTTTGGGTAGTACGCCTACTAAGATTTATGTTTATTGCTTGCGAGTGTGAAACTCAAGTTCATATAACGGCGTTAACTTTATCTAAGTAGAATGATATTCGGTGGTACGCTTAATAACCTCAAGATTTAAATGAGCTGGAAAATGTGATGGAAAGTCAAAAGGCAATTTGGGTTAGGGAGGTACTTACCTCAATATAGCGAATACAAATTACTTTTAAGCTCAAGTATCGTTGCATGTTCAACATACTAATTGCCGTGTGTAAATGGTGTATGTAAATCGAGTGTTTCTGGAATTTAGCATTCAATTTAAATATTGACATTACAAACTGTGTCTTTAGAGCTTACCTGTATATACTGTGTGTTACTTGTCTAATTTGTTTATTATTAAGCGCTACTATTTTTCAGGTATGCGTGAGGACATCAAACAGTCTCCCTCTTTCTCACTCTCTCGCTACTACAGCAATTTTAGACTGTCTTTCTTTTTATGGTTTATTACTGTTGTCAACTTGTTCTGAATATTGTATCTCGTAATAGGATTAAGTAAAACCTTTTGATCTCTTGTTAGTCGGTTTTATTTCTCTCTCTTACTCAACAGGTGGCGCCTTGCTAGAACAGCGGTTTATTTCTTCAAGCACACTAAGGAACCCCCATTCTAAACCGACGCTAGAAAACTGCTGTTCTATCTAAACATGTATTTCTCCGAACCTGCTACAATATACCGATCAGTACTTTTAAATTCTAGCGACATCTATAATAATAATAATAATAATAATGCCTTTATTATGTTATGTAACAAAAATTCAAATGTACATTAAAGAAATAATACAGAAATAATAATAAGATGTACAAAATAAAATTTAAATTAAAAATAATATAAAAATAAGAAAATTAATTGTTACTAACCCAATAAGCGAAGTTCAGATGCTAAAGAGAGACAATTCTATTTAGCTCTGCTCTACCACTTAACCCATTTAATTGTAATATATATACATATCTCTTTTGTCATACAATATGTACACTTTAATTTTTCTAAGAGATTCCGATCCTAAGTGATGTGCTTTATATTATTTAACATTGTTGTGATAATAACATTTGGTATAGTGTTCTCTTAAATGTATATAAATTCATGGACTTTATATTAGTTGAAAGTGAGTTATATATTTTGGCTATGGTATAGGAATAAGAACGTTCAAATAGCGTTGTTTTATGTAATGGTGGAATGATTAAGTTGGTATATCTCGCGTTTGTACTAAAATGTATCTTATTATAAAGATAAGAAGGTGTACTACTTAATATGACTTTGTGGTATAAAGTGGCTGTATGCAAATACCTTCTCTGTGTCATATTTAACCACTTGACTTCATTTAACTTGTGTGAAATGCAGTCATATTTTCTAATTCCAAAGAGTTCTGCATTCTCTGAATTCTCATTTTATCAGCGCTGTCTAGCGCAGGTTCATATACGGCATCACAGTATTTAAATTGAGAGAGGACCAAAGATTCACAAAGCAATATTTTAATTTTTTGCTTAGAATGCTGCGATTGTTGAAAATAAGTTTAAGATTAACAAAATCTTTCAGTATAATGTTCGTTATATGATTTTTAAACCGTAAATACGTATCTATTTTAAGATTAACTGTGAGACCATGTGCTTCGGATGTTTGAATAATATTATTTAAATCATTACAAATGCATTCGTTTGCTGCAATTATATCGTGTTCTGTAAAATGGTATTGTAATTGTATATCATCTGCGTATTGATGGAATATCAAATTGTCTAAACATTTGTTAAAATTACAGGTATATATGGTAAACAGAATTGGTCCTAGCACTGAGCCTTGTGGTACACCAGACAATAACGTTAAATGCTTCGACTTTTCATTTTTGTACCTAACCTGTTGATATCGACCTGTAATAAAATTGTTTATAAGTATATTTGCCTCGTCACTAAATCCAACGTAATGTAGAATGCTACCTAATAGTTTGTGACATATTCTGTCGAAAGCCTTAGAGTAATCTAATAGAATTAAAGTAGATAATTTACCATTATCTAATGCATTATAAATCTCATCAGTAATGTTTAATAGTGACGTAGTGCAACTGAATCCAGACCTGAATCCTGACTGAGTTGCTGGCAATATTTTATTGCTTTCTAGATGAATTTGAATTTGTTCAGCGATAGCCTTCTCCAAAACTTTAGACAGTACAGGAAGCAAACTTATAGGTCTTAAGTCATTTAAAGTTTTTGGTTGGTTCTTTTTCGGAAGAGGTATAACCAATGCAGACTTCCATTTTTCTGGAAAGGTGCTGGTGTATAGGGAATAATTAATTATAAAGGTTATATAAGGCGTTAGAAAAGGACAACATATATTTATCATCTGGTGACTAATGCCATCAGAACCTGTTGACTTTGTTTTTATACTGGTTAGAAAACGTAGTATGTCCAAATCTGTTACCTCATGAAATTTTAGTTTAGTTTGAATGGTTTTTATGGTATTACTATTATAAAAGTTATATAATTCTGAATTGCAACCTAAATTTAAGTTGTCTAATTTTGTAAAAAAGTCATTAATTTTATTAACATCATTTAGGTCTGGGGGTAGGTCAATATTTCTTTTTTACTGATTATGTCTAACTGTTGTAGTTTGTTCCAGATATTATTACTATTGTCACGCATTTTAAATTTTAGGTATGCTTTTTTTCTCGCTTTATTGCCAAGTTAACGTAATTACGCAAAGTTTTATAATATTGCCAATGAGTCAATTGTTTTGAAATTTTGAACCGTTTTAAAGCTTTGTTCCGTATTGAGATCATTTCTTTAATATTATGTGTTAACCATGGAGCTTTGGGTTTCAATAATCGTGATGTTTTAATGGGAGCATGTATATTAAATATGTTTAATAGGTTATTGTCTAGAAACTCAACCATATCATTAATGTTTGTCATACCATATATTTCATCCCAATTAATGTTCTGTAAATCTATATAAAAATCATTACTATCAAAAATTATTAAAATCTCTGTAAGTTCTAATTACAGGTACATTTTAGTACATCAATTGATTTTGTTTATTTGTAAACCTAAACCGTTACATATACCATTACTAACAACCGAAGAAAACCGTACAAACCGTAGTTTTTGCCAAGGTAGTTGGTTAATAGAATCATCTACAAATGTCAACCCTGGCACATTCTTGTAAAGCAAATTAGAATTGATTAAATAAATGTATTTAAAAATATAAAAATATTCACCCTCGATTAGTTTAATCTGCATGTAAAGCAATATATTTTGGATGCAATCTAAGATTTCAACATGAAATACCTTTATTTTTACTTTCATTGTGTTAATAAATGTACGTCACTTTCCTTTAAACAAGTCAGTTTGTTTATCCTATACAGTACATTGGCCATAGGATTTTACATGTTAATATTTCAATCCCATGTTAACACTTTTTTGGGACATCTGGTATAAATCATTTATGTTAGTTATAATTAAATGGTAAAATATCTATTAGAAAATATTCTTATACTCATTTGTAAGTTTTTTAATTCAATAAAGAAAAACAAAAGAATGTCGTTTTGGGAGGATTCGAACTGACGAGTCTAAGGGACTTTTGTAATCTGACTTGGTTACTATGGTAACGAAATTGTTATTCAAATTTTGTGTGTTAAGCTTGAGACATTTTGACACGTTTAATTTTTAAATATTAAACAGAACCATCCAAATCGTCCAGTACCAAGCAAATCTACAATCATAAATATCGTTACTATAGTAACAAAGTGAAATTACAAGAAGTCCATTAGACTCGTCGGATCGAATCCTTTCCATGATGATATTTTTTGGTTTCTTCTTTATTAAATTAAAAAACTTACAAATGAATTTAAATATCTTCTAATAGACATTTTACCCTTAATATAATTAACATAAATGGTTTATACCAGATGTCCCAAAAAAAGTGTTAACATGGGATTGAAATATTAACATGTAAAATCCTATGGCCAATGTTAAATGAAAAACACTGTATATTAATTTTTTTATTGCGTTCAATAATGCGTAAACAATTTTAATGTACTTGAGAATAATAGAGTCGCGAATGAGATGAAATAGAATAATTATATATTAATTGCAAACTTTTTTTTAATTATATACTTGAATTATAGTAATAGTTAAGGAAAGTTTAGATATTGTATTACATAAAGGTAATTTACAAATTGAGTTATCGTTAATATTTGTAGCAACTGCGCAGTGATTTAATTAATTTCCGTTAAGCCGAAACCAAAAAAGAAATATTGTTAAAGCTCAGTAGAATCTAGGTTTTAAAATTTTTATTATTAAATATAACTGCAAAATGACAATCGTAAATTACGAAGAAGTAAAGCAAATATAATAAAAAAAAACTATAAAAATATGTTATGTCTTGAAAAGGAATGGAGTTGTAGATAAACAGTTATGGTCAATAAAAACGTAAACTATTTGTAATAAATGCCACGTAAAAATTAAAAATACCAAAAATAATATATTGTGGAAGCATTTGAACAAACTGTAATACGCAAAATTTACTAATTCAATGCTAATCACCAACTGAATTTGAAATTATCAGTACTGAACTTTTGCAACAAGCGTGTGTTCATTTAAATACACAACTCCTGAAAGATTTTATTTTAAAAAATCTGCTGCATTTTAGTTTTTTTCTTAGATGTAGTTATCGTTGTCTTCTCAATGGGTCTGAATACTCTGTATGTACTGAACCTGAAAACAAAAGAGAGTTCAATCTAGCACAACGAAATTTCTATATATTTTCCAGAGGTAGAATCTTTCCTGTTAACTTAAGCAAAACTCTAACTGATTGGGTAAGTAATTTCTTTAATTCAAATTGCATTAGAACTTGGTTAAACTAATATATAAATTGACAATAATCGATTAAAAAGTTATACACTGAACAAATTTAATAATTGGGTACTGCCGCCTTAAATATTTCACTTATAAAAGTTGTAGTAATAAAAACTCAGTCTGTGTAAAATTGACATCTCACTTAGTAGAAGTTTTTAGATTTTGAATTGCATTGTAAAGTTTAACAGAACTATTGGAAAAATACGATAAAGTATAGATTAGGACACTAAATAGATGTTGTGCCTCACTCTTCTACATGCAAAATTTATATTAATGTAGAGTTTCGGACTTACATAATAATTCAAGAAAAAAATATTTATACTGCGATGAATACTTTTGTACAGCATTCTTGATTAAGCAGATCCGATAACAAAAGAAGTAAATTAAGCCTTCATGTAGAGGAAATTGTCCCAATATTTTTTTCAACCGACCCTGTAAATTAAAATGCAATAAATTTGTTAGATTTAAGAATACTTACCAAAAAGGGAAAACCCTGCCATTTTGATGAAAGGTTGTTAAAATTGTCATTTAGGGCAAGCTGTAATTTGCTTATGAGCACCTTGTCAGATAAGTTAGGTCCAAGATCGGAAGGGTGTTTCGATGACCTGAAATTGTGTAAGAATAAATTATGTGAGCATGCACAAAACATGTACATTAGGGGTTTTTTGGACCAAGGAATTTGTGTGTAAACTTAAAAGGATTGAAAATGAGTGCGCTGATCTAAAAACACTAAACAATTGATTACGACTTAACCTCAAAATTATAGGTTAAGGGAAAGTGCAAATTGTGAAGTTATGTGACATTATTGGATATAAGTGCAGCATATCATTGTTATCAGAAGAGGAAAAGGCGTCGTATGAGCCGGAGTATGATAAGGAAGATGAAAATAAAATTATAGTTAGTTGCAGAAAAGCCCGATAGAGGCGAGGAAAAATTTCAAAAAGACGCGCAAATTGATAAAGGAGCCAAATAGGCCATGCCTAGATTATAAATAAGAATACCGTCAATTTGAGCGTCTTTTCTTCGAATAGTCGTAGGCGTGAGTGCACGCAAAGGCAGCGCCGAATTTATAAAAAAGAGTTAGTGCTTTGAAGTAACATTCCGGAGTTGACGAGTAATAAGCTGAAGTTGAAGTCGTTGAAGTTTCCCTGATGTGCAGTTTCAGGGATGAGAGTAATATAGTTCACTGTGTGCAGTAATTAAAAGCGGTGTGAGAGTTGTGAGCTAAAAAAAGTAAAGAGAAATCGGAGTACGAAAAGTAAAAAAAGAAAAAGAAATAAACTTACCAAAGTAGCCAGAGTAGGTAGCACGTGGTGCAGCGATAATTTCACCAGCCCGTGAGGAAGCCTGGAGTGCAATAGAGACATGGTCATAGTCGGCATCGTAGCTGCAAAGAATTACGACAACAAGTACGAGAGACTGAGCAGATCAACGAACATACCTGAGTTATCCTAGCAAGGTCATAGCATATTTGTAATTAGTTTTAAGTTCGTAAATGCGTTATGTTTGTTGAATAATATTCCTTAGATTTAAGTTCACTGCGCTATTGTTTACATCATGGGTTACACTCGTAAACTGATTTTACGTACTACATTATTAGTAAAAAGCGTACCGCGTTTTTAAAAACAAATAATAGCCAATGTTTATGTAAATATTTTGAGTTTCAACTGTAGCGGTGGAGAACAAATTAATAAATATAAAATTGTGTGTTCAGTCAGCTGTTTTATCCTGCCGAGCTGTGAGAGAGGAGACTGTACATGTTAAATAAACAAATGAGTTAAGAGCTATCCATGCAGATTAGTAATTTTACTATAAACTAAAATTCAAAGTTTCAGTGCGACCCAACGTGAATTTCCTTTTAAACAAATTTTATTTGCACCCTTTATTAACCCATCATTGCAAATATTAATATTAATACCCCATTATTGCAATAATAACCATTAATAATAGATAACATATTAATAATAATAATAATAATAATAAAATGGTTTTATTTCAAAAATTAATCAACATATACTATAGATATTACAGTAAGAAGAAAAGGAAAAAAAAATTAATGAAAATTCAAGTTCAGTTTCCACTCTGAGGTGGTTCCTGCTCTTCCACTCAAACCTTGGTATATAAAATCTTTGACAACAGTAAATTAACAAAATCATTTATTTATTGTTATGTTGAAGAGGTGTAGATCAGTAATGTTAAGTTTTTTTTTTTGGTTATTTTTTTTATGTGTGGTGTACCATAGTAGAGAACAAGTTCATTTATGTAAATTTAAGATTTTTCGTTTGCTAGTATTTTGCTAATTTATTTCTTAAAAGATTTAAGGGAAGTTCCTTAAGTTTTCATCTATTTTATTGTAAATATACGCTATTCTGTAACTGAAACATTTTTTAAAAACTCTGTTTTGTGTTTAGGAAGTGTAAGGGTTCCCTTAAATCGTACATTAACAAGTTTGCAAAACAGGTAAGGAGGAGTATGAGTTGTAATAATCTTATGAAACAGTGTTGCGGAGTGTAGTAGACGTCTGCCTTTCATGTTTAACCAGCCACATTCCTCTAGTCTATGTGAAATTTTTTTATACTTGCGTACTCCAAATATAAACCGTAAGCAAGAATTATGAATTTTTTTGTATTTTTTGTTGATATCTACGACTGGCAAAAGAGCTATAAAGGGACTGACAAAAGTGAGACAGCACTAACGATTCACATAAGATTTTCTTCATTTTATATTTAAAAAATGCCTACAAGAATAAATTTTTTTAGGGAAAGGTAAGCTTTTGAATAAGTTTGTTCATATGTAAATCAAATTTTAAATCTGTATCTAAAATAACACCCAGGTTTTTGTTGATGACTTAAAACAATATGTTCGTTATTAATTTTGATTTTGTGATTTTTCGCTAGAAATTTTAAACGCAGTTTTTGGGGCCAAACAACAACAATTCTGTTTTGCCCTCATTTAGTTTGAGGTTATGGTTTGTGGAAACTGTATATAAGGCTTCTAAATCATTATTAAACTTTGCTATACTGCAATCAATTTCGGATTCTACGAAGGATAAGTAAATTTGGGTATCGTCAGCATACAAATGGTTATAGCAATATTTTATATAAGTATGAAAGCTACAAGTATAAATACAAAATAGTGTTGGTCCCAAGACTGTCCCTTGCGGTACTCCACATTGTACTTCGACACTATCTGATACCATATTATCTATTTTTACGCTTTGAAAACGATCTGAGAGAAAAGATTGTAACAAACTTAAAGATACGTTATCTAGACCAATATATTCAAGAATAGAGTTAAGAATATCATGTTGAATAGTGTCAAATGCTTTGCTAAAATCTAGCAGTGCCATCATGGTAAGTTTATTCGAATCAGTTGCTTTGGTAATGTCATCTAATGCACAATAAGGCAGTTTCAGCTGTGGTTACTTCTAAAAACCTGATTGAGTTTCAGGAAGTATATTGTTTGTATTTAAGTGTTGTTGAAGTTGAGAGTTTACAATTTTTTCTAATATTTTGATAGAATAGGTAGAATGCTTATTGGGTTTAACATATTAAATTCTATTGGATTCTGAACCTTTGTAATTGGAATAATAATAGATATCTTCCACATTTTGGGAAATAACCCTTCAAGTAGACAGTTGTTTATTATGTTAATTAAAAATGGAATTATTTTAGGGCAGCATAATTTAATAAACTCAATATTCAACCCATCTTTTCCTTCTGCCTTAGACTTTATAGAACTGATAATTTTTAGCAATTCCGTTCATCAATTAATTTGAAAGTAAAATTATTGCATTGCAACTTATTATTTTGTAGAAATTTATCAGTTCATTTGTGGTTTTGAGGAAATTAAGTTGTTATTTGTGAAAAAATTTTGTAACATTTCTTAATATAAAATCCTATTCCACCTTCCCTTCCAAATTTTCTATCTTCTTTGAATAGTACATAATTTTTGATTTGAATAGAGTTAGTCTGGAAATGAGATGTGGGGCCAGGTTTCACACATACTGAAAATATCGATGTTATAAAAAATTATATCACAAACGTCAGAGAATGATGAACACAGAGATCTAACATTAAGCAACGACCAAACAATGTTTTTACTCATGTTTCACATAACGTATTAAGAATTCAGACACATAAACTTGCTTCTCTAATGGTTTTAAAATCAAGCAAAAATCAAAAACAAACAATAAAAATCAAATTAAAACACTAAATATCTTTACAGTCAAGTCGATTACAGTTTTTGATAGTAGAGTGCATACCCACACGGCGAAAACTTTAAAATTAGATAAAGTAATCTACAACTCAAGTATAACGTAAAAGAGCGCAACAGAAGAAAAATGCAAAAGTAAAACTTTGAACTTTTGATACGCACTTTGTATGCACGCCTCCTTTAATACCTGGGTAATAATGTTAATAAGATTAAGATAATAATTGGAAAATAATTAACGTTGAATTGGTGTAATTATGAACAAAAGGTCAAGTAAATTTTCTTATTACAATTAACAAAAATTTCTGAACATAATGTTTTGTCTTAATTATTAACAAGTATTTAGTTTGGTGGTGACACAGACACTATTGGCGGTAATGGGATTTCTTGAATGTGTTTGTCACTTCTTATAATAGAGATTTTTTACCAACTTTAACAAAGATGCGACCGTCCGATGTCCAGCAGTTGCGTACCCCAACTTTATTTCATACTCGTGATAACAATTGCACATTTGCTTTACACAGATCTTCTTGAATTACTAAGCCGGTATTTTTTAGTAGTTTTTGATTGGAAATCACTAACGTCATCTGCTGATAGTTGATAAATTTAATAATGATTCCTCGATGTTTACCCACAACATGTGGCCCCACTCGATGACAACAGTCGATGTTGTCAGCTGTTATATTTAATCGTAATTTTTGTTAAATATCTTTAAGATTGATGTTGTTACATTTTTTGTTTCTTCTTCTTTCATCCCAAATATGGGAATTAAGTTTCTCCTGCTATACTGTTCTAATTCGTTGTTTTTTCTTGAAACACTTTTATTTCCTCCATTAGACGATTGTTCTCTTTTATTTCACGTACCTCGTTTTTACAAATATTTAATTCGATACACACTTGATTCTGTATTTTGCAAAAATAACGCTGTTTAGTTTCTCTATAAAATCGACGTCATCGCATAATTTAATCATGGCGGCTTTAACAATATCACCAATTTCGGCAGAACTATTGGCCTGTTCCTTACGTGTGTTGACCATATTCACTGATTTTAAACCGCTAGGTTTTTGTAGGGGTTTGCTCTCGTAATATGTCGTAAAGAATTCCCCGTCTTGTTTTTTTTGTTTGAACTAATAAAGTAAGGTCGACTCCGACACTTGTGTTTTAACTGTGTAAGGTGTTACTTGACGTATGTACAATCTGTTTTAAATAATATTAAGGATAGTTTAATTTGAACTATATTTAATTTTGCCCTTTTGCCTGCTCTTAGTGTTTACGTTTTACGTTCATTTGAACCGCAAGTATAGTAAAATTAACTAATTACAAACACTTTCTTTGTCTGGAATTTTACTGCGTAGAGAATTCTCTGCACCTATTTTCTTTTTTGAACCGTTTGTTGTCAATTTATCTAATACTTTTCTCTTTTTATTAAAGTTCAATTTAAATTGGGTTTATATATATTGCTATAGGAAACAATCTATAAAATGTAAGTTAACAATGATTAATTCAAATTGTAAAATAACTACTGTCGCCAAGGTCTAAGACGCTGAGTCGAGCATTTTATTGTATTTTAGAACATATAAAGAAAATCTTTTGAATCAATTCAATAAGATGTAGAACGTAACTAAATTATGATTCTCTTTTAAAGAGTCGTTTACATCCATTTGAATTGTGTAAACGTACACAACATTACGAAAAGTAAAAGTTGAATACCGTTTCATTAACACGTGCGTTTACATTTAAGTATACATGCCGAAAATTAACGTAACATACAGAATTGTTAGATCAACTTCAACTTAAGAAGGTACTAAATAATTCGTACGTCAATTCTAAATATCACAGCATTTTAAATTTGAAGCTTTAATACGCAATTCAAAAAACATAGCAATAACCTCAATTTAGTATTTAAGTAAGATATTTCATTACTATAAATTTGAATTTAATTTAAATTATGTTTGTGAGAAGTTTTTGTCATGGATGATGGTAAATTAATGTTCAACAAGAATACGAGAACTTCTTAAGCGAACTTAATGAATGTGAACAATTTAAACTGTTTGTTTTACTGATGAATTTGTTTGTGCGTTAAATTTAATTATCTTTTATACGGAGAGGAACGATTCTGAATGATCACTTCTTGTCGATATTGTTTTTTGAGATATTAATTTAGTTTGATTTGGATAGGTGTATTTTAAATGGCCGGACAACAGCCGTTGGTTGACTTAATTGTCCTACTTTGGCTTGTTGTAAGTGGTGCCGTTGGTACACCTTCCACTGTCAATTATTTGAAGTTTTGATTCAACAAGCATTAGAGAATGTGCATCAGATGTATGTATATGTTATATTGATTTCTTTTGTGTTTTACTAACATTTGACAAACAAAGTCAAAATAAGCAATTTTGCAAGAAAAAATTTCTTATTACTTATAACTTCAATTGAATCTTACTTGAAAAGTGTAGCAATAATAAAAAGTTTTCCTAGAACAGATCTTTTTCAACAGATACCATATCTGACATATAGCGCCACCTAGTAGAACATGTAAAGAATCTTCCAGAGCAACTAGGAGCTCATAGACACAGAAATCAACCGTAGCATGGTAGAAATATAATATTAGAATAACTAGGCTTTAATAACAATGACACTTAAATAGATAAAGAAATAAAGCACAATACAAATTAATTAAGTAAACGTTCAGTATAACAATTTGTTATCAAGTAATATAAGCAAAACTACTCAAATATGCATTTTCTAAATTGTTAACTACGCCACTGGAGAAAGGCGTGAACACCGTTTAAAAATTTTACGATTGCATCTATACCGATAACCAACCAAAATCTACACAACAATTTGTGTGGCAATTCATGACGTTAAATTGAATCAAACAGCAACTACGTGGGCACCGGCACCCCAACAGTAAATCTAAAATTGTACGATAGCGCCACACTTAAAACAAACTTTGAAAGATCTTTTGAATTTACAATTATTCAATTACAAAGCGCAATAATTATGTTGGTTCACTGGAGCGTACAGATACGTTAACGCGACAAATATACAGGTAATATAAGAAATCAAGATGCAAAAGAGTTAACTTAGGTCGTCTATAGGTAGATGTCAATGACGATCAGGTGTAGATAGTCGACAGTTGCAGCATCTAGAATAGATGTTCAATAGTTTTTCAGACAAATGGATAACAGATATATGGAACCAGTTGGTATGGATAGCTAGGCTTGCCCCATATGATCATGTAGAAATCGGGCAGCAAAGGTGTACAGCAATTGATATAACCCAGTTCAGGGAAGGTTTACTTGTTTATATAATAGTTAATTTCTATCCATAGGTGGTGATGCTAACAAGATGACGAGTGCTTATCCCTCAATTTTAATGGGATATTTTTCTTCTGTTTTATCCAACTAATATGGAATTAACACATTCTAATCCTTTAAATTTCAGATTAGGAAAATCAATCAACTTGCTGTGTCAGCCGTTAAAATAAGAAAAACGACGTGCTTGACAAAATTCTAGTGCGGTGAATTTTTTGGGTAGGAAACCACAGACAAGTCTCTAGAAAACACCAGAAAGTAAAGCATTTACCAAACGGCATGGGAGCAACCGCAATTGTTTAAACTACAGGTATACAGTCGCCTAAAATTTGATTTTTAGGACTCCAAAATCACGAATTTCTTTTTGTTTATATATATTTATTTTAATTTCTCTTGTTAGCCAAGAAATACCGTAACATACTAAGAGAAATAAAAAGTAATAAGAAAAACATGTGCTACAAGTACAAGTACAAGTACAAAATCTCATTGGTACAATGTTTAGCTGTGATCCAGGGGTTACGAGTTCGAACCTTAACTAATGCATTATTTTTCTTTACAAGATTTAAGAATGCGATAAAATGTTTACATTTTCATTAACTAGATGACTATCAGAGGGTTTCATTATCGTTTTTTTTGTTAATTTAATGGTTCCTGAAATACCCTGTTTTGTATTTTATAGTATCCGTGCTTTTGCATTTTTACTAGTGATTTGCACTTGTAAACTTATCCAGCATTCACACAAAGTTTGTTATTGTTATGTTGTGCACATGATAAGAAACAAATATTATGTCGTTAATAAGCTTCAAGTTCTAACTTTAATGTAACAGTTTATCATTTTTCGAAAATCGTGCGAATCGCTTTACATTTTTCACAGTTGAATACAAAAGTGCCACTTTACGGCCACAAATGAGGTTTTTGGTGCAAATATAAAATATGAAGGGTAATCAGTACCTTACAGTACTCCATTGTCAACAAGAAAAACATGTTGGTCCTGAGAATTACCACTTTGGTTTCCGGAGCTGGTCATCAAGACCCTCCCGAATAATTAGGAAAAAATGTACAACACAATTTCGCAAAACACAATCACATTACACACTTAATTAATATTATTACATGTGACAACTAGGATGGGTAAGGGTTGGCATGTTTAGGTTTTAGTGGTTTTTCTAAACCTTGAAGAAAATGCTTTGCCAAGATGAATCAATCCACAATTGCACACGGTTTCGTCACCACACTGTACAGGTTTATACTAATCTTCTAGGGCACCATACATAACACTTACATCACAATACAATATTTAAAATGTACCATACGATTAAATAAATATATTAAACAAATTTTAACAATTTAATTTACTATTAAAAAATTTACTTTATTGATTTAGTGTAAACATTTGCAGTAAAATTTATAAACAGTATATTTACATTTGTTTTGTAAATTGGTTCTTTGTTTTCTGAAGTTTTAAGGTTTTTTTTTAATTATTTATATCATTTAATTTAATAAAGATTTAATTTATGAAACATACCATTAAATTTATGAACATAACATTTTGGTTTGTTTTTTCAACAGCGTTAGCTGTTTGATTTAACATTTGTGATGCCCCAGGTGAGGAAGGTGGATAAGCTAATTAAGAGAAGAGCTCCAAAAGAGGTTAATTAGAAGTTCTATGACTGAGGTCACCGCGCTGCAAGATATGAGATTTCGGATGAAGATTAGTTCAGAGCAAATTGTCAGTTACTCTTGAGGAACCAATTAGAAAATCTGTGTTCTTATGTTAGATACTAATGCCACAGATGACCATTTAAGCACCGAGATTGCTTCTATGGATCAATACAAAAAGACCTTCCTTACGGTGTGGAACAAGATTAATATACAGCTCGAGAAGGTGGGAGAGAATCCAGAGCTTTCCATAGCTAGTTCTCTATCAGAAAGTAGTAGTGAAAAACAAAAAAAAAGTTAAAAGGATAGTGACTGTAGTAACGGAGTAAATGAGGACAAAGATCACACCCAAGTGCCAAATTCCAGTATATGGAGCAGGCGATGGGTGAGAAAAGGAAAAAAAAGTTGGTTGAGAAATTTATTCCTACGGCTGGCAACTCCTCTTTGGCAATTGCTGCTTTTAAGGACAAGTATGAAGAAGAGGAACTCTAAATGGAAGAGTATGTACAAACACTATTTAGAGTAATTGTTGTTAGCGTTAACCAGTCAAATGATCTAGACCATAATACTACAAGCGTGACAAACTTGGACAAAACAATGTAGACGCCTGTAAAATCACAACAGTGTTTTAAAGTTATGAGGTTGAACAAAGAAGATTCAGATTTTAATAAGCAAGAAATTTTGTTATCAGTGCTTTCATCCAAGACATAAAGCAACAACGTACAAAGTTTCAGTGAAATGCTCTGAAAAGTATCAATATCTTATCTGCCTTGAACTGCCGTCTTATTCCAAGAGAAGAGTAAAATAAGAAATACGTTGCTTCCAGATAAAGTGGAGAAAACAGGACAATGTTGCAGTAGTACTGGTGATTCTACACGTCATAGTCAGACTAAAGAATGGGCTAAAGGAAAACGTAGTTTTGGTGTTATTTGACCCAGGATGTCAATGGTCCCACATTATGAGATTTACAACAGAGGAAGCCAATCAAAAATGAGACTCTTTGGCAATGTAAAAGTCAAAAAATATGAAACGTAATAAATATAAAGTTTGTGTCGGCAAGAATAAGAAACTATTTTTGAGCGATTTTGCTTAACTACAGGTTATGTATATGCAAACTTCTCACTGGAGCAATCCAGCAGCTGCAGTGTTGTTTGAGTTAGATAGTAATGAAAAATGATTCTCCACTTAGGTGCAATGAGTGAGATGAACGTTACTAACTTCTAGAACTTAGAGTCAACAGGGATTCGATATCCAATTCAGTTTGAGTCCAACCAAGTAAACGAAGAAAAAGTCATTAGTCACTAAACAAAGATGATAACGCAGACACCCGAGGGTCGGTACAAAGTTAGTCTTTCATGGCGAAACAATACTTTGATTATTTTGAGCATTGTCAAGTGGCAGAGAAATGGCTTAGGTCTACAACAAAAGATACTCAGGTATATCGATAATTCTAAGCACCATAAATAAAGTATCTGAGAACAAATGAAGAAATTATTGACACGGTAAAAATTGGTCATCTAGATAAAATAAGGTGTCACTACTTACCCAACGTATCAGTATTTGAACAATAAAGCCAGACGACAAAGGTCAGACCAAAGACCAGACTAGTTTTTCATTCCTCTTGTAAGACTGGGATGGCACCTCGTTAAAGCTCTTAAGAAAAAGCCTTGACTGATTAACTTGGTATTAAGTACTACTTACTTCATTCATTCATTTTGACAACTTGACACAAAATAAACATTGAGGAATTGTTTGATTATTTAACTAAAAAGAAGAAAGACCTTTCCAATCAATTAAATTCGGATTGTCTCGTTTTTCACATCTCAGTCTACTTTTTGTTAATAATTCTAGATTTTTTCTTTAAATTTAACATATAATCCACTAGTTTAATAAGGTCAAATAGTTTTTTTTTTTTTAAAATAGAACAAAGATGTAGAGGGTGAGAAAAACAGAGATCTGAAGATGGTTTAATACGGCATTCTATTTCAGACCGAGAATTTTACAAAGGGATTCTTTTAGATTGAAGTCAATTTTGTGGTTAAGGATAAGATTTTTTTAATTATTTAAGGTTGAACACCATTTGTGCAAATGAAATTTGTGGTTAGAGAGAAGAGGAGTAAATTGAGAATAGAGATCGGTTAAATCTTTTAATTTATATTCCGACAAAATTTCGTTTGTTTGTTTTAAGTTTCTCGCTCTGATGAAGCCCCTTACGATGGGTGGCAAAGCATTGGCAACTACGATTTGATATATGAATTCCTTGATGCGATGTTTCATACAAGTAGTGACATTGTTAATATGTAGTCTACTTATTGCAGTGGATTACCAACTTCGCATATAAAAAAATATGTATTTGTTATAAGACATCTTGTTTATTTAATTTGTAATCCCAGGTCAATGAGTCCGTTTCCAAATAAAAAAAAATTGGTTATAAACATGGAATTTAATTAATTTTATACAAAGACTTTTATAAAAGTTTTTACAATTAATATTATTGTCATATGACATGCATAAAGATTTCAATTTAAAAAGTAACAAAAGAAATAAGTTCTTATAACCGACCTTGCTTATCGATGTGAAATTCGGCTCCTGCGTGTCAATCTTCATTGTCTTCTAATCGTTGGGTGCATTACTTCATTTTGTTGTACCGGTTGGATAATTAATTTTGTAACACTTTTACTTATTATTGTCAAAGAAATATCTTATTTTATGAGCTGCTCTTTAAACTCTATGCATGATCCTTCTTTGATTATCAAAGTAAGAATCGTTTCTTCGCGTTGGGACTTGAATTACCCTTCTTTCACTTTCCTCACTTTGAATGTTAGTTTTAAATGCTTTTCTCACTTTTACTTCTACATTAAAATTGTCTTATCGCACTATTTAACCTTGCAGCACTTAAACTGATTTGTCATGTTTTTTACACACAGTTATTTTTATCACGGAAACTAGTTTTGATACACTTTTACAAGCGTTCATCATATTATCGCTACACAAACTTACTTATTATCTTTGTTTCTTTAATTAAACAGAAATTAATCTTTTATGCTCAAATCAAACTGTTCGATTAGTATTAATTAGTTATGGTTTATAAAATATAGATTAGCTTTTTAGAAAACTCGTAACTACAAATTAAATTTAATTTTACTTCTTATTTAAATGTAAACTTTCAAACTAAATTTCAGTATATTATATTTAAAAAAAATGGTTTTTGATTAATTTTGTTTCTAAATCTATAAGAACAAAATATAGTCCAAACTTTTAGTCTGCAATAATAGATATATTTTAGTTTCAGATCGTTCATGATTAAGACCCTCGGACAAATCAATTTTGTTTTTTTAAAGCGCTTATTTTCTGAAATTCAAATTAACTTACACTCACTTTACTTCTTGCAATATTATTGTAACTCACATTGACAATTGGTAACAATGTTTTATTTAACTTTACCTTGAAGAAAATGGTTCCTAATAACAAAAATAAAATTTTGATTATATGATTTTTTGCTTTTCAGTCAAATAGCGAACCATTTACTTTAAGATAATGGTAAAAATGATAGTTAACAACTGATAAACTGACTTACAATAAAATTTTTATCACTTGTTTCAAAAATACTTGTAAAATATATCTAGTTTTTATTATAGTTTAAAAATTCATATCTCAGGAACTGCCAATGTCAATGTCAAAAGTGGCACATATCTGAACTCAGAATGCTTAAATTTACCTAAGCCTGCAAAAAATGTGTGACATTTAAGAAAAATATTGTTGGCGTTTTGAAAAAGTAAAGGTGGTAAAAAATTAATTTGAATTTCAGGAAATATGCGCTTTGAAAAAACAAAATTGACGTGTCCAAGAGTCAATTAATAGGTTAGTTTTTGAGGAATGTCGTAGACAAAATGTTGGGTCTAAGACATGAGGAAAGCCTTTTTCTACTCTCACTGAGCTCGAGTTTAAGTGAAAAAAATAATCGCTTTCATCACTTGTTGGACAAATAACTATTTCCGGTATTTGAACGTGTAGACGTTATTTTTTGACACGATCCAATCCCGGACGACGTTTCAGTTTTCTCCTAATTTTTAAAATTAATTATTTTGTTTTTATCTTTGTTAACAATTATTAATTTTTGCAGATTTTATAAATTCGATATTTTTATAATTCTTTCTCAATTAATCCTATTTGATTTGTATTTTTAATTTTTAATTTTTTTTAAATATGTTCGATTATATTTTACTTGATTGTAAGATAAAGCAAATTTTATGCCAATAACATAAGGCAAGTAACGGTTGAGGTTTACAAATAAACGACGGCTCTAGAAGAAACTAAAAAAAGCATAAAAGGAAATACAAATCAATGGTTCGTAGAAAATATATTATTTAGGTAGAACAGCAGCTTTCCGGCGTCGTCATAGAGTGTGGGGGGGGAGGTCCTTAAAAAGTTCGACAAAATTAAACCGCTGACTTAACAAGGCGCCACCTTCTGGGTAAGAGAGAAAAATAAAACCGATCAACAGGAGATCAAAAAGTTTTTCTTAAGCCTAGATTCACTAGATCGAACAGAGTGACACAACAATTAATCATAAAAGGAAAACAGATAATTTAAAATTTCTATAGTAATAAGAGAGTGAGAAAGGAGAGACTGTCGGATGTCGTCTTGCTTAATAATAAGTAATTTATGCGAATAACGCACCGGATTTACAGTTAAGCTTTAGCAACACGAATCGTAATGTTAACGTTCCAATTGAGGATTGTCTGATAAGAACAGTCGATGTACATATATCACTTACGCACAGCAATTTATTTGGTTAAACATGCAACGACATTGACGTTTAAACTGACTTATTGAACGGGGTAAGTACCTCCCGCAAACCCAAAAGGCCTTTTCACGTGGCATTTAAAATTTATACAAAGAAAAAGAGAAAAGAACAGGTACTTACGGTAGGTTTAGCCGAATACAACTTACCAATTTGTATTGAAAATATTTTAACACATTTAAACTATTTGTGTAAATTTTAATTAATGATTGACGCTTAAAACCACTTGTACAGTAAGCAGCAAGAAGAACGTAAAAGAAGATGCCCGCCTTCGTCTCGGAATTAAAAATTGATATTTGTTTTCAATCAATCAAAAATTTGCAAAATGCGTGCCAAATACGACTTTCGTAGCAACGTATTAATTGCGACATACGTTTTCAAAATTTATATTCCATGTAACATATTACTCACGACACACGTTTTTCTCGGTTTATAAAATAAAACCGTAACAAGTAAGATATGTTTTTTTTGCATATGATTCGTTTTCAATGAATTTCTTGCCCAATTTTGCAAAACCTATCTAAAGAATATTGTTATAATTTATTTTCAAATGTTATTAATTAAATTTGATTGTTGACTATATTAACAGCATTATAACTAATTTCCATAAAGAAACATTTTTGCAATTCGACATTGGTTGCTTTAATCTCAACTTTTCTTGATCTCTGGGTAAATGCGTTTTGCATTTTTATTTATTAATGATAGTACTTACTTTAAGCAGTTTAATTTATTTTTATTTCATACAATAAAACGATGAACAATTTAAATTAACAAAAGTTACAAAACAAATTCATAAGTACCGAAGTTGAAATGCAAATTAATCGAGCGGAAAATGAGACACTTACTGGAATGTTTAAAATATTGATATTTTCACAAACTTAACAAAAACAGAATTTATAAATTGCCCACTTAGATGTAATCAGTACTGTGAAGGCGATGATTTGTGCCATAAACATGTTAATTTATGTTAAAAAAACACGAATTTTTATTTGCATATTTATTTTAATGTGTGGCACACGTATCCATTCAGAAAAGACATACACCTTTTTAATATTCCATTTAAAAAGTGAACATTAGTAGATAATGGTGGGCGTACAAAAATTTATGCACAAAAACCGGCGAACTGTTTGGGGCCTACCTGAGAAAAAAACTGTCTTGTTTACTTGTAAACGAAGAATTTGCATAGATTTTTGGAACGAAGTCTTATTGTGGGTTAATAACTTTTGTCAGGTAAATTAAATATTTTGTACAACTTCCTACGTTCATAGGTGGGCGTAGGTTATTACTTTTTATATTTTCTCGTAAATTGCGACAGTATTCATCAATGAATTTTTATCTCGAATAATAAGTAGCACATCACATATTTAAAGTTGCACCGTTAAACGCGAGTTTTATTAATGATTTTCCATAATTGCTAGAATTTTTGGTAAAATATTTTTGACTAAATTTCAACCTTTGTCGGCAATGATTGACCGGTGCGCTTATTTAAAAATGTTTTATAATGTAATTTGATAGAATTAACGTCTGAATGGTCGTTTTAATAAAAATTTTAGTAATTTAGAGTAAAAGGAAGTATTTAGTATGAAATTTTAATTGGTTGCAATAAAGGAATTATTGAGAAATGATTTTTTATGTCGTTTCCACGGTTTTTTCTGGGATACGTTACCAACATAGTTTGTGTTGAGTATCTTATAAAGTTTCAATAATTTTAACATTTGTTAGAAAAGCACTGTAAATTGGACAGAATTTAAATTTAATTTTAAGCAAAAAATACCATTTAATATTTATGCGTTAAGAACTTTACAGCAGACTTTGTTAAATAAATTGTTTTTCTGATTGTTTTCAAGCAGCACCAAATATTTCAATAACATTATATGAAAATAATTCTAATATTTGTTTGTCAGAAATATATGGAATATATTATTTAGAATATTTATACAAATTGTGAAATAAATATTTATAAATGATTATTTAAAAATTATTATTTCAACACTATTTAAAACAAGCGTTTACCGCAGAACTCCACATCGCACTGATAAGCGAAAAAAAATTGGGTTTTCTTTTTTTCCTCAACTTTTTTGTAAAATTGATATTGGTTACAACAATTATTGTCAAGTGATTGTTATATCTCAGTAATTACTTATCGGATCAAAAAATAGTTTAAACAATAGATGTGTATAATTGAATTACAAACAACTTTTATTTGAAACAAAAATGTGTAAAATCAATATTTTTCTAAATATTTTAAGAATTCAAAAATCTGTGCAAGTTAACAATCTTTTTGTGTACAGAAAATATGCACAAAAATCTAATCAGATTTGCGGAATTATGAATAAAGTATATATTCAACGTTTCATAATAATTGGATGAAGTGGTTTTCTTGATATCTTTAAGATATTATCTTCCGGGTTGAGCCGTGTTCGTCCTTCCTTCTTACGTTCTCTGCTTGACGTTTCGCTAACCATGCTGTTAGCTTCTTCAGAAGTTACTCTAAAGACTGATGTTGTTGTCTTCTGCTCCTCGTTATATACCTATGTTCCTTTAGTTGATGTCGATCAGTGACGGGTGGTTGGTTTTCGATGGTTGGTTGATTTTCTGTTTTGTATCGACTAATTTTGTGGCGACATTTGTTTTCTTTGTTTTTGTGAAGAGTTAGTTTCCACGTGTTGCTTCTCGATTGAAGTTGTTTTTATTTTTCATAATGTCTAAGGATTCTCTGATTATCCTTGGATAGTAGTTGTTAGTCCTTGATAGAACTTTAGCTTCCTTGAAAACCCTTTTTGTTGAGAGTTTCGGCAGGTTATCTTTATTAGAAGGTAGTAGTTGCTGGATTTTTCTAACCGTTACAAACCTGACACCGATATTCTTCTTCTCCAATGATTTTCTTAATTTGTCAGTTACTCCAGCAATGAATGGCAAACGAGCCATATGACAAAGGTATCGTCCACGTATCTGAACCAGCATTTCGGTTTCTGTTTGCTGGATTGAATGGCTTCTTGCTCGAATGGTTCTGTAAAGATATTCGCAATAACCGGTGATAATGGTGATCCCATGGCTGCACCTGATTTTTGTTCGTAGAAATCTCCGTTCCATAGAAAGTAAGTTGTATTCAGACATATTCTTGCTAGCTCTGGTATGTCTTTTCTTAACCCATGGGTTGTGCACAGTTGTTTTATGATGTTATGTGTATCGTCAACTGGTACGTTAGTGAATAGCGATTCTACATCAAAACTAACTATTATATCGTCATTGGTTACTTCCAGAGTCATCAGTAATTCGACGAAGTGTTCGGAGTTCTTTACAAAAGATTCAGTTCTTCCCACGAACAATCAATGCTGATAATTGGCCTTAGGGGGTTACCAAATTTGTGAATTTTTGGTAATCCGTATAGTCTAGGTGGTCTGGTCCCGGAAGGTAGCAGTTGACGATGTTGATCGACTGGTATAGCTGAATGTTTGATTGCGGCTCTCGTTTGTTTTTTAATTTTGTTGGTTGAATCTCCTTTTAACTTGGTGTAAAGTTGTGGATCCAGTAGCAATTTGATTTTCATTTTGTAGTCTTCGGTGTTCATGACTACTGTAGCGTTGCCTTTATCTGCGGGTGTCACCATGATTTCTTGATTGCTTCTGAGTTCTTTTAATGCAATTTCTTCTGCGCGAGTGATGTTCCAACGTGGAGTTTTGGAACGTTGTAAAATCCGGCAAATCTCGTGTCGTATTTCCTCTGCTTCTTCAACCGGAAGCCTTCTGATGACAGTTTCCACTTCTGTTATTATTTCTTCTGTGGGTATCTTGCTTGGAGCAATGGCGTAGTTCATCCCTTTTGACAAAATTGATATGCAGTCTTCGGTGAGTGGGTAGTCCGACAAGTTTACAACTGTTTTGTTTTTGTCCAATTTATAGCTGGTTTGCTGGTGCTTGGTACTTAATTTCTCAAACTTCTTGATATGCCTGTTAGTGGTTGATTGTAGGTGGTATTCCCCATGTTCGTAGCTGATGCGATCTATGGTGTTCCATGTTTCTTTATCCAGTATGCTGCTCAGTTGTAGATGTAGCTGGTATAGTTCTGTTGACGTTATATGCAGTTGATGGTAAGTATAACGTACTCTTTCTCGAGTGAGTGCCTTCTCACTACGTTTGATGATTCTTCTTGCACGATTTGTTGCGATATGATGGCGAATTTTCACAAAAGTAGGCGTCACCTCCTGGTCTCGGCATCGTCGTAGATATGCTAATGAGGATAGCAGTTGATTCTTCTTCTTCCGTAACTTATCCAGTTTCCTGGTTTTCTGGTAGATATCCTCTCCGTAGAGGCGTCTAATGTATGAATGTAAGCTTTCGCGGCTGTTGTCATTAAGATTATTATCTTCCGGGTTGAGCCGTGTTCATCCTTCCTTCCTACGTTCTCTGCTTGACGTTTCGCTAACCATGCTGTTAGCGTCTTTAGAAGTTACTCTAAAGTTTACTCAGTCTTTAGAGAAGGAACGCTTGTTTGCCGTTCATTGCTGGAGTAACTGACAAATTAAGAAAATCATTGGAGAAGAAGAATATCGGTGTCAGGTTTGGAACGGTTAGAAAAATCCAGCAACTACTACCTTCTAATAAAGATAACCTGCCGAAACTCTCAACAAAAGGGGTCTACCAAATTGATTGTTCATGTGGAAAGGTCTACATTGGTCAAACCGGACGCAACATAAAATGTAGATTAAAAGAACATCACCGAGACGCCAAGTCCAGAGCAGTAAATAAATCAGCAATCGCAGAACATCTACACGAAAAAGGAAAACACATCATCAACTTCGAGGAAGCTAAAGTTCTATCAAGGACTAACAACTATTATCCAAGGATAATCAGAGAATCCTTAGAAATTATGAAAAATAAAACAACTTCAATCGAGAAGATGGTTACCGATTAAGCAACACGTGGAAACTAACTCTTCACAAAAACAAAGAAAACAAATGTCGCCACAAAATTAGTCGATACAAAACAGAAGATCAACCAACCAACGAAAACCAACCACCCGTCACTGATCGACATCAACCAACCGTAACGGAACATAGGTATATAACGAAGAGCAGAAGACAACAACATCAGTCTTTAGAGTAACTTCTGAAAAAGCTAACAGCATGGTTAGCGAAACGTCAAGCAGAGAACGTAGAAAAGAAGGATGAACACGGCTCAACCCGGAAGATAATAACCTTAATGACAACAGCCGCGAAAGTTTACATTCATACATTCTTGATATTTTGTTTACATGCAAACAGATTGCTCCCTGGCCGTCCATCTAAAATTTTTTTACTTTATTATAACGTACTAACTAAGAAACCATCGCATAACTCATCTTATTCCATAAGATGTGGAGTAATATTATGTTTTTTATCTAAAATTAGTGAAAAACAAGTTTGTTGAAGAAATATTCAGTAAATATTTTTCTAAGCATTTGTGAAAATATATAAAGATAATATTAGGTAAATATTAATTATATATTCTTATGGTATTTTCACCAAAGCAGGTATAATAATAAAATAATTACTCATTGTTCGTAGCCGATGACTAGGATATCTTTTATTTCGCAAATCCTCTTATATCCGTAAAGAAGGAACATGATTCCAAAAAGCTTTAAGTTGTATTTATGTTTTAACTATTTTGTACCTTACTATCGGTAAGTATGTATACGATCCCAGAATCAGGACAAACAACTAAACAAGTAAAAGTGCAGAAGCAGGACAAACAGTAATAAGTGATTTTTAGATTATTTTCATTTATTAACCAAGTGAATTTTTATTTAATAAACGGCCTTCATAGACAAATTTGTTAATTTGTCGCTTAGTACTATTTTACGCTCCCTAACCAGGGTTCGATTCCGATTGCAAGATTTTTTTTTATTAACTTTATTATTGATGTTGTAATACAATTTCTAACTAAAAATAACATTTTGAAAACAAATTAAATTCTTTTTAAAAAATTGTATTAATAATAATATGGATAATAATTGTATTAATAAAAAAAAATTACCACCAATCGGAATCAAAGTCGGGGACATTTATCTAATAAAATATGTTGCTATATTGTGCTCAAATTGTGTCAGAACAAAAATATGTATTAATTTTGAATTTAACATAGAAAATTCCAGACAACTTTCCGGTAGATTGTTTTCTTTTTTTGTCATTGGAGGACTGCAGTTTTAAAAAAGTGTTATTAACTATTTATCTAACCAGCGACAAAATGTTTAATTTTTTGTACCGGTTGTCCCGATAAGGATACGGGGCGGCCGTATCTCGACAATGGTAAGACAAGCAATAAAACTATACCTTCAAAGTTGGGGCTTATCGTCCAACTTTTCGAGATAGCATAAAGTTTATATTCCTTCATAGCATTTGCGCCCCCTTGCGCTCGATTGACAAACTTTAAAATAATTTTCAGCCATTTCTCTTAGCCACTTTGTATATAAAGATTTTATTTTCAAGCTTCTAGGCCTTACCATTGTCGAGATACGGCCAATCCGTATTCTTATCGGGACACTCTGTACAAATACCTGTAATAATCATGGCAGACCGTGTGTATCGGAGTCCCGCAATACAACTGAGTTACAAAAATTTATATTTCTTTGCTTCTTAAATTTATGCACCTAATTTGAATTCAAATTTTAGTCGACTATGAACAATTTTACCATCATTACCATTTCCGAAGCAAATGGCAAAACAGTCTAATAAATGACAAAACGATTTAATTTTTATAACTATGACATTTTGTTGGTTACGTTTTTGTCTAATTAAAATTCCCGATTTTTTAAGTGTTTATAACTGCCGCCATTAATAATTTGAAACAGAACTGGCAATTACATCGGTCTAGCTAGTAAAAGTCATATCTATAAAATTGTTCTTACTTCGTTCTATTTCTGACTTAGCAAGTGTCAACGTGTTTATGGAAATTGCTTTTATGGTTGTAAGTTTCACCACTTTATTTTAATGTCAACGTTGTAAAATCTTCTTGTAAATTAATTTATGTACACTATTGACCAACGACTTAAGCATAATGTAGTCCCAAAATTGTAAATGGAAATTTAATGCAAGTACGAACTTAGTTCTTTTACCCATCTCGTGTTGACGCTGGCATAGTTTTTTTAGTTTCTGGAGATTTATTTCCGTATTCTAAATTCGGTAGGATGTTAAAGATTCAATCTTGACGTTACGGTAGGTTGTCGATTATTTCGATTCCCATTTTTCAAAACCAAAAATGCGAAGATTGTCGACTTTATTCAACATCAATTAAGCTACCAGTCGCGACGATAAGTTTTTAGTTTAGTATTCCAATTTACCAAGAATGTCTTCTTTTATATTGAAAAACATAAGTACGTTTTTAATTACATACCTCGAGGCTCTTCACACTCCGTTAGCAACAATACTAATTGCGATATTCTTGTCGAGACGATTCTTTCCTTCTTCGTTGAACAAACGGTTACCATACGGTAATAAAAGGTGGTTAATTTTAGTTTACAGTTGAGATGGCGCTTTCAAGTGTAATTAATTGTATCGCTTGAACCGATAGGCTTACTAATATTTCTTACAATAAGTAATAAAACAAACCTATTCGGTTATATAAAAAATCATTATTGTTACTGTAAAAACAACGCGTGTATCAAAATCTGTTTGTGTTTAATTTGGAACGGATTAAAGAAGAATTGCTATGACACTGAAAAAAACAGTTTTTTTTGCAATGTAAGTAGATAATTTTATTGAACTGTTGCTGTTGTTGTATTATCGGCTGTCAGTATATTCGTCCCTAGATGTAGAATAAACAGAATTGGTAGGAAAACATAAAAACCATTGATATAAAATTGATGTTTGTACTAAACATTTCAAAAGTTATTGTCAACATACCGTCGCGAACAATTATTTCTAACAACAATCGTAGGCCATTAAAGCTGTAGAATTAGTAACGGTTTACTTTAGTAAAAGCTTTCATCGATTTTTGAAACATGGTCACACATGCATTGGCACACTGTGAAACTAATAATAAACTTATCTGCTTGCATTAAGTTTGTTGAACAACCTTTAGATCTGACAATAAATTACCATTACGTTAGTTCTCTTAAACTTAGTCTTATCCTGTTAATACAGACGAAAGAAAATTACTCGGTTTAGAATATAGGTAATAAACTAAAAATTATCCATTCTAGTATTAAGTGTCGAGATTAAGGTGCGCGCGATTTTGTACACCTTGTTAAAAATTTAAGTCGCATAAAAATGCAATAACTAGCAACATAGTTGCATTTGAAGTTTGTAACTGCACTTAATCATATAACGTTTGTAACAAGCTGCGACTTATAAATAAAATAGTCCTTTTACTCTTTTATAGGACAATTAAATCAGGATGTTTGGATCTGCTACAATGCAAGAGTATCATAAAATCGTGACTGCTTGTTATGTTCACGTCGCAAATCGATAACAATTTGCTTTCAAAACTCACATACTGCAGCATTTCCAACTTTTCTTGCATCTAGAAAGTAGTTTAATTTTAGTTACGTTTATTTTTTTTCTCACAGGAATTAACGCTTTGAATAAAGCGTTTTTTCGTGTCGTGTTTAGTTAGGGGACGAAACGTTGTTTTACTCCAAAAAGTAAAAAACAAAACAGAACTGGATATTTCCTTCATTTACACAATCAAGCTTTGAAAATTCATATCGAAGCAAAACAAACATTTTAAGGCACTTTATTAAATTACGCGTGAACGGGAGCTCTACAAACAGCTTCTGGTCAATTTACAATAAAAAAAATCGTTTTATCATAATGAATCCGCGTTTCGAAACTTTAAACATTAAAAATTACTTCAATTCCCAAACGGCTCTAACCCTCAATAATTAAATCGACATTATGTGACCTAGAAAAAAGTGATAAAAACGCAACAGTATAGTTATAGTAAGTCAGCTGGGAGTAAAAATCATAAAATAAACACCGCCCGGTGCGACAAAAAAAAACGTGCAGGTTTAGAGCCCTAAAAAGTTTTGTTTTTTTTTACGACGAATATATACAAGAAGATGGGAATCGTTTCGTGTTTATATAAAACGTATTAAAAATTCTTAAGATTTGTTTTAAATTTTTTATTAATTTTTAAGTACTCGGACGAAAGTTTCACCCTTACAATGAGAAAGTTTTCAAAATTTTTTTTATTTCTTTAAATACATTTTAAATTGAAATCGGATTTACTAGTGTAAACAGGAGAATTATTCTCTTGGAAATTCACTTTTCTGTGCGAACTTTAATAATACTTTCAGGTGGGTTCTTTGTATTTTTTTTTTTGCTTTGTTGTTGTAATCGGATTATACTTTTTTTTTAATTTGCGTTGTGAAATATATATTTTTTTCAAATTTTAAAGTTGACTTTAAACCTTATCATGTTTGCACAAAATTTAAGTAATTGAAAAACTGCCAATATTTTTGCATGAAATAAATTCGTGTTTATACAAATCCCTACAGATATGTGAAATTTGATACGTGATACCAGGTGAAAATTTAGGTACGTATTACTTCAGAAAAAAAATTGTTTCAACGTATACATATCACAGCAAGCACCAACATACGCAGATGTCCCACTCAGCTGCAGTGGAGGACGGAGTGGATTACCTATAACAAACAGATATCAATTAAGGAGTATAGTTTAGTGAGTAATACGATATTTTTAAATTATTTTCTGTATTCATCGTTACTTGCTTGTAGTTGTATTTGTAGGTAATTAGAATTATTGTGTTATCTTTGAATTTAATGTAAATAATAAATGGATCTGGAAAAATACAAGGTACTGAAACCCGAAAGTTTGAGTCAGATAATCTAGTAACTATGCTTATTAGTTTTTATCAAATATTAGTGATCGGTTGCAAACTGTTACTTTACATTATGAGATCTGTCTTCCGCGGGCTGTCAGGTCGGGTGTTCCTCAGGGTTCTATCCTTGGCCCTACACTTTATTTAATCTATAAGTAAATGGGTAAATGTTTAAGTACGTGCTGTTTTCACTTGTACGCTGACGACACTCAAATATATCGTATTTTTTACCATCGGAAGCAATTCACAATATAAATACTCATAAATTCTAGTAGACGTAATTTAACTATTAACCCCTGTAAATCTGCAGTCATGATTTCTGGTAGTCTTCAAAATTGTGAAAGAGTTTCTTCTAATTGCGCAATTAGAGTAGAAAACCTATAGTTTTAACTCATAGAAATTTAGGAATCATTTTTGACTATGAGCTACATTTCACTTGTCACATTACTAAGTTGATCGAAAAATTGTTTGAACATCTTTATCACAATAGACATATTCTTAACCAGAGACCGAAACTATTTTGTAACGGTTGCAGTTCACAAATAATAAGGAATAAAATAAATTGACGACTCTAGCGATGCAACCTAGAAAAGAAAGAACAATAATAGTTATGCTCGAAGTAGCGCACTAAATTAATGAAAGATCCCATATTTATAAGCGTTAGCACAGCAGTGTCCGACTGAGTCGATGAGATGGGGAAGGTCTTTAAGAAAACGGAAAAAAATAACTGCTGCGTAACAAGGCGCCACCTGCTGGGTAACAAAGAGAAATAAAACCGACCAAGAGGAATTCACTAGGTTTTACTTAAAGTCTACTACGCTACAACGAACACAGATCAAAGAGAGACAAAAGACATGTAAATATAGCAAATACAATTTAAAATACTTAAAGAATCTGGGAGAAACTAGAGATTCTGTTGCATGAAACTTGCGTGCATTAGCAACAACCAATTAGTTAGAGTTTGCGTTCAAATATGTCACAAATCAGTTAAGTTTTTGTTTATTAAACCCAAATTAAAAGTAGTGTACCAATTTAAGATTGATGATTAAAGAAACTTGACGTACACACGTCACTTACACACGGTGACTTAAAAACTAGTATTACACTCGTTCTAATACGGAATGTAGCTCCCGCCAATCCAAAACGCCTTTTGTTTTAGTTTAACCGACATTAACGACAGTGCCCTAACTCTGAGGGAGTTAGTGCCAACAACACCGAGCGTCGGTGGATAGAGACTACCCCAAATAACAATTATCTTAAACACTAAGGATATAATCACTTGATGTCACGTGTACTTAAATTTCAAACGCGTGCAAAATGAAAAAGTTTCTTAAAACAATAACTTAGCTATGTACTGTTGCATGTAGTTTTGATAAGAAAGGTCCTTGCTAACGACAGTCAGTTGACAGCTACTCAAAGATCAGTAGAATTTCTCTGAGGAGAAAGAGACGACACAGCTCTGGGAACAGATTTTTGTTTTTGTAATAGCAGGAGCGCAGCGTGCGTGACCCACAACCGCTGGAGTATGATCGGCCGTGCAGTTCCGAGGTTGACGACAGCGTGATAATAGGCACGTTTTGTGTAACAAAGGATTTCCAATGCTCGTTCCAGCGCCCCCAGAAACTATCCAGACAGTAACTTATATATACTCGTATATATAGAATATGAGGTCAAGACACTTGCTAAAGCATACGTTGTAATTAGCAGTTAATACCACCACTAAACTAACAAAAAAAATAGCAAAAAAACCACTTACGGCGTAATCGGTCGGATTTATATTTCCACACTAATTCATCGTGCAATTATTAAAACCACATTAAAATTTTACATGTAGTTTTTAGCTTCGTGAAGCACCGCCAACCGCTTAAAAGGAAGAGCGACTCCCAAGATGTCTGCCCGTCGTTTCAATTAAAAATTCCAAAAATACCGATCTACCAATAGAAAAATTAGTCGCATGCGCGGTAAATTTGATTTTCGTCGCAACGCGCAACTAGAGTATTTTTAAACCGTAATTGTCTTTGTTTAGAAAGAAGCTAAAATAATTTATCAAAGAGGGATAAATTGCATTTTGAATTTTGTTACAAGGTTAATATCTGCATTTTGACCGGCATTTGTGTATATTCATAAGAGTTTTTTTTTAAGTTGACTAATGAGTATTTCAATTTGCTGATCGGGGCGTTTTGAATGTGTTCTTATAGGAGAGGGAGTGTTTCCTTGGGTTTGCAAGCGAGATTATTATTTAGTACGTGATACTTACAAGTCTTCTATAGGCTAGTGTGAATGTACTCCTTTTAACTACACATATTTATTATTCTATATTCTTTGTATTTATGGTTTTTTTTTCACATGTAAAGAAAAAATCTCAGTTAGTAGTTAAATAAAAAAAAAATTAAGTACTTAATTATCGAAAAATCTTAGACGGATGAGAACATAGAAAGGTTCCCCTAAAATTTGCTCATTTTGGATTGGGTCAAGAAGGTTACGACTTTATTTCAGTGGCATCAGTGTCAACTTTACGATTAAGGACAAATAAGGAATGAGCATATAATCGGAAGAAAGGATCCGTTCAGCAATATCCAACTGGAACGAATGCAACTGGAATTTAAACAAACGGTATTTGAGTTAGAGACAAAGTTTGAACGTGAGAAAACGGCAATGGAAGATCTCCTTCAACATGAACAATGAAGTTGAAAAAACATTAGCGTTAAACAAGTATTAGAGGGAGTCAATAAAGAAAAAAAATACTGGAAGTTAAGCTGAAGGAACAGCAATATCTTAAATCGGATAAAGAGTCAAACAATTAAAGAACGTGATGTTTATCAACCACCAAAAGATAAAGAAAATACTTTGGTTTTTAACATAGCAGCAAAAAGTCAAAAAGCTTCATTCCACACGCCACAGCAACCATCACATAAGGATATGCCACTTGTTGCTCTTCTATTAAACCACCTTCGACTAGTGTATAACTTGTTAAACAAAGAATGATTTTAAAAATTTGCCTTTGAAGGCTAAGCAGAAGAGTCAGTTGGTAGATGAGTTTAACCGAACAAGATTGAGTAAGAAACGTTTAGAAGAAGAAGCAGTAGTAGGACTATCCAACAACTAAACTAAGAGAGTAAAAGACTTCATTAGTAAACATAGTGTCCCAACGGAAAAAGTGCTCGAACTTTGATGGAATTAATAAGAGAATAGTTTTCCTTTCTTTACAAATTTAAAAAAAGTGTTACATATTCAACATTCATCTCGCTTCACGTGCCTGCAGATATAAGCGATGGAACCACTGCTGCGGTTGCCTATTTGAAATTGAAAATGAGTGAACTTGTTTTACTTTTATTTGTTTGTGATAAAAAAAAAGTTGCCTCAAAGAAGAAGCTGACAATACCACGACTTAAGCTGTTTAATGCAGGAATAGGTGCAAATTTGACGGATACAATTTCTAACCTGTTAAAAGTCAAAATTCACTATCGCATTTTATGAAAAAATTCTCGGGCAGTTTTAGACGCTTAGCCCCTTATTAGAATGAAGAAGGTTATCTCAAATTTAAATGTAGTTGACGTCGCAACCCGCTTGAAAAAAGTAGTTATCTTTTGATAAATTGCTAATGAAGAAATAAAAAACAAAAAAGAAAAATATGATGGTCAAAGTTTGTCCTAAAGATTTCGAAAAAACGAAACTGCTGGTTGTGTAAAAAATCCTGGATGAGTGTTCAACAATTTGGAAAGTACTTGATGTTTGATCGGTATTTCGTGAAGTCGTCTCATCATGTTTAACTTGAATGATAAAGAAAGTTCAACTTCATATGCCAAAATGAGAGAGCTTTTACTAATACTAGAACTGATTTAATTGGGCCATGGAAATAGTTGTCAGTTGTCATTGTGTGAAACGCTGGCTAATTGTTTTTTTCTGCATGATTACTCGCGCAACGTTTTTGGAAAAACGTTTGCCGCTCATTAGCATGTGAGGTAAAGCTTAAATTGATTCTATTGACATACGTATCCGGCGATCTTGTTAATTTAGATAATTTTTTTAGAGATTCAAGCATGATAGTACATTTTAATCGGAGTGATGCAAATGCCGTGGTGCTACCAACACTAGCTCGCCGACGGTAATGGCATAGACATGTTTGTTTATCGTATGTAGATCATCGAAATTTTTAAACGGCTTGTCACGAAAGTGACACATATCAAAGTAGCATCCTGAGATCGAAACTTCAAAATATCACTGACCAGTGTGGAAATATTTCATATCATTCACGGTGCATGATATGAATTCGGCCAATGGATGAAGTCCTATTCGTCAATTTTCTAGTTTTAAAGTTTATACACAAATTCGGATTATTAGGATTTATATAATTATGCACAATTATTATTTGAATGAAATCTTTATTAATAAAACTAGAAAGTTATATTATTAAATGTGCAGTTATTGAAATGTATTACTTTTTTATTTGAATTTTCAAACATTTTTGCCAAATTTGATAATTTGATAATTGTTGAAGAAGTTGAAGTTGTCAAGTTATCAGTAATTGGATTAGTTTCTGAAGAGGTTTTTGACGAAATTTCTGACGGATTTTTAAAGACCGAAGTGATTGTTTTAGCAACTTTCATTTTGTGCCCAATAGACTATGTAACCTTCCGCCACTGATGAAGAATTCCATCCACCATGGCGTTTCAGATCTTCAATCGTAGCACCAGCATCCACAAAAATGGTGGAAGATAATCGCCTCATACAATGGCTCGTGTAAGATTCGGGTTCCTCTAAACCAAGGTAGGTAGCAATCAATTTTGGGATGCTACCTATCTTGTTGATTTCAACGGGCTGTTTAGTGCATTTGGCTTGCTGATAATTCAAAAAAAATCGACGTATTTGGTGGTCGAAGAGCAGCATATTTGCGTTAGATACCGTAAAACTCGTCAACTATCGTGAAAACACGATCACTTTTATTTTTGGTGTCACCTAATTTTACAAATACGGCCGAACCGACATCAGTTAAATTGTCAATTTTTAATTGGACCAAGTCGTTCCTTCACATAGCTCTACTAATTTCGAACACCAAAATTACCTAAAAATGAAACTTCAATTGATAAAGGGTTTTTGTTTATAGGGATGTACTTACTTTCTGTAACAAATATTTGCCATGTGGCGCTTTTTTTATGAATTTATTAACTTCTTCAGCAGTTAAAGTTCTCGATTTTTTCGGTTTGTATCCTTGCGACATTCTCTTCAGAAAAGCTTTTAATTTAAGATATTGACTAATATTAGTATTCTGGTAAACAATAAGCGTGCTTCTTATCATACAAAATTGCGTCTTTAATGTGCTCTTCAAAATACGCAAGCAGGACGTTTTGCGAAAACGAAGAATTTACCCTGTTTTGCTTTCTCCACTCCATAAACTTGCTATAAGCTTCCTCATAGCGTTGCCGGGATTTAGGGGGCAAACAATTTGAGGCTGGTTTCATTTGCTGCTTCCAAAATACTATCTTCATCATTATCCATACATCAGAGTTTACAGATCACTATCAATATTTTATCGTTTACAGTTTAGAGGAGATAACACACTTTTTAGAAATTCAGAAGTTCACAGCGAGAATAAGAAACAATTTAAAATAATAAATAACATGACCATAGCAACGGTTTAAGGTATCCAGATTATAGAGGAATTTTTCTCCGATGGAATTAGAAATTAATAATTAGTTTTAGTTATGTTGTTTAAACCGTCTAAAAAATATTGTTCCTAACTCGTGCAAAAGTGCAAATATCTTAATATTTGCTACTTTCGACACTCGGTAGTAAAATAACTATACTGGGTTAGGTAAATAGGTTTTTGGAAAAATAGATCTGGAACAACAAATACCAAAGAAATAAAATTAAAAAAAAAGAAGTTATAACTTTGATTATAATAATAATAATACTTTATTTAACGGAATAAACCTTTTAAAATACAAAATCAAATTCTATTGATTTGATATGTTTAAACAAAAATATAATTATATATATATATATATATATATATATATATATATATATATATATATATATATATATATATATAGCTATATTAGCAACTTTGCCGACAGGTATGTAAAGCAGTTACATAGTCGATTCTTCAATAATTATAGCCAACCTAACAGTTGGCAAGTATAAAAATTCACCCGACAGCTGTTTCGTCCTTTTGGGACTCATCTGGAGTGAGAAAACTCGAGTGTAAGTTCACTATTGTACAAACGCGCGCTGTCGACTATATGCCCTACTGGAGGGATCACAATATTTAAACGATAAGTTTTACTGCAGGCGATTCAAAATTTTTATACTTGATCTTGATCTTAAATTACCATAAGATATAAAATTTAATTCTTTAACTAGCACACTGCAATCCACTTCGCCATTAACAATTTTATAGAGATAACATAAATCTACAATTTGACGCCTATTGGATAAGGACTGAATTTGTAAAGATGATAAAATTAGATTATTTATATTTGTGATGTTGCTTTTCCTTAGTTTAAAATCTAGGTAACGTAGAACTTTTTTCGGAACATCTTCAATTATATTTTCCAGGTAATTAATATGTGGACACCAAACAATAGTTGCATATTCCAAATGAGTTCGTACCAGAGAGTAATATAATGTCACAATAGAGTTGATAGTGAGATCATGCTAACAGTTTTAATCATTCCCCATTTTTGTATTGCTTTTTGCACATTTTGGTTATATGATTTTTAAACAATAGTTGACTATCAAAAAGTACACCTAAATCTTTTTTATTTCTAGTTTAGAAACTCTTTTGTCGTCAATTTTATAATTGTATTCAACTTTTTTTTTTTGATCTAGTAAATGTCATTACATTACATTTATCATGATTAAAAAATAGTAAATTTTGATTACACCACAAGTTTAAACCATGTAAATCCTTTTGCATTTTGTCGCAGTCATCTTTAGATCTAATATAATTAAAAATTTTTAAATCATCAGCAAACAAAAGATAATTTGAGTGTTTGATGTAATTTTTTATATCATTTATAAATAATAAAAATAATATCGGACCACAATGAGAACCTTGAGGTACTCCGGAATATACTGAAAATACTTCAGATGTATAGTTTTTAATTTTAACTTTTGAAATCTATTGCACAAAAACGCCTGTAACCATGATAAAATCGATTTATTAAAGCCTAGTTTCTCTAATTTTTTAGCAGTATTACATGATTAACTTTATTGAAAGCTTTGCAAAATCAGTATAGATCACATCGGTTTGACTTTTTTTCAAAACCTTTCATTATAAATTGCTAGAAAATCATTAAGTTCGATATAGTTGATCTATTTTTCATGAATCCATGTTGACATGGAGATATTAATCTTTTTACTGACCACGTCAGTTGCCTTGCTACAAAATTATCCAATATTTTAGGAAGTATAGACTGTTTCGAAACTGCTCTGTAGTTACATACATCATCTGATTTGCCAGATTTATGGATCGGTGTAACAAATGATAATTTCCATATTTTCGGTAATACACCATTGTTTAAGGAAAACATAAATAGACGATGAATTGGAATAGTTAAGGACGATACGCATTTTTCAAAAACAAACTAGGAATTCCATCAGGTCCTGAAGTTGTGCTATTATCCAAACAACTTAATTCTTTGTAAACTTCTTCAATCGAAATACTTAGTCTAATACTTTCCGCATTTGGTTCATGATCAAAAAATCTTTCGGAAGAGTCTAAATAATTTAGTACACTAGGTTTAGTGTATGCAGATGCAAAATACTCAGCAAATAATTCGACCACCTTATTACTGTTTTCGGCTACCTTTCCATTGCTTGAATTACGCATTAAAAGAGGGATGGAATTATTGTCCTTTATTTCATTATAAAATTTCCAAAAATATTTAGGATTACTTTGTAAATTAGAATTGACTTTGACCATATAATAATTAAATAAATCTGTTGAAAGTTTTTTGCACTTATTTCGTAAACACTTAAAGACATCATAATCTTAAGGCAAACCGCTACGTTTAAATGTGTGATGAGATATTTTTTCCGCCGCATTAATTCCTTTAATTTCTTAGTGACCCAAATTGGAAACTTGTCTAATTTATTATACCCTTTCTTAGATGGTATAAAGCGATCTCGTACTTCATTAAACAAAGAATAAAATGTTTCAATAATGACTTCAATATTACTATTATTAATAACGATATTCCAATCTATAGAACAAAAATAATTATTTATACTAACATAGTCTGCTTCATGGTAATTATATATTACTACTTCTTGAGGCTGTAAGTACTCGCACTTCGTATTTAGAGGAATATTTATATCATAAGCATTATGATGAACACTATCATCTTGTAATCTATTAGTAGATGGAGATACATAAACATTCAATACATTTATAAACACTAAATCAAGACAAACATTTCTACTGTTGGGAATTAAATTAACCTGATTTAAAAGAAGAGAATTATATCAATTAATGATGAATCTTTCTTTTTGATCAAAAAATGAAACCCTTTCAAAATCTTTCCTATTCCAAACAAGATTAGGTAAATTGTAATTCCCTGCAAGTATTATTTTAGCATTACTATTATTAGACAAAAGTGATTCAAGAAATTGACAATGCTTGTCGTAAATTATAGAACTGGAAGCAGAGGTATGTAAACTGCACCAATAATGTATATGACGTTATTAATTTTTAGATTCACAAACAAATGCTCGATTTTATTATCAAGATGAATTAAAGAAGTGATAAAACATTTTTTTACTGCGATCAGCAAACCACCTCCTCTAACGTTACCTGATACAGATCGATCTGATCTATAAATATTATAATTACTGAACTGAAGCAAATTGTTACCCAAATTTTCATATAGCCAAGTTTCACATAAAATAATAACATCAAAATTACTGCAAGCAATCATTATAGATAGCATCTGAATTTTGGTTCTAATGCCACCACAATTTTGAAAATAGAAATTCAGTTTTTTGACGCAGAAGGTTTCGGTGCCAGGGACTTTGTAATAAACGGTACATCAAAACGATATTTTATGATTAACTCTGTTTCTCCATTATTTTTTCTTACGCGAAGTTCAGAAATCACCTTCTTCAAATACTCTAACTGTTTTGGTGTTTTATCTGCGTGAAAATGATTTTGTTTATTAGAATTAATTGCATTAGATCTTAAAACGTCTCGTACTTCATAAACATCCTTAAAAATTAGCTTTAGCGGTCTAGGTTTGCTATTATTTTTACGTCCAACCCGAAATAATCGTAAAGGTCTATAAGTTACGCCAATTGATTGTAAAATGTTATTAACTATAACTTTATCATCTTCTATTTTATCAATAATTGAAGTTTTGTTAGATTCAACTATTTCAAATAAAATAGCATTACATTTGCGCCAATTTCGATCATTTAGCTCCGCAATTAGATCTTCATCACTTGATGTTGTATTATTAGACTTTACGTCATGAGATTTCTTAGACGATTCCATAGGTCTACATTTGCATAATTGAACTATTTTTCAAAATCTCATTATCTTTACCATCAGAAAAACTTTTGTGACCAAATATTATTAAATCTGAAGACTTACTTTTACGTAATCATGCAACAAAGTTTTTTCTACCGTATTTACCTGTTTATTGTAGCATCTAAAATTTTGAGAAAATTTATTATTTGAAAAACAGTTCCTCCTTAAATTATTGAGTTTTTTTTTTCTATCTCATAAGAAAAAGTAATCTCTAAGTAGTTTCCTTATGGATGTAAGACATTCAAGTATCCTCGTATCCGACGTTTCGGTTGCTAGTGTGTGCAACATTTCTCAAGATATCAACGAATTAGCACACATTAGCTAGCTAGTCGGATAAGGGAATACTTAAATGTCTTTGAATTAGAATCCTTTGGCACACTCCTTAGTGAAGGCCTAACATCCGTTAGGAAACTACCTAGAGATCATTTCTTATGAGATAGAAAAAGAAACATTTAACAAAAAACAGGCAAATTTATCTTAGCTTTAAAACTGAGTCCATTTGGATTATCTGTAAAGTATAAGGATATTTCTCAAAACTAAGTTTAGAATTCAAGAATGCGATTACACCTCCTGGTGGCCATTTTAAAAACTAAAAACTTTTGATTTCTTCTTAACAACGGAAATCTGTAAATCAAATAAACGGAAACAAACAGCGACACCAAACTAACCCCTTTAACCTACTATCTCAAAGCTCTACTTGACAAGTAATAAACGATTGCGAGTAATGTGGTGGTAGGAATGAACGGGGTTGATTGGTGAAAGAAAAAAAAGAAAGAGCAGGTCGGGTTAAATTAACGTGTGAGACGGCGTTACGGTAATTCAATCCAAAATAGACAACTCAAAATTGTTATAATCTTTTTGAAAACTGTAACAAATTGTTGGATTTATACGTAATTGTTCTTATTTATGTATAAAATAGAAAACTAAATATCATTTTATGCTGTTATATGAACCAAACTATTTTTAGTTGAAATCGCCCAAGACTGAATCAATTCGCAAGCATGAAATAGTTTGTGTTGGTCTTTTGAACAAATAATGTCCAGATTGACGCGTTCTAAAACTTCGCTTCAATAATAAAACTACAAATTTCAAACAAAAATACTTTTCATTGATGAAATGTTTTCGTCAGATTTTAAATTGAATTCTACACAGAACACAAAGTTTTCACAATGTATCAGCTCAAAAACGGTGTGATTCACTTTTTACACAAAAAAAATCGGACACATATCAGTTAGTGAACAATGAAAATAACCAGGAACACGTTCTTGAGAAAATTAAATTTTAAGAGATTTTTGTTGAAAACACTTGTCTACGTCAGATTTTTAGCTAACAAAATTCCATCAATATTTAATAAAAAAAAAATAAATTAGGTCAAAGGATTTTAAAACTTTCTGTGAGAATTTAAAAAAGTAAAGCTACGAATTCTGGTACATTACGATAACATTTTGAGAACACTTTAGCATTTGATTTATAAGACATAATTTACTGTATAGACGTTATAAATTACAAGTAGAGAAAGATACTGGAAGGTAATCGAATTTTAGGAAGTTGAGGTTGATAAAGATCGTAAGACATGCTGCTTAAACCTTGTGAAAATTGAAATTCCTATCTTAAATTTGTTCCGAAATTTGAAACAAGTCAAGGATAATTTATTATGGAACAATGAAAGTCGAGAAACATAAATTTTCAATAATTAGACTTATAAAAGGTAACCGAGAAAATCCAATAAACTAAACGATGTAAAATTAAAGTAAGTAAGTAAAGATAAATGAAATAAAATTAGTTTGCTGAAAATAATATTAAATAAATGCACCATTTTTTTTGAATATTTTTGTTGTATTTTGCTTTAATAATTCAATTATAGATTTTTACGTTTTCTAAATAATTTTTGTCTATTTACTGTACTCATTATAGAACTGTCCAAGAATATTTCTCGGGTGGCACTCGTTCTGAATCAGAACGGTTCGAAATCATAATGATTTTAAAGTCAAATATCCACAATTTTAATTATATTTAGAAAATATTAATAAAAACATAAAAATTACAGTTAACAAAAGAATTAAAACTAATTGTAAAAAGTATTGCACATTTTTACTGCTACCCAATTGTATTTTAACAGCAGTTTCATGATTAGAAATAAACTGTCAACATCTTGACTCACCCAAGAAATTTATATGTTAAATAATTCTGTCTCAACGATGTGTAAAATTTGGTTAGAATAAGAGATTTCTATTTGTAAATTATCATCTAGATAACCTTCTGCTACTACGACTTAGACTTGGTCGTTTGACAAAAATTACATCTATTCTAGTCTACAGTTGTTTCTGTGTTTGGAGCTTTTATATTACTCCAGAATATTTCCTACACCATCAACTAGGTGTCGCCTTCTTGTTTTTTTCTTTTTGTAGTCTTTGACCTAAAAACAAGTAAGTACGTCCACGACCCCTCTGCAACTAACAGAGCTGCCGACCAGGTTTTCAACGCTGATGACATTTTATATTTTGTTTATAAATAAACCGTTACAGAATAAGTTCAGTATTTTATTTAATGGAAAGAATAAAACGCAACACATTTGTATTAAACCAAAAAAAAAATACCAAAACTCATAAAATTCTCAAAGGTACACAGAGAAATTAAAATTTAACTTAGTAAAACAAAATCTTTACATGGAATCATTTTTATCCTCCCTTGGAGGTTTTACATCGTTATCACCCCTAGGTGCATTTAAGGTATTTTTTAATAAAAACAAGTTGTATTCGTCACATTTTGATACCCAATTTTCTCCAAAGTGCTTCGACAGCAGTTCATTTACGTTACTTTTTCTTTGTTTTTTTAATATACTGGTTACCTGTAGTTAGAGGACTTGGAGCAATCATCCTCATTTTTTTTTGCAAATTGACTGCACCACTGCAGTATCGTTTTTAAAATTAAAAAACTTCTCCTTTCGCTAAAATGTCTCCTTTTTTGGTTCTACTTAAGACAAACCTTTTTCAGTGAGATATCTAAAAAATGTAAACTATTTGTTGATTGTGTTGTATTTGGGGTGACGCATTTTTGCGCCTTAAGTACAACATTCAAACCGTTGTCCAAGTTGGTATAGCGCATTTTCGTGTGTCAACTTGGCCATTCCTCCTCATTTTTCCAATCCGTGTGTTGTGTTTGGGGTGACGCATTTTTGCGCCTTGAATACATCACTCAAACCTTTGCTAGGGTCAATATAGCGCATTTTCGTATGTCGACTCGGTCACTCCCACTACCTACCACATCCCTTAACAGACAGCCGTTTTGCTTATATACCGTCACCCTCAATCCTAAATTAACCGCCGCTCTGCTTATATTATCGAAACCTTCACGCATATACCTGTCAAATCCGCTGACTGCTTTTGGGTTGCATGGTTTGTGCTCTGTTTTTGCTGTAAAACTAATAGCAACTTGTTTTGTGCTAAATAAAGAAGTTTTGAGTTTTAGTGAATTTTCTTAATTTTTCCGAATTGCTTCCCGTTAGACGATCAGAACACTGGAATTTTTAACCTCCACTGTAGCTGCCCGACAAGCAAACGGAGAATAAACTTTGTCATTAAATCTAGCGCTTGAGATTCGCTGCCTGCTTTTGTCACTTACCGAAACTAACCGAATTGGGAAGCAAGCGTCACAAGTCTTCCGGATCTATTATTGTGTCTATCTTGCAAATTCGTTTATTGATCCAAGCAAATGCGGAATCTGGTGGTAGATATGAGTGTCCAATTACTGAAAAAATGAGCTGTTTTTTAAGAATCTGCCTTGGAGTCTGGGAAAATCATTTACACGCCATTTCTATCATACAGCTGTTTTTGTTTTAACCAGTGTACCCATCGGATATTAAACAATCTTTTCTGATATTGTCAGAAATTTCTATTTTACTGAGACAACTGTACACCGTAAAAATATTCTGGTGGCATAGTTGGCTTTTTGATAAACCCACAAGTACCTTAAAATGGTGGATATAGAATTGACAATCATATTATGTTATTTGGTCTAAAATTATAAAGGATGAGATTTTTGTGGAAATCAAATAAAAGAGTTAGGAGTACAATTCTCTCACCTTTTAAAAATTCAAAGAAGAAAATAGCACGGGCTTTGTGCACTTCTAACTGCGGATTTAGCTTTTTTTGTCATTCACGCTCGTAGAACGTTTTTCATTTTTCTGTTAATTTCAGACACGTTCCTCGAGCACAGCAGTACTTCTACTAAATTGAATAATAACGTCATCTTTATGTCGGGATTTGGGTAAAACATAATCTGCTCTCCGATTCTCAGTAGGCATACGACTTTTTTCAAAAATTTTTTTATCTTTTTAATACACCGTCATCTTTATGTTTTGAAATATTTAAAATGATTAAGAAGACAGCTTTACATACAGCAACCATTAATTTGTCTATAGTTTTGATAAAATAAGAAGCGACTAAGGTTCTCTTTCTTGCAGTATTTGCATTTCTAACTCTTTGTACTGATCCAATAGAACAAAATTTTAACAGAAATATATCTTGTATAATTTTATCGGGTTTAGTGTAGATCAAGTCGGAGAATTGTTTAATATCTCTCATCTTTAAAGAAAAACATTTTAGCGTTTTTGTGTTATGGCCACATGCAGGAAACTTTGGCAGAAGTTTTTGTTGGTATCTGAGTAGAATTAAGTTATGATTACTAAGTAAATGTCAACAGTTAACTGTAAAGACTTGTGTGCGTTAAAGAGCATGGCGCCATCTAAGCGATGGTTTTAATTCTTAAAACAACACGCACACAAGTCTTTACAGTTAACAGTTGGCATTTACTTAGTTTATTACTATTTACACGTATCTATGTTAACACAAGATGTCGCAAGACACACATTTTAGTTATGATTACCGTTGTAACTCAAAGACTATACTTACTTTTTTTCCGTTTTTCTTCAGATTTATCTTGTATACATTAAGACAAATTTCAGTTTTAAAGACAATTTTTGATCCATTTTTAGGCCAAGTTTAGACATTTTTGCATGTTTTTACCTAATAAGCATTAGATTCTGCACATTTTGCATATATTGATGATTTACAGCATATGACAATAAAAGTGCTTATATAGAACATTTAGTGCATAAAAATGCATGTTTTAGAGTAAAATGTCATGCATCTGTAGCACAAAACAACAAAACCTTATCTGGGATACCTACGTAATCCCATGTACTTAAGGTAAACTCAATAACGAATCTATTTTCAGGCAAATTTGGACATATTTGCGTGTTTTTACCTAATAAGCATAACCAGCTGGTTTTTCGATATTATTGTTTTTTGCAATGCTCTTTAAATATAAACCGCATTTTATTTTGTATATTTTGCATATATTGAAGCTTTACAGCATATGCTTATATAGAACATTTAGTGTATAAAAATGCATGTTTTAGAGTAAAACGTCAAGCATCTGTGGCACAAAACAATAAAACCTTATCTGGGATACGTAATCCCACGCACTTAAGGTAAACTTAATAACGAAATAAATGAGATAATAGTTTTTGGCAAATTAACTAAATTTAAGAATTAGGCTTACTTGACCATTGTAATATTGTTTACAATTGAACAAAGAACATTTATTCTTTACTGATTCATTTACATATCCTAAAGACCTTTTGGCGATTTAAAACAGTGAAAAATACATTTAGTCGATGCAATTTTTAAAACTATTTTATTTAAATTGCCGCCATAAATGACATTTATAACTTCGTTACTCTTAATACTACACTATTTCTTAAGCTCTTATTAATTCATATTTATGCGATAAAGAAAATTAAAAAAATGTAATAATGGGTATAACCTTGTTTCTAATTATACTGTTCTTTTTCCCTAGGCGTTTTGAAACATTGAAGCTAGTTATCCTCAATTTTTTGAAACAATGGGAAAAATTAGGATAACAGTTATCTTTAAGAATTTTTTTCGTATATTGGACTTACATGTAAATCAACATTTTTTATTCAAATAGAGGCATACATTTTTGAAAATAAATTCAGTAATATTATTTAGGTTTAGATTTGACCGGTTATTACTCCACATCTTATAAATAAGTTATTTAAAAAGCACATTTATTTGAATATTGTCCAGTAACTTCATGTGATTGTGAAAAAAGTTTTTCTATGTATGTATAAAAATATATTCCTAGACAATCGTCAACGTTTTCTAGTGGATACTTTAGGAAAGCACATCATTATTTATTGTAACTAGTTATATTTGTTAATTTTTTAGTATAATTGAGAACTACATTTTATAAATTATAGATGAAATTATTGTTTGTATTTAAAATTAGAAACATTTAACAAAATTTTGTGTAAGTTTACAATTGTTTTTTCCGGTGCAATGCAAAACATAAATGTTAGTATTTTAATCGCTTAAATTTAATGAAAAAATATTTAAAATTATTATAATAACATTAACATCTTCTAGACATCTAAAAACTTTACCAACAACACAAAAACCACACTACTCATCCGGACGTAAATAGAATAGCCAGAAAAAGATCTGACATTTTGATTAAATAAAACATCGAGCACTACGAACTACTAACAATAAGTACCAAAATAACTTTCTACAGACAATGAGTATTGTGGTCCAAGACTGGAATAGTTCTGCTACCATATCAACTTTACATTTCCCTCAAAATTACCACACATAACAGAAGAAGCAGTAGAATATTTAACTGTATTAGAAAATAGATTCCTGACAGGAGGCGACTACTGCGTGAGACTGAACACTAACAACGCCAGTCGGAAGAAGCAGATTAATTTACAACACCATACAAGAAATGAGTTTAAAATAGCTACTACACTTTTCCGTAACAAAAATAATTTGAAAATAGAACCAACCATGATTTGTGCTAGGACCACATACTAGGAATAGCCACGGTCAGTGGTACAATAATCGTAAAGAAAAAGGTACAAATTCAAAAATATGAAATTGAACAAAAAATAAATGTCAACTGACATCAAACAATCTATCAACCAACTCAACAATCTAATTTATGAACATGCTATAGAGACTACATTGAATATTCCAACACGAAGACTCAACCAAAGGTTCTCAATAATAGCGTAAAAAGAAAATTGCAGATTCAAGACGTCTGTGAAGAACCTGGCAAAGAAATAAAAACTAGAAGAGCTCTTCCAAATGTCTCGGATTCCCAAGTTTCTCTAAGTAGTAAAAACAACTAAGATAATCAAAACCAATCTAAAATTTGGGTACGACTTTGTGACTAGAAAACTTACAACAAACTATCCAGGGGTTATTTTACTAAAAATTATCTTCAACTCAATTTTACGCATCGGTTACCTTTCAAGACCATTTGAAGCACAAATTACACTCATTCCCGTCACCTCTTATAGTCGAATTAGCAGAATCAAATTACTTACAAAAATGCTACTAAAAAGACTAGAGCTGTATATTGATTTCAACAATCTTCTATTAAATTAATAATTTTAACATAATCAGAAACACAGTACAATCAAACAAATGCATAGAGTTGTCGAGAATATTAATCAAGCATTAAAAGGCAGCGTAGCACACACTATGTTATCCTAAAATCTTATCTACAAGAGAAGTGTTTTATGGTAAAGTATAACTAAGAAACAACAAAGCTCTATTTAGTGTTATCAAGAGTCCCAAAAGGTAGCCCTCTTAGCTTTATAATATTTTTATTGTTCACAGCTGATCAACCTACTAGTCAACACAAAACAACGGTAATGCTGACCCTACTATAGTCACAAACCTCCTACAAATATCTCTACAAAATATAGAACAGGACAAAAATATAGAGAGTTAACTGTTGGCATTCGTTAGTGTTTATGTTAAATTGTAGAAAATTGTAAAGCTTTAAAACATTTCATATAATTTGCAAACGGTTTTGTAATATTTCAACTGATTTGTCAAGATAACTTGGTAAAAAATTTAATTTCATATGTTATTGCGTTGTTATAATTAAATTATTTGCAATTCATACTCTAATTTTGTTATTAAGTGGTAGTAGATTAAAAACTTACATCTGCTTTACACGGACTGTAAAAAAAGTGTCTTTTGTATTAAGTACATAGTTTTGATAGGTTGCTCTATGTATTTTTTAAAAAATACATAAATAAAATTTAATTGTTACAAAATAGCTGTACACTCATGAAATTTAAAACTTGGACACCACAATTTCTGTAAACAAAAGTTTGCACATTGTGAAGCGGGCTTAAGGGTATCATTTACAATTCTAACAGCAGGTAGTCTCAGCAGGGGTTATCTTATAGAAGGACTGTAGAATGAATCATTACACTAAGCACGTTTTAGAAAATAGGTAATTTACGTTGCTTACTTAATTTTTTCTTTAAAGAATATATTTGAAGGTATCGCTAATTAAACACCATAGCTCGATTAATTATCGAATCAAAATTTTGTTTAGGAAATGTTTACAAAATAAAATTAGAAATAATTTTGATTTAAAAAACGTCTACAAGCAATAACTTTTAAATTAAATCAAAAACTAAACATGGTTATTTGGGTTGACTGATTATTACTTATTTTTAAATAAATCTAACCTACTAATTATTGTAAGTTATTAAAAAAAATCATTAAACTCTCTATTCATAATATTTAGTCCTTACAAAATGTATATTTTATGACGTTTCATTTTTTTCTGTAGTTAATATAAAAAGTGAAAATAAAAACTAAGGCAATTCTTATTGTCAACGTATATATTTAGTTTTTGACAAGAATTTATTACATAATTATAATTAAGATACCAAGTTATAGTTTAAAATTAAATGAAAACTTTTTTTTAAATAAAGGTATTACTATATAAATAAATATAAGAAATCAATAATGGGTGTGACCTCCATTATTATTGATACATTCTTGGAGGCGTCTGCTCATTGACGCTATCAAGGTATCAATATAATTAATATTAATCGTTTCCCATGCGGTATCAATGGCTGCAATTAGTGCATTACGGTTTATAAAATTTGGCCCTTGTTGTCTTCGGATAACAGCAAGTATTCGAGCCCAAACATTTTCGATAATGTTAAAATCTGGGCTTTTTGCTGGCCAGGGTAACAGCTCCAAGTTATTTGCTTGTATCCAGTTGCGCACAACCTGCGAAGTATAGGGTCATCATATCCCGATAGTTAATTATCGAATGTTCCAAGAAAATATGTGTAAATAGTAAATGGAATCTACTAACGTAACGTTAAGTCGTTAATTATAGTTACATAACTCTCCTTTCATAAGATATAGTTCATATTAATATGCTTATTGTAAAGCTTCGTACACACCTGAACAACAAACCGAGGAACAAACAGAACAACGAACCGAACGGCAATCGGAACATTAATTTGGACGGTGCTACGTACGAATTTTAGAACAGATTCGCAAGTCCTGATTGTTCCACGAACGGTTTGCGGCGTTCCGCAACTTGTCGGTTTTTCTCCGACATCAAAGAAAATGCGCGCGAATGCGTTTGCAGGTTTGGACGAATCTAAACAAAACGGCGAACAAACTTATGCGGGAGAATTAAATTATTTATTTTTGTCCTCCCTTTTGTGGGTTTGTTGTGTTTTAGGTAATATTATGGAGTTGACAAAAAAAATGTTTTAAATTAATCAGTGTTTAAGAATGCAAGAAAAAATGATGTCCCTATTAGCATCATTTGGGCGGGAAATTTCCAAAATAAAAAAAAGCAAAGTAAATTATAATTTTTTACTCTTCTTTGTGCGTAAAAATTTGGTTGGCACTATCTTCTTGTTTTCCGCAATTTTCTCTTCTCAATAATAAATATATATGAACTGAAAACTACTGAAAATAATTATGGGAACAGCACAAACGTTCCGTTTGTTGTTCGGATTGTGGAAATCATAAAAGATCGTTTGTCGTTCTGTTTGACTTTCGGTTCGTTGTTATGTTTGTTGCTCGGTTTGTTGTTCAGGTGTGTACGAAGCTTTACAACTTAAGCAACAATTTTTTGGCGAATAAAGATTAGTTTGTGATGTAATATTAGAAACACAAATTTATATCATATCAAATTTATGACAAAAAAGCGCAATTGCAGTGTAAATATTTATAATTAAATATTTTCGAAAGTTTATAAGTCCTCTATTGTAATCTTAATACTTAAAAGAAAATCCTGTCCATTAGCATTATAAGGAAATGGTTTTTACTTTATGAATAAGTTTCAATAACAATAGAATATCCTTGCTTGTTTAATTTACTTCCTTTGAGTCATATTGCTCTAAGGGTTGGTCATTAGAAGTATGTAATAAATAAACAATTACCTACTGTTTGAGAAGGGGTAGTGTGAACCAATAAATAAAGTAAGAAATGTAAATTCCATTTTAGTTTAAAATTTCAAGTGTTGTGAAAATGCCACCTCATCTCGGTGCTGATTTGAAAGCGCGGATTGTTTGGAATTAGCGGCGGGCCGTAGCGTGCGTGAAATTTCACGTATGTTAGATATACCAAAAAGCACCGTAGGGCATTACCGAGTAAAATGGAATCTTGAACACACTTTGGAAAGAGCCATCGGAAGTGGTAGACCTAAAGTATCTACACGTGCTCAAGATCTCGAGTTGTTTCATTACGTAACAGAACAACCATTTGCTACATACTCCAGGGCTATAGCAGATACACATTTTCCCGGATGCCGTATAACTGCACAAAAAGATTAAAGGAGATGGGAATAAAGAAGTATAATGCTGCTGCGAAAGAAGTTCTCAGTGACGAAAATATGAGACGTCGTCTGGAATTTGCAAGGCGATATGTGAACGAACCTTTGGAATTTTGGAATCGAGTGATTTTTAGCGACGAAAAAACGTTCAATAGCCGCAACGATGGACCACTAAAAGTTTTTAGAATGGAAGGAACTCGTTACGAAAATAATCACATATGTCCTAAAAACGAAGTGGTTATTTTTCTGTGAATGTGTGGGGTTGGGTTAGCGCGCGGGGTTCAGGAGTTTGTGCTGGACGTCTTTGTTCTGCTGCGTATTTAGATATTTTGGAAACTATTATGAAACCTTCAGTCGAAGTGTTTTATCCAGACGAAGATTATATTTTCCAACAAGTAAGTATTCTTATTTCACTATACTTTCTCCAAAAATAGTTTGGGATCTGTTGAATTAACATTTTCATAATGTATTTTTGTTGTTAAAGGACAACGCCCTATTCATACTTCGCGGGTTGTGCGCAATTGGATACAAGAAAATAACTTGGAGCTGTTACCCTGGCCAGCAAAAGCCCAGATTTTAACATTATCGAAAATGTTTGGGCTCGAATACTTGCTGTTATCCGAAGACAACAAGGGCCAAATTTTATACCAGTAAACCGTAATGCACTAATTGCAGCCATTGATACCGCATGGGAAACGATTAATATTAATTATATTGATACCTTGATAGCGTCAATGAGCAGACGCCTCCAAGAATGTATCAATAATAATGGAGGTCACACCCATTATTGATTTCTTATATTTATTTATATAGTAATACCTTTATTTAAAAAAAAAGTTTTCATTTAATTTTAAACTATAACTTGGTATCTTAATTATAATTATGTAATAAATTCTTGTCAAAAACTAAATATATACGTTGACAATAAGAATTGCCTTAGTTTTTATTTTCACTTTTATATTAACTACAGAAAAAAATGAAACGTCATAAAATATACATTTTGTAAGGACTAAATATTATGAATAGAGAGTTTAATGATTTTTTTAATAACTTACAATAATTAGTAGGTTAGATTTATTTAAAAATAAGTAATAATCAGTCAACCCAAATAACCATGTTTAGTTTTTTGATTTAATTTAAAAGTTATTGCTTGTAGACGTTTTTAAATCAAAATTATTTCTAATTTTATTTTGTAAACATTTCCTAAACAAAATTTTGATTCGATAATTAATCGAGCTATGGTGTTTAATTAGCGATACCTTCAAATATATTCTTTAAAGAAAAAATTAAGTAAGCAACGTAAATTACCTATTTTCTAAAACGTGCTTAGTGTAATGATTCATTCTACAGTCCTTCTATAAGATAACCCCTGCTGAGACTACCTGCTGTTAGAATTGTAAATGATACCCTTAAGCCCGCTTCACAATGTGCAAACTTTTGTTTACAGAAATTGTGGTGTCTAAGTTTTAAATTTCATGAGGGTACAGTGCATTTTATTTTCATATTCATGAAGGAGTTGGTTTTTTACAGTTTTAATGATATTCTCATTCTGCTTAATGAAATTGGCCTTACAAACATTATATCGTTTAATAGCTTAGTGCAACTGCTAACAAATGTACAATATACAAAGTGTTTTATTTAAAAAATTTAGATATTCTTTAATTAGAGTTTTGCTTCACCTTGTATTAGAAAACATACGAGATACCAATCTAACCTATTTTCTAAAAAACCTAAGAACCCCACAATATTACTCAAATAAAAAATCTTTACAAATTACTCATAGTACGCGTTTTACTTTCGAAGAATACGGACGTTTATCCGATTTGAGATTGTTTGTGCTTGGGGAGCGATAACAAACGTAGGCTATCCGTAAGGTCAGTCACCGTGATAAAAATTTAATAATAAATGCAAGAAGTTTTAAATAGAAATATCACTCTAGTCGATAATGTAATAGTGCATAAACAATTTATATACAGGGGCCGGCCAAATGGCCAACCCCCAGTATTATGCTCTAATGCCGGTAGTGCAACCAAATATACAATATAATGACCCAAATCAATCTTTACAGCTTTATTATCAGCAATTACATAGGCCTCTTCCGATGATGCACTCAGTGACACCCTAACATTCTATGTACCAACAGCAACAACCATTAATACAGCCTTTTCAGCCACAAAATCATGAATCACAAGTGTCCCATCAACAAACACAGTCAGAATGGAATCCTGTGATAAACAAAAAACTCCTAAGAAGTCCTGAAACACTGAATAGTAGTAAACAAACAAAACGATGTGACTATTGTCTACAGAAACCTATAGAAATAAAAAACAGATTTGATAGTTTAGCAGAAGAACACGATGAAAACAAAAAAAAACCATCAAGGCAATATAAAGGATGTGCCTAAACCACATCCTATAACTTTCTGTAAGGTAGAAGTAATTGAACACATACACGACTTATTAAAACAAATCACAAGTAATAAATATACTCTGTTAAAACTACCAATTATGAAACAATCAAAGTACATGTCTTTGTGGTCGAACACTTTAAAGCACTAATAAAAGAGGTTGATAACAAAAATATACAATATCACACATTTCGACCAAAAAGCGAGAAAACACACAACAAGTCTTGCTGTGCAAGGCCACGACGTGGTAAACATACACAACACAAAACGTCGCATCACAGAAAGTCTTTACTAATGTTTTGTATTGACATTACGCCTAAGGAAAATAATAAGCAAGTATACAACCTAGACAGAATAGGAAACAGCATCATCAAATGTAAACCGCCCCATGCCAAAAGGATAGTCCCACAATGCACCAGATGTCAGGCTTATGGACATACTAAAACATATTGCCGTAAAACTTATAGATGCGTAAAATGCGCAGGCCAACACGAAACGAAAGACTGCACTCGCAAAACACGTGATTACAAGGTAAAATGTGTCAATTGTGGAGGCAGCCATCCTGCCAATTATAGAGGGTGCCTTGGCTATAAACAACTGCAACAGAAATTATATCCTGCCCTAAGAAAAAATGCCAATGGCATCCAGCAACATGCTCAAAAAATTAAAACATTTATATATGACCAAAACATAGACATCATGATGATCTCTGAAACATACTATACTGACAAGCACTACATGCAGATCTCGAAATACAAAAATATATCATACAAAACACCAGTGACAAAGCACATGGTGAAACTGCCATTACCATCCGAGATAATATAAAACAATACAAAAGAGAATAATTCATTAAAGATTATCTACAAGCCACTAGTGTAACCATTGAAGAAGAGCATGAATCTATAACTATGTCTGAGAAAAATTGCAGCGAAAAGACAACTGCGGAAACAATGGCAGCAAGCCAGAACAGTGGATAACAAAAGAAAATTGAATAAAACCACTAAAGAATTGAAAGACTTGCTTAAAGAAGAACAGAACCATGGTATTCAGAAATATTTAGAAAGTTTTACGCCGACTGAAACCACGGAGTACTCAATCTGGAAAACCACAAGAAGGCTAGAAAGATCTCAAAAACACAATCCTCCAATCAAAAATGACGACAGCACTTGGGCCAAAAACGATAAAAAAAAGCCGAAGCCTTTTCAAAACATTTAGAAAATGTATTCAAGCCCTTTCCTTCAAAGCTATCTACCGAAGAGGAAAACGAGATAACAGAATTCCTAGACACCCCATTTCAAATGGATTTGCCATAGAAAGTTCAAAACTAAAAAAATTAAACAGGTCATAATGAAAGAAATAAACAGCAAAAAGGCTTTAGGATTTGACCTTATATTGCAAGAATTGTCTGAAAAATGTTACAAACGAATAACTTACATATTTAATGCAATTCTGAGAACAAACTACTTTCCCAGCACTTGGAAAGTTGCTAAAATCATAATGATTCTCAAACCAGGTAAAAAACCTAAAGACGTATCTTTGTACAGGCTAATAAGCCTACTAATAATGCTATCAAAGTTCTTGAGAAGTTATACCTTAAAAACTTAATATAATAATAGCTGAAAGGGAAATAATCCCGAAACATCAATTTGGTTTCGGCAATAAACATGGAACAATAGAACAAGTATATAAACTAGTCAAACAAATTAATAGAAATCTAAATGCCAAAAGATACTGCTCTGCTGCATTCCTTAATATATCTCAAGCCTTCAATAAGGTATGACACAGAGGCTTACTAGTCAAACTAAAGAAGCTTCTTCCTTATCCTCACTACCTACTGCTTAAATCATACTTAACTGATAGATACTTCCTAGTAAAGCTAGGTGTACCTCAAGGCAGTGTACTGGGTCTTGTATTATATCTCTTGTACACGGCAGACCTACCAACAACAAAAACTACTATGGTTGCAACATACACTGCTATTCTGGGATCCCACACTGATTCTGCATCGGCTTCACGAAATCTCTAAGTAAACCTAAATAAAATTCAATATTGGTTAAAAACGTGGCGCATTAAGGCTAAAAAACCAAGTCCTTGTATGTTACATTTACTCTACGCAAGGAAACATGTCCTCCTGTAAAGAATAACAATTGCCAACTTTCGCAAGTCGAGAAAGCTAAATACCTCGGCATGCACTTGGACCGACGTCTTACGTGGAAGAAACATCTATTTACCAAAGAAAAGCAGCTATGACTAAAACTAAGTCAAATGTATTGGCTTATTGGCCGAAAATTGAAATTATCCTTAGATAATAAACTACTGTTATATCAATCCATTCTTAAACCGGTTTGGACTTACGGTATCCAGTTATGGGGGAACTGCTAGTTATTCCAACATCGCTATTCTGCAGAGGTTTCAAAACAAGGTCTTGCGTGCTATTGTGGATGCTCCTTACTACGTCTCCAACGAAGTTATCCATCACGACGTCCCTTTGGAATCTGTTAAGGAAGCCGTGCATCGATTCAGTGAGAAATACAGTGAAAGAGTGTCAGTACATCCTAATGTGTTGGCTAATCAGTTAAACGTGCGCGAAGTCAAGGAAGTGCGAAGGCTAAAACGTTTGCTGCCAACAGACATTATCTTAGCACCCAGATAAGTTTAAAGCTAAGACTACTGTAAGAATCCGTAAAAATAATTTAATTATTTGCAAATTTTTGCATGAAAATTATAAATTTGTACACAAGAAATCCCATAAGCAAAGCAACAATGTCATTTTCAACCGAGGTACGCAACGACACGTATTTCGAGAGATAGCTACGCGTATAAATACGAGAAGATGCTTGGCTTAGATTCTCTCAGTGCTCTCAGTTCTCTGAGTTCTCTCTGTTCTTGCAGATTTTCCGAGATTCACCGTTCGCCGAGCCGTACCAGTGTTTTGCCGCATAAACCGTAATTTCAAATCGCCGACACCGATATTCCACCTGACCACGATTTTATTAAGAGTTTTACCGATTTTATTTTACCGTTTGCCGAGTTAATTTTTATTTTTTTCATTTTTGTGCCGTCTTCCAAACTTTTGAATAATTTGCTTTAGTTTAGTTTCAGCAGTTTGTTCGTTGGAATCTGCAGAGCTACAATAAAAATTTATTGGTAATCAGAATCCGTTACCGAAACGTATTATACCTCCGACACTGGTTTTAAACGTAGAGCGCATGTTCTGCGGGCTGAACCTGGTGTACCTATCACTGTGTCGAATACGTGTAGAGCTAAAGCACACGCGGAAGGACCTGTGATTCCGATTACACTGTGCCAAGTACGCTTGGTGTAAATTGAGCGAAAGGGCCTTGTATACCGTTTCTATTCTCTTGCACTGTGCCAAGTACGCTTAGTGCCAACTGAGCGAAAGGGCCGTGAGACAAAAGGACTGTGCTGATTACGTTTGGCGCCTGCTGAGCGGAAGAGACGTCTTTACATTGCTAAGACCATAACGTAGGGTCCGAATCCTGCGAGGGGCTATCCTATATATTCACCGTTCACCGCAAGTTTCGTTCATAAGGTTTCTATCTAGCGGAAAGAACTTTGCCTCCGTATTATCCGCTGGTTACACAACATTACAAACAGTAGTAGTAGCCATACAGAGACCGTATCCTCCGCTAAACAAACCGATCCGCGTAATTCAAGTGTGCTTATAAATCCTGCAAAGTTAACCTCCCTAAAGACACGCGCTAAAATTCAACCGATAAAACTTACCGGATTCAAGTATCCAAATAAAAATCATTATCAGCGGCGACTTGCATCCTTCTGCGTTGACATTAAACCACCGTCGTCTCCTAAAAATTTAACTAAACACTGTTTCAGGAATAATTAAAAGCCGACCACCAAGATGGTTAAGCTGTATAGAACTTGTCCTTGACCAAATCTCATACTGGCCGTTTCACCGCCCAGGAAAGCCGCATTTAAGGCAACAGACCTCTAGTGCGGAATGTAATTAAAAAAAAAACATTTAAACTGTTAAGTTAAATTTTATTTACGTATAATAAATAATTGTTAATTGGGATCGTAATAATCTATTCTTAGACTAAAAGCTACCCGTGCGCAAAACCACCTACACTATACAGACAAATATAATCTAGACTTATGATTTAGATAATTGTATAGAGATCACTCACTGGAGGGAGACTCTACATGTTCAATATTTACTCAATCAAAACAAACGCTTATTGCCCTCGCGTAGATTGCTGATTTCTCAAGGAGTTATATAAAAAAAACCAATTACTAGATTTAGTGAATGATGGGATGACAGATTAGAAATAATTTTTATAAACTATTAGCCATATCTTACAAAATACCCTGTATAACTTAATAAGACTATATATTTTTAAAAAGCTCTTGAACGTGGAAATTCATACTATTAATTTAATACAGCATGCAGCAGAAATTGCAGCTCAAAGAAGAAAATCAGAACCTCTTTTTTGTGTCTTTCGTAGTAGAAGCCCTTGGTCAGTGGGGAATAGATGCTTTAAGGTTTTTACTTTTTAGAGTCTCTCGATGGACAAATGAGAACGGAACCGGAGATCTATGTTCGAAACAATACTTTATTCTAAGGATAATTCTTGCAATACACAGAGAGTAAGCTGCTAGTAGGTACAATGTAGACTTTCACTCTCAACACAGGCATGAGAAGCTTTTTTTATTACAGTTAGTACCTAATCTAAAGTTATACTTTAGTTTATGTTTAAAACGTTTTTAATTCTAATTTATTATTTCATTTTCGATGTTAACGTGTTTAACAAATACATCTACGTGAACTAATAAAATCAGTATGCGGTTTTTTAACGATTCAAATGAAACAATTTGCATAAATTTTATTGATAAAATACCGAAAACATATTTTAATTAGCGTGCCAAAACGCACTTTACACGAGTAAACGTTAATATATTTCTAATTTTCATTTTCTCAATTTAAATTGGTTAAGCAAAGAACGATTTGGTTCTTAATGCACCAAAAATGCAAAATTATCGCCACAAAGTATCTAATTAAAAATCATAAACATTTTGACAAAATATTTATATTAGAAATTTTGTAAATATAGTTAAGAAGGAACGGGTTTCTTCACCCGCTGTTTAAAGAGACTCGTAATTAAATTTTATTAGGTGCAGGCAGTTGACATGAAAAGCTTTAGGGTAAAGTAATGTTTAAATACTTAACATAACGTACTGCAAATTAAATTTTTATTTTAATTAGCACATAGTACTCGATAATCCAATGAAAAAATGTTTAGTCAGCTATGAGAACTGTGTTAAATTAATCAATTGAGGAAACTGGGTTAAGAAAAATAACAACAATAATTAGCTGCAAAAGAAACTACCCTGCGTAGTTCATATTATCTCAACTTTCTTAAGTAAAATAAATGGAGAAAACGCATGTAAGAACATAGCAAGCGAATATTCAAAGTGCTTTTAATCCTCGAATTTAAACTAAATTTTATGCATATATTTACCAAAAGCACACTAAATTTATGCAATTAAGGGAGTTACATTAGTAAAATGTAAATAGATCAGAGTTGGTAATGTAAAGTTAAACTTACACCAGTTCAGTTCCATGCATATATTTAAGAACGTATTCCGAAGATGCTTCAAATACTATTGTTTGTTTTTTTTTGCAGTACCCAGTTACATCTACTACAATTTAATTACAGAAGTTTGTTGATATTTGTTGTTGGTACAAACTTTCTAATAAAATAATTTTCAGAAAATATTTATCATTTGTTACAATGTACACCAGTGTACTATATATAAAGTGGCGTTGCGAAAAATTTTTCATCAACCCTCAAGAAAACGCAATAAACGTTGTGGAACAATAAAGATTAAATTTTAAATAGATGCGTCTGGATAGTCAAAAGTAAGAGAAAAACGGTCTTTACAATTTTATAAGAGAGCGGTAACGTAAAAAAAATAATTACTTTGAAAGAACGAGATGATATTCGTAGTCTATTTAATATACCCAGCAAATTACTACAGGGATTCGAACCGCCACATTCTTCTTTAAGTTTAACTGTTTTTTTTTCTGCGCCCACATTCGGCGCCGTAATTGAAAATTTGCCCCATAAATATTTAAAGCAAGATGTGATATTTGAGCACGCGTAACGTTACGATGTTTTGGAAAATAATAAGTCTTTGGAGATTAATGAATAAAATATAAACCAAAATTTCTCTTGTGTTATGTCTAAAATACATTTTATTACACATGACTTAAAGTAAAGTGCATCACAATAGTACCAATACATTTTAGATCAATCTATATCTAATTTAGGGAAAGATCTGTACTTGTTTATTGGATTAGTATATTAATTACCACGTAATTAATCCGTTCCTATTCTTTTTTTTATTAACCCATATAATCTTGAAACTTTTTTTTGTCAATGGAAATATTTCATTGTTTATTATGTGCTCTTGGCTTATGTCTGAAATATTGCACTTGACATTTTTTATACATTAATGGGTCTTATGTGTGAAAATGGGTGTTTTTTATTAAAGAATGACAAAAAGACACGTTTACAGTAAATAAGTCAGAATTGCAGTAAAATGTTCAGTCTAATAAAAAAAATTTATCAATACTTTTGGTTATAGTTCATGGTAATTCAAAAAACAGTCTTTGGGGTGCAAAGCAACTTCACATTTATTACATCTAAAGTTAACTTTTTTGTGACAAGAAGCGCACCTGGTTTGTTTTTCTTGGTATACAATTACATGATCCAAGCGGTCATATCTAGAATACTCGTAAAGGTTTTGTGGTGGTTTTGACGGATTTTTTTTGTTATACGTCTGTGTGTTTCCAAAAGTTTAGTAGTTATAGATCTTCTAAATGTTAGTTGGTCCAATCGTCCTCTTTTAAGATTGTGGAGGTGCCGTGCATTTTGTACGGCCATATCAACACAGTGACAGATCAATGGATAATACCATTTTTTCCACGTATATTGATACGGTACTGCCCTATGTTTTGGTCACTACGGTCTACCCCTTCCATGTTCTCATTATACGCTTTGATTAAATTTAGTTGATCTATGTAAATATATTTCTTGTGAGAGTGTGAGAACCGTTTTGCTTTATTCAGGGGGGGAACTGACAGAGCATTCGATGCAATAGCCATGACATTATTATCATGCCATTTGGATACAATAATTTCCTTATCGGCTAGTAGATAGTGAAAAGTTCCTCTCTCTTGTTTATTCAGTATTTTTTGAGCAACTAAAGAACACTGAGGTACTCGGTTATCACGTATCGTACCGGTTGCTATTATATTCCTGAGTGTTAGTTCCTTCAGTATAGTAGTAATATAAATGAAAATTTTTGAATCATGTGGTCTCTAATGTATCAGCATACTAAAGTACTACTGCAGCACCTAACCCTAAATCTTTGTAGCGATCTTGGAGTTTAGTATTTGATCCTTGATAAGGTTTAAAGTAAACGATATACCCAAGTCTTGTCGTACCGACCCAAAATTTATACCCCCATCGAATCTGTTTTCTTCTTATAAATTGTTTGCAGCCATGGTGACCATAATATGGCACCATGGCTTCATCAACGCAATGATTTTCTTCCACAGGCCAATGCTCTAGAAATTTTTTATTTAGAATGTCAAATAGAGGCATTACTTTTGAATATTTGTCGTTTTGGTCTAAATTATTATTATTATTATTGCAGTAGAAATTTGTAGTAATATGTTGAAAACGGTTTCTAGACATAGCTTTAACTACATGTTTATTATTTGTATCAGCAGAATTCTCCTAATACAATCTTCTTCGGGATACGGAAAAGTACCCACTAAGAAGCAAAACTCCAATGTAGCAAAACATCTCATCTGATGTGATGTCGCCAATTCAATTTTTTTGTAGAGCGTAGGTGTTGCTGAGCGTTTATTACTGATTGTATAAATAGGTTCTTATGGTGAAAAGTCTGCCTGCAGGTCTTCCTTTGTAAAACGAAATTGCTTCATTTTTTTGGGTTTACGTTGCACAAAAGTAGCTATTGGTTTATCGTTATCGTTGTCCCAGTTTTCAGAATTTGGTTGTTCTTCTACTTCAGGTATGTCCTTCTGGACAACGCATTTGTCTTTACTCAAATCTTTGTCTGAACTATATTTAACTTCAACTTCTGCTCGAAGTTGAGTTCCGGGCAAGTTACTTATGACAACAGTTTCTTCTTGGCCCGAGTCTTCGTCTCTATTGTCTTCATTTGCGTTAATCGGGGGAAAAATATTTATCTTATCAAGTGGTTTTGGCACATTCATACTTTTAATCTCATCAACAAGCTCATTTAGAGTCAGAGGGCTGTGCCAGAAACTGAAATCAACAGAAAGTAAACTTTCAATAATTCTGATTCGTTAGATACGCGCACAAAAAATAAACAAATAATAAACAATGTAAATAACACACGATTGAGTACCAATGCAACAATTTTGTATCTGGAAATCCTTCTATTTTGCTTATACCTTCCGCTAACCAACCACAAACGTTATAATCTAACTGTATGTGACGATTACGCACTAGTCATTGTTCAATTTTACTGCATGCATAATATGAACGAGGAATAGTAAGTATAATAGATAATCCTATTGTCCTTTTAAAAAAACGGCCATCTGATGACACATGCATCATGTGTAAACAATATTGCATATGTGCGAATAAAGTCATTTATAAACTGTACATCGCTCTGATACTAATAACCCAGCAAGAGCGCATAAAAGGGTCTTTGTTCAAAACATAAATGTTATTAAAAAAGCTAAAATCGATTACAGCAAATAACAAATATTAAATGTCGAAAATGATTTAAAAATGCGTAGGGCGTTTTACTTGTCAGCATTGCAACAATTGCACTTGACAGTTATCCTTCTGAAAGGTCACAAGTTACATTTCACAGTTAGTACTTAATTAGAATTCCTCAAGAATCCAATACTTTTGTTATTTATAAATTATCTAGCTATCCCGGCAAATTTAGATCAATGGTCATAAATGTTTGCAGATGGTTCTGCTTTGCTGTTCTCTTCCTTGAAATGGGATCGAAACTTTGAAATCTTACTTTTTTATAGTTTCCAGACATGTTTGAATTTACTAACGCATTAACTTCTTCTTTCATTTACCAATTACTAAATATTAATCATAACTATTACAAATTTTCTAAGGTATACCATAATTTTACAGGGATTATACCGGAATATCACCGCTTTGAACATAAAAGTAAATTAAAAATTGTATTTAAAACTCAGATTTGTCTAAATGAATACGAGATGAATCAGATATCCTCCAAAATGCAGAATTAGCTGCTTAAACTTCTTAATTTTATCTTTAATTAAAACTAAATTGTATTGTTTATTTCTTATCTATAGTTTGCAAACTTGTTTGAATTCACTAACATTTTCATTTACAAAATGTATTAAGTAATAACTAATTTTTTTCTTATAACTTTTAAATAATTTTCTAATATACATCATAATTTTACAGCGATGATACCGGAATATTACCATCGCCTTGATCATTTGTATATTTATGCAGTAGCCGTACGTTTTGGGCAACATCTTAAGAATTAGATTAGGTTTGTTTTTTTCTGGGTTCTTCAAATTTTATAACTGATTTTAACCATAATTTGACTTTAAATATTTCTACATTATTGTTACTCTTTATTAGATTAAAGAAAAACGGTTGTTGTGTCTACTCTGTTCCTTTTGTTTTCCTCAAGTGCATACGTATGTCAAGTTAATCTATTGCCATCAAGTTTTTTTTGTAGTTTTTTATATTAATTGTTTGTAGTTTGTTTTCTGGTATTTTATCAAAATTAAATAATATTGAATAATGATATTATTTTTTAACATAGTGTGGAACAAACTCTTTCTGTGAAGGTTCTCCTGCTTCTGCCTTGTTTACTGCAATTTAAAAGAGATTTTGTGTTGTGACATTTTGTTTTTCAGATCTGTCCTCAATCCCTGTAAGGTTGTTTATTTTTGTTCTTTTTCTCTTAGATTAGATTTCTTAAAAATCGTTTTGGACTTGGAATTCGTTACTTATAACCAGCTACATATTTTTGTCGTCTTGTGAGTTTAGCATTTTGTGAAATTCTGATGTATCATTGACACGGATAACGTTAATATGTGTAATATTTATGATCCTAGGCAGGGACGTATTTAAAGACCTTGGACCTCTTCTAGATGTGTGAATATTTCAAAAAAACTTAAGTAGCTTGTTAAGGCTAGTTGTTTGCCATTGACTTGCCTTGTGGGTATTCGAAAGTTTGCGCAAACGGACAAACACTACACAGGTCCTTGCTAAATATAAATAAGAGTTTTTGGGCTTTTGACCACCCTCTATAATTATGGAATAGGTCAAATATTGTGCTTGTATCAGCGATCTAAATGATACAATCAGCAATCTAAAATGAACATTTTGAGAAGGTTTTTGCGCGCTACAATTTTAGTTTTTTCGATCAAACTCAAAAAATCAATATTCTTTAGCTCAAAAATAGGTTTTTTAGAAACAAATAAATTTGCTTAGATTGACGAAAATCCACGAGAACAAGAGTCTGTAATAGACATTAATGCTGTTTAGTTTTTGACGCTTGACATTTTGTGTTTCATGTCGCAAATTAATGCATTCACATAGCGCGTCTTTTTTGCAGCAAAAATTTTAGTCCTATCCTGCCAATTACTCAGGTTGATAGTTTTTGAGAAAAATCGTCACAAAAAAGCAAATTTTTGGAAATTTTTATGTAGCCATTTCGAGGCTGTAGAAATTTCCGACGCTTTAACTTAAGAAATGTAGGTCCATCTAATTCACTTAATAAAATGGGTGTCCTTCAGTGGCTACTGGATTTGTAAAATCATATCTCAAAAAATATCAATTTTTCAAGTTTGATCAAAAGGATTAAAATTGTAGCTCGCAAAATTCCCCGCAAAACGATTATTTTAGGTCACAAGTTGCAATCGATTAAAGGAAATTAATTTAGTGATTATAAGACGGTTACGAAATTCCAACAACTCAGTTTTGTGTTTAGCCTATAAGGTTTTTTCTGTTTATGTGATTCTTTCACACTTATGCCATGTCTCCTGGACTGTTAATTGTTTTGTTAATTTTTAATTTAAAAAAATATTTTAAACGAATTTTATTATTATTTATTTCATATTTAAATATTTAATTTAAATGTTTTTTTCATATACAGTGTGTTTGCACTTCTTTTTAACACGAGGTACTATGCACTGTTCTTAATGGTTTTAGCATAAGTGGTTTTGGTAAATCATCATTAAGAACGGAGATTATTTTTTTGGTTTTATAAGTTTTTGAGTCCAATTATTGTTACCTCTCCGTCTCATTAATATGCAGGTATCAAATTTTTAATCAATGTCACTTTTATTGTTGTTTTTGTTGTTAGTTTTAATACTATTTAATTAGTGGAGTCGCGTTTAAAATGTGTGAATAGTTATAAACATTTAGTAAATACTAAAAGTACGTAATAAATTAAAAAGATTAATGCAAATGAGAAACTTAAAAAAATTACAGTAAATGTTCAAAATTGTTGCCATTATTTTCAGCATAAAGCTGCGCTCGTCTCCCATTAAAAGGAATGATTCAACTTCGCGAAGACTCTGTATTAAATTAAAATGTTTTATTAACACTTATCTCAAATATTTTTCTAATATGTACCATAAATATTTTTAAAATATTTACTAAAAACATTTTCCAAGTACCATTTAAATATACAAGGATGTATTGATATCTAGTTAGCCTAGACCAGTTTCTTGCATAAACAAAATATTGCGTTACCATAGCAACAAACAATAACTTATTAGAAGTGTCAGTGTAAAGTTTGACGTCAAAAAGTAAACCAGAGTCACGCAATAAATTAAATGAAAAAAGATGTCCACCGAAATTGTGAAAATCAAAAATTTGAGTATCGAGCCATCATCAAGTACCTGTATTTAAAAGGGTTAAGAGGTAAGCAGATTTACGAAGATATGCTTAATACCCTTGGTGATCAATGTCCTTCGTATGCGACCGTCAAAATTGGAATGCAAGCTTCAAAAGAGGTAAATTTTCCATTGAAGATGATGACCGATCGGGAAGGCCAGTTTCTGTGTCAGTCCCCGAAAATATCGATGCAGTTCATGACATGATTTTATCAGACCGTCGAATTGGGCTAAAACGGATATCTGAAGCACTGAATATTTCATACGAACGCGTTCATCATATGGTTCACGTCAATTTGGACATGAGAAAATTGCTGCAAAATGGATCCCCAAATGTTTGAATGTTGACCAAAAGCGTGCAAGGGTAGAAGCATCGCGTTCGATCTGTGCTCGATTTGAAAACGATGTAGACTTCTTAAACCGAATTGTTACTATGGATGAGACTTGGGTACATTTCTACGATCAAGAAACAAAGCAACAATCGATGGAATGGCGACACTCTGGTTCTCCAAGACCTAAGAAGTTTCGTGTCCAAAAATCTGCTGGAAAAGTTCTTGCTTCAGTTTTTTGGGATTGCCATGGAGTAATCATGATTGATTTTTTGGATAAGGGTAGAACAATAACTGGAGATTACTATTCGACATTACTGACCACTCTATGCAAAAATATTAAAGAGAAAAGACGCGGAAAGCTATCCAAAGGTGTTTTGTTTTTGCAGGACAACGCCCTGCACACAAATCTCATGTTGCCATGCAAAAATTCGTGATTTAGGGTTTGAATTACTAGAACACCCCCTTTATTCACATGATTTGGCTCGTCCGACTATCACCTCTAAAGTGTAAAAGGTCGTACATTTTCTTCGAACAAGGAGGTAATAGAAGCTGTTTGCAGAGCAAGAAGAAACATTTTTTTTGAAAGGTCTAGAGACGTTGCAGGTTCGCTGTAATAAATGTATCCAATCAAGAGGAGAATATGTTGAGTAATCAAATATTTTGACATTGAATTTTTGTTTGGTTCTATAGTAGGCTAAGAATTTTTCAATATATCCTCGTAGTGACGTATTAGGAGCATACGAAAAACGTAAACTATAAAACAAAACTGATCCGCGCAAATGTTGAAGTATTAAAACGACGTTAATATTTACTCCCTTTTGCATTCATGAGTATTACACATGACGTGTTTATTTGGGGTATCTGCCTCTAAAACCCTCTAAACATTAAGTTGAAGTTTATTAAAATACGTTTTAAAATAATTATATTTAATATAAATTTTCGTGTACTTTTCGCAATATTCACAAGCATCGGGCATTAAGGTGTAATTTTACACGTGGCGTAAAACCGCTTGCCGTTACAATTTGTTGCAATTAAGAATACTAACAACGTACCCTCTTAATAAAATTACTAATTTTCGACGTAATGAAAGAGAAGAAAAAAAATTGGTTAATTAAATCGTGGCTACCTAATTTGTAATAAAAGTGAAATAGTGAATTGGGCCAATCTATTAACCCTTCACTTTCTACCAACCGCATCAAAGGATAATGGAGGTATGGACTTTGAATGCCGCCGCTTTTGTTGTTACAGCTTGTTAGACCCGTCGATAAACCGTATTTGTACATTATTTTAATTTCAATTATTTTTTACGAAACATGCAACAAGACTAGCAGTTTACGTTCTTGTCGAAAACGTTGCAGTTTTTTTTAATTTTATTAGAAATACATAACCTAAAAAATACAAAGCTTATTATTTATTTAAAAAAAGAGAACTGATATAAATTTCAAATTAATAGAATATTGACGAAGTTAATGCGAATTTTTTAATTTATTTTTGTATGTTTATAATTAATTAATTTCAATATTTTTTGTGATTTTGAGTAAATTAAATAATATCCCTAGCATCATCGTCATCATACACTACAGTTTTAATAATGGAAATATTAATTGATCATTAAATGAATTTCTTAACTAACATAATTATATCATTCAAATGACAATTATTAAAAAAAAGGTTTCTACTACATTTATTAAAATATATGGGGTAGAACAACCAAAATCAAAGCGAGGTAATTACAAACACTAAAACCAGAATTCTGGTAAACTTTACGGTTTGTTCTAAAAATTACGAAAATAGTTCAATCTAATTTATTTAATTAAATTCAACCTTATAGTTTCTTTCCCACAGCTTTTTTTACTGTCGTGCCAATTCAAAACTTTCGATGATCAGTAGGTTACAGTGATACTAAATTACATTTAATAATGATGTAAACCTACCTAATATAATCTCGCAACACACTTTTACTTTTATTGGAATCAAATCAAATGCGATTCACATACAAAAATTCCACGTCATTTGCATTTAGAAATTAATGTCGATAATTGTCAGATCGTAGAAAAAGAAAATCGTTTTATGTCCTCGTTTATGAGTTTGGGTGTTTAAATAATATTTTATTATCAACTTTATTACAATAATTTATTATGTAGCTTTTGACTTTCTCTCTCCTACTTGTTTAATTAAAAACCGTTTTTTATTAAATACCATTGTATCAAAATTAGAACGACAATTAATTGATGACATCAACCATATTCGAATTTTGGTGTACAAAATGTATTAACTTTGACAATTTCATAATGATGCGACTTAAATAAAAAATAAACAAATTACATCAATAAATCCTCTACGCTTAAGGGCAATTATGTTATTTTCAACTTTTGGTGTCTTATCGTACTTTCTTCTTTGTTTTGTGTTTTTAATATAAATACTAAAAGCTTGGGAAGTATGTGTGACAGAAAGGATTTTAGTGCACAAAAAAATAAATTGAATTTGGGTTGAATTACAATGTTTAATAACATTGATAATAAAAATGTTTTTTTTTTACGAATCTACGTGATGTAATTAGAATAAGAAGGATACTGAAAATATTGCGATGTTATTGCATTTAAGCCAGTCCCATAATCCTCGAAAAGTCCTTAAAACGCCATCCTAGATTGATTAAAACCCCATTTAAGGCAAAAATTTTTATTCTTTGTAAATCGGCTATGTTAGGAAAGATCATTGAATCCTGCTGAAAGTTGGAAAGTTGATCCTATGTAATGATGATCTTCAATCATTGTTAAGTGTTCCGCAACATCAGTAATCTTCCCAATTAAAGAAAACTTGTATAAGGTGTGATAAATAAAGGATGAAAATGGGTGGTTTAAACAAAGTTAATTATAAAAAGTTGGGTTATGAATCAAAACAAAATTTAAAGACAAATTGCAAAACGGCGCAATACTCTTTCAAGAAAAGAAAGACAAGGAAGAAAGGGCAAGAAAACAGAAAAAGAAAGGCAGTAATTAACAAATAATTAAGAAAAATTAATTATAAAAATTAAAGAAAACTGCAGAAAAACTAAAGGTTCAGAAAAACATCCGGTAGATGGCAGCACAAAAATCGACGCACTTAAATCTACTGATTTTTTATAATTATTTCTAGTGACTCCCGGTATATAAAGACATCAAGCTATTATATCTGTTGGTGGTACTGTTGTACCGATTAGTTTGGTTCATTTTTAGCTCGGTGTCAGTGTAACCATTCTTCTTAAAAACTTTTACAAGGTGCATCTGCTACATCACCAAACTTTAAAATCAAGTACGCAGCACATCGAACGCTCAAACTAGCTCAACGGCGAGGGGGTGGATTTAGAATTGTCTATCACTTACTTTTAACAAAGACTAAAGGTCCTTAATTCGAATTACAGTTAGGATTGCCAGTTCACCAAAGAAAAGGGAGAAACGTAAACACTTGAAGCAATAAAACAGTAAAACCTTTACTATCGGTTCTCTATTAACTTTAAATTCTACACGGGTTATTCCACGGCGTCTTAATTCTAAACCGTTTTTTGTATCATAACCACGACAAAAAAATCACAAACAGACCCCGGTACCGGGCGAAACGAAAGATTTTTCTACCGCGTTCCTAAAACTATTTTACAAATTTGGTTCAAACATGCTAAACCGCCGAACAAAATTTAATACAAATAAAAAAATAAGATTACCCTAGACGCTACCTAACCTAAGTCAATCACGCGTACCCACATAGAAGGTCACTTAACACAGAAGTTTCTGAAATAATCTTACTTTTTTTTCTTCTAATCCATAAAACGAAGAATAACCCACTAATCAAAGAACAATCCACTAGTCGAAGAATAATCCACTAGTCGAAGAATAATCCACTCGTCGAAGAATAAACCACTCGGAACCATTTGTATTATTCTGAAGATCTCGTGTCAAATGCATTCTACGGTAATGCATTTTTCTTTTTTTTGTGAATACACACTTAGCTTAACCTTGCACTCGCGTCCTCGAACATTTTGCACGTAATTAAACGTATACTTTTGGCACTTACAATACTTAAGCGGTTGTTTTAATTTTGTTTAAAAACAACATAAATCCGCACTATTCGGTACATGTCAAATAATTACATGTCACTTGTCGAGAGTCTGCTTAAAAACTAAAACTTAAAAATTATTAACACTCATAAGGTAAAAGAGTCTCCCCTCTTATCATTTTTTACACAAAAAACGTTACAAAAAATTATTGCGCTAACATTTTCTCAGAAATAACAAACGAAACCGAACACTCAGCATTTTTAAACGCGGGTACAATCTGTGTGTTATTTATTTAGTCAAATCGAGTCTTTATTTTATTGATAAAGGTGGCCGTCACCGAGCTGTTTTCCAGGGAATAATCACAGAAACCTCGAGATAGCAAAACAAAATGCGACATGCGATGTTTAAATTTGAAGAAATCGGGTGTAAAAACTATTGAAATAAGCGATTCGACAAAATCCTAATTGCGTGAACGTAACTATAACAGTCTCTACACCGCTGATCTACAGAAAATATATCAAATGACAAAAACAATATTCCGACAAACATGACCATAAAACACACGTGCATTGCAACGTAGCGAAATAATTTGATACTATAATACATTCCAATTCAAAAGAGCTTTTACGAACCAAAATTATTTGCGCGTACAAACAAACAGTTTTTTACCCAAACAGAGATGATGCTTATTGTTTCAGCTCAGTATATTAATATGTTTATAAGAGCCTTCTTCTGCATACGATGCTTGTGTCTTCTTTTTGAATACTGCCTGTTTGCTTTCTGTTCTCGGCATCATTACGTGCAGGAACGGTAGATTTACATTTTGCTCTATATCCATGGTAAACTTGATTGTACTGTGCGTCAAATTTATGAGGTCATTGAATTGGTACAGTTTTTATATTTCGTTTTACCATATTACAATAGGTGGGCACATCGTAGTCTGCCCATTAGTTTTACTTTGCTGGTTCCAATGACTTCATCTTTGAATACCTCCATAAATAAATTGGCTATAATGGGTGACAAAGAACTTCACATTGCTGTTCTAATATTTTCTCATTTTATTTTTATTTCTCATTGTACAAAAAAAAATTTTTGAACAAGCAGAACTTACGTTAGTGAAGAGCGACGTTGCATCAAAACTCAATAAAATGTGTGTAGGTTCAAGCTTGAGCGTAGACAGGATATCACAAAATGTTGTGAATTTTTCACATACGATGTAATCTTCTTGGTTTGACTTTTGACTTCTGAAGATGACTCACAATAATTTTTGATTTGAAACTAGTAAATAAATAATAAATAAATAACTAATATTGGATTGCTTAAAGCGTAAATAATTTATATAAGTTTTATTTATTTAAGCAACTTATTTAGTGATAATGCGTATGAAGCTCGAGTACATATGACATAAAACGGCTTGGTCTCTAATATTAAAGTAAATTTTTATTCGGTGTACGCTCTACAACCGAACGTTTTTAACCAGTTCAATACGAGCTCGAGCGCTTTACTTAGAGAGGTTGACCCGGCAACAAAAGGCCTTTTGGGTATGCGAGAGGTACTCGCCCCTTTAATCCTAGTTTAAATTAGTTTAAATTACCGTGTGTAAGTGATAAGTGTACGCAGAGTCTTCTTAGTAGCCAATCCTCATTTGGAATTATAACTTTTACTTGGGTGTAACTAAACTTTATCTGAAGAAAAATTAATTAAAAGTTTTATTTATTGTTAACCGAGGCTGTTGCTAACGCACGTAACTATATGCGACAGTCTCTCTATGTCTGTCACATTTTCCTAGTACTTTAAGATTTGTTTGTTGTATTGAATTGTCTGTCTTTCTCTCTTGTTTGTGTTGCATTTAGCGTATTAGACTTTAAGTAAAACCTGTTGATCTCCTGTTGGTCGGTTTTATTTCTTTCTTTTACCCAGCAGGTGGCGCCTTGTTAAACAACAGTATAATTTTTTATAGTACTTTTGAGACCTCCGCGATTTTTCGACGAAACCGGACGCTGCTGCTCTAACTATTATAAATACTTTATCCTCCACAAACTTAATGCGCTACATCGAGCTGAATTTCTTTTGGTTGTTTTTTTTTAGGTCGTTCCTCTAGAGCCATCATTTTTTTGTATTTGTAAACCATAACCGTTACATCAAGTACGTCTGTAACTTTTTTGTTTTGTGTGACTACTAGCTTTGCCAGTGTGTTTTGTGTAGTGTGCTGTTTTTTGAACCATAAATCATAGTAGAATAGTAGTTAAAATTGCAAGTACAAGAAAAGAAATTTTTGAAAATAACGTTAAAAGAAATTGCTAGTGTTGTACACCAAATGCAAGAAAAGAACTGAATATTTCAACAAATTGAGCTGAATTCTAGAGCGCATCATTTCTTAAACATTCCAAGTTCAATGCAATGGAAGTAAAAATTTTCAAAAAAATTTTTGTTGGGTGTATAAATTGAAGAGTCGACCATAAATTTTCCAAGTCAATTGCTGATTTATTCTTGTAAATTTTCAAACTACTCTATTTGTTCAAAGTTAAATTTTATCAAATAATATCGTAAAATCGGAAGATCGTATCTTGTGATCTGATCGTAGCAAAATATTTTACAGATAGGTATTATGTGCAATTCTGTAGCTTTGTCAAATTTTTTAAGGTCTGTCCGTAAAGATTTACAAAAAATCGTAAATACTTACAAAAATCTGTAACACACAAAATTGGAAATTTTTACACTACGATTGCTACGATTTGTACACATCATTGCAGGCTTAGTATTTTTAAACTAGAATGCAACACTTAAGAAGCTCCGGCTTTGCAAAAAGCTATTTACGTGTATGTAATCTGTGACGAAACGCTCGCTTGTCCCGCAATTATCACATTCGTTACAAAAAATCAAGTTTCGTTAGATATTACATACAAGAATTTTTCTAATTTTGACAAAAACAAAGTAAACGTTAAATTCAACGTACAATATGCAGTACATACGAGGATGTATTGATATCTAGTTAGCCTAGACCAGTTCCTTGCATAAACAAAATATTGCGTTACCATAGCAACGAACAATAACTTATTAGAAGTGTCAGTGTAAAGTTTGACGTCAAAAAAGTAAACCAGAGTCATGAAATAAATTAAATGAAAAAAGATGTCCACCGAAATTGTGAAAATCGAAAAATTGGAGTATCGAGCCATCATCAAGTACCTGTATTTAAAAGGGTTAAGAGGTAAGCAGATTTACAAAGATATTCTTAATACCCTTGGTGATCAACGTCCTTCGTATGCGACCGTCAAAAATTGGAATGCAAGCTTCAAAAGAGGTAAATTTTCTATTGAAGATGATGGCCGATCGGAAAGGACAGTTACTGTGTCAGTCAAAATTGGGCTAAAACTCATATCTGAAGCACTGAATATTTCATACGAACGCGTTCATCATATGGTTCACGTCAATTTGGACATGAGAAAAATTGCTGCAAAATGGATCCCCAAATGTTTGAATGTTGACCAAAAGCGTGCAAGGGTAGAAGCATCGCGTTCGATCTGTGCTCGATTTGAAAACGAAGTAGACTTCTTAAACCGAATTGTTACTATGAATGAGACTTGGGTACATTTCTACGATCCAGAAACAAAGCAACAATCGATGGAATGGCGACACTCTGGTTCTCCAAGACCTAAGAAGTTTCGTGCCCAAAAATCTGCTGGAAAAGTTCTTGCTTCAGTTTTTTGGAATTGCCATAGAGTAATCATGATTGATTTTTTGGATAAAGGTAGATCAATAACATTCGACATTACTGACCACTCTACAGGAAATTATTAAAGAGAAAAGACGCGGAAAGCTAATTAAAGGTGTTTTGTTTTTGCAGGACAACGCCCCTGCACACAAATCTCATGTTGCCATGCAAAAAATTGGTGATTTAAAGTTTAAAAGGTCTTACATTTTCTTCCAACAAGGAGGTAATAGAAGCTGTAGAGGTCTGGTTTGCAGAGCAAGAAGAAACATTTTTTTTGAAAGGTCTAGAGACGTTGCAGGTTTGCTGTAATAAATGTATCCAATTAAGAGGAGAATATGTTGAGTAATAAAATATTTTGACATTGAAATTTTGTTTGGTTCTATAGTAGGCTAAGAATTTTTCAATATATCCTCGTAATGAAATTAAACATGATATACATGGTTTGAGAAATATCAACTGATTTACTCTTATAAATCTGGTTTGAATAGAGTTTTTTTGCAACTTGTGACATAAGAAATAAAAAAATAAGTAGTTACGAAAAGTGTACTTTGTAACTAGTTAAGTATACTTTTCGTAACTAGTTAGTAGATGGTTTCAAAACCTACATTGATTATAAAAAGTGTCACTTTTCATGTCAAAATTAGAAAAATTTTTTTTTCACTATATTTTACCACCATTTTTAGAGCATAGACTTATTAACGATATTCAAGCAACTCATTTCTTTTAATTTATACATCCACCGTATTGTATGCTTAATTAAAATAGTATATTAAAGAACTAGTTTCAGAAGACGCATTTTTAAGACGAGTACAGTTTAGAAAACGAGCCGCGAAGCGAAAGTTTTCGAAAGTACGAGTCGCTAAAATGCCTTCTGAAACGAATTCTTTATACTATTTTTTCTATTTGGGCTTTTCAGAATGATTTTAAAATATAGTTTCTCGAGTTTTTAAATTTAGGGAATTTTGAAGTGTAATTGCTAAGGTGGCAATATTTTCATTAAACTTTGGTTTAAATGCTAGTTTAAGTTTAATTAGTACATTTATTATATGTTTCATTAAAAAAAATGGGTGGAAATAAAAATAAGTAGATAAATAAATCTACTGAACATTAATTATGATTTAAATTAATGCACACCGAACGTAATGACAGCTTGGACGTTATCAGTGTTACCACCGTTCAGAATAAAAATTGTTCTTTTTCTATAAAAGAACTCAAATTTCTATAAAAGAACTTATTTGGGTGTTTTTATAGCTCTGTAAGCGACCCAAAATAGAAAAACATTATTATTGCACATTTTAATTTATTGTATTAATAATTTTTTATTACAGTAAAAGGTTTTCTTTTAATCGACATCATATAGTTACACTATGGTTACTTAAGGGCTTTATCATTAGTGTTATTATTCTTGGATGAGTAGATAAAGCTATTGTGGCCAGACGCTGATGACATCTGTTAATTTCCCAGTCTAGACTAGTGTTTACTTAGTTACATAGAAAAACCTTTCAATTGTATAATTCTCAACATAAACAAGGACGATTTTAAATTATATAAAATTTAATCAAACATCATTTAAATTTATCAAAATGCAGCAACTATTAATATTTAACGTGGTACATTTAAAAATTTTCGTTTGTGTATAAATATGCATGAGTGATGGAAATGTGAACGAGCGTTTTGCAGAAGAATTGAATATTTTTGTGAACAACGTTATGTATTTACTTTTAATTAAATTAAGGTTTACAGAGGCTGATTTGATGTTGATATTAAATTACTCGTGCAATGTAATTTGGCTTAAAAAATTATGGTTGAAAGCAAACAAATACGAAAGCAAAATAAACATGACATATTTTTAAAAGCTCATTTGTTGATTAATTGTAACAATTCTACGGTTTCCAAAATTTTCATTTTCATCTTTATTTATAAATAAAGAGAAACCGAAACACAACCCAAAAAAGGAAACTGCTTAATATTAGAACTTCTTTTACCAATATTAAAGTAGTGATAGTATATTCAAATTTGAAATTAAATGAGGTGAGTTAAGGATCAAATGAGTGCTTGAAAACTATTTACACTATGACAGGTATCTGAAGACACTTAATAACATTATGTGAGTAGTTTTGTAGACTTTTTCTAAACATAAAATAAAAAAAAAAGTTTTGAAAGCATATGTATTTTTATAGAATCATTCACTTTCTTATGGCAATGTTACATATTATCATTAGTTCTTTTTGTTCTTGTGTTTGTAATGTTTTCTTTTCGTTTAGTTTAAATTTTTAATTATTGTATTTTCTTGCACCTTTTCTATTTTTGGCATTCTCAGATGCCTGCTCAATGCATTAGACCCTTTGGTTTTCCTTAGCTTCTCATTGGCTATGTCAAAATTATATACCTGTATATACAGTGTTTTTGCTGAAACAATTCTTATACACGACTTTCCATTTTCTATGTACAAATGAAATATGGTTTTTCTCTGCTTGAACAGAAGTTTCAACACTTTTCTTATTACCCTTGCATTAACGATCTGTAACGGTTAAATAGATCACTTTCCTACAAAACATTCTTTTTTGGTCTTATAATTCAATTGCCAAAGTTAGGCAACTCACGATTCACCGGTGTTAAAGCGATAGTGTTTTGTCGTCTTTTCGAAATTGACAAATACATCGGAAAAACTCCGAAATGCATTGTGGGAATTTATTAAAACGAACGTCCTTTGTGGCTTATGGGTTTCCGGGAAAAAAAAAGATTTCCTGTACCGCAACCAGCCATGTTGCATTGCTAAACGAAAAGAAACCTCGTGTGAAGTTTTTAGTAAATTCTGTCCGTAAGAACGAGGGTTTCTTAATAAATAATGTGTGCATCTCTACCATTCGAACGTGGGACGCATTTGAGACGTCTTTTATAAAGCTCGTTCTATTCCACAGATAAATATAAGAAATTAGATTGATGCTTGCCCCACAAAGAGCATATTTACCGGTAAATGTTTTCTTACAAAGATTTTTTTTTCTCCTCCTTCTTTACTCTCATTACTGCTGGTTCTCGCGTGTATGGCAACGTTCCACATTGCCACAAGGTGCGAGCGCATCTGGTTAACGTCCTTGGGTTAAACACTACCAATTGGGTGCGAAGGCCGAGAAGATCTCGTTCCACCATCTAAAAGGGGGTGCGGGAAAGCAGCCACCTATTCCGGTACGCACGACCTTCTGTGGGAATGATCTACTTCGCGGGAATTTTGCACCACCTCTAAAGATTCTTTGCCATCGAACAGATCGTACAAATTCTATTATTCTTTCCTTCTCGTGTTGTCGGCACTACCCCAAGAAAAAAACGTTAAATCAGTGATCGGTCTCGCGTTTTATCCTAAAATTTAAGCACATAGTAATTAACTTCAAAGACATTGCTGTTGCGGCTTCTTGTACCTGGTATATGTCGCTGATAGAAATGTACCAATTAAGCACAACCGAGAGTTGTTAGTTCATTAAATCATTGCATGATATATCAATCGCGTGGTAGTAAATAATTCATTCTGTTCGGGACGTGTAAAGGAAAATCCTTTTATTTCTATTAAAATAACCGTCTTGAAAGGGAAATTTCGTTTCGGAACCGCGTGAGTGCACTCTCGTAGTACATGAGACCTCGGTTTGCGTCTTAATTACACGCGAGTTACAATCAATGTCACAACAACCGCCATATTTATAGAGCATTGGCGTGCGGTCAGTGCAGTTACATTTTTAAGTTGCGAACTAAGCAGTGGCGGCGTGAAAATATTTTAGTTTAGCTAAACTGCATATTTGTTGTTTTCTACGTAAATGTTAATTGTTGCTGTGTGTTCAGGTACTCTAATTCAGTACACATTAAGTTATTTGTATGTAAATATTCTTATTACTGGCAAAATATATGTTTTTTTTGTATTGGAGGATTTTCTTGCATTTAGCGTGAACTAAACTGGATTTTGAACATTGAACTTGGCGCCCAAATAAATAAAATTTCTAGTACGATAAGAACCCAACGTGTAACGACTCAGCCCACAACCCAAACTCTCCGACTACTGGGTATTTTTATAACTGCTGATTCGTACTTTAGTATCTTGTTCAATCTTCCTACCCTAGTACATCACAACTCTAGTAACCCGGGAAATAGGTCTTATTTTTCTGTTACTAGTTTAAATTTATGTTTTTTATTACAATATCTTTTATTATCATTTAAAACAATCCAGTTAATATAGCAAATATTATAGCTAGCTCACCTTAGCCTCCACAAAAATTGTTTTATTTACGTTTACGCACGAAAGAAAACAGTTAGCACAGACTAGCACAATTTTGCGCAACGCTAGCACACTTTTAATAACAGAGTTATTGAGGTTTGAATCTGGAAAAACTAAGGCAATCTTATTTTATTTTTATTTCTAGTTTCTTGTTTTATTCTAAACAAAAAGTGTCTCTTAAATTTTTTGAAAAAAATTAACCAGTTCGCAGCAAAAAAATATTTTACGAACAACTACAGAGATACATCGGCATAAAAGGGAAATGCAAAACTAATTTATCTAGTAGACAGCTATTAGTGATAGTGACAATTAAATTTGTATCACGCTGTCAGTTTGTAAATTTTTAAAATTGAATGCATAATTTTGTGTTGCTAGGCCAATTCTGTAGTCCTCCTGGACCTATCCAATGATTTGGATATGTTTGAGTTGAATGCTGACGTGCTGCTTGACTAAAATAGGCGGGAGCCCCATCGTGCATAAAAAACATATCCCTTCTCACACCCAAAGAAACTTCCTCCAGCAGTAGGAGGTAGAAAATGAAGGCCAATTAAATAATCCTGAACAACTCCGACCCATACGTTAGGAGAAGACTGTTCTTGGTGGATAGCTTGGACAATAGCGTGAGGGTTTTTATCAGCCCATATGTGGTTATTATAAAAATTAATAATCTTGTCCTGAGAAAAAGTGCATTTGTCTGTGAATTCGATTGTCTTCAGAAAGTCATTATTTATTCTAATCATTTCCAGCATCCAATTGGAAAATTCAAGATGGTTTAGAAAATATTTCGGTAACGCTGCCTGTACTCGTAGATGGTAAGGGTATAAGAGTTGATGAAGTCAGGCAAAAATATTATTTAAAATATTATTTTTTTTAAAAAAAATTTAAAAAAAAAAAAAAAAAAAAAAAAAAAAAAAAAAAAAAAAAAAAAAAAAAAAAAAAAAAAAAAAAAAAAAAAAAAAAAAAAAAAAAAAAAAAAAAAAAAAAAAAAAAAAAAAAAAAAAAAAAAAAAAAAAAAAAAAAAAAAAAAAAAAAAAAAAAAAAAAAAAAAAAAAAAAAAAAAAAAAAAAAAAAAAAAAAAAAAAAAAAAAAAAAAAAAAAAAAAAAAAAAAAAAAAAAAAAAAAAAAAAAAAAAAAAAAAAAAAAAAAAAAAAAAAAAAAAAAAAAAAAAAAAAAAAAAAAAAAAAAAAAAAAAAAAAAAAAAAAAAAAAAAAATAAAAAAAAGGTGAAAAGACTAATATTGAGGTGTAGAATACAGAAATACCATCAGTTGTCATCAAAATATTACTGTAAAATTATTGCCCACGTTTAGAGTTTTGGGAAAAAAGTTTCAAATGGGAAAAAGTAGTTTAAACAGCAATTTTGAAAATTCGAAGAAACGGCTAGTACTACAGTATTCTACGCATTGATTTACATAATATTATGTTAAAAACCCACACAAAATTTTTGTCAATTTTTGTCAAAAGACCAAAGACTATAGTCTGGGTATAAAATCGGGGAAAAAAATTTTGCTTTCGATTTGACTAAAAATTGGTAGAAAGACTAATATTGAGGTGTAGAATACAGAAATGGCCTACCAGTTGTCATCAAAATATCACTGTAAAATTATTGCCCACGCAAGTTTAGAAGTTTTTGGGAAAAAGTTTCAAATGGGAGAAAAGTAGCTTAAACAGCTATTTTGAAAATTCGAAGAAACGGCTAGTACTACAGTATTCTACGCATTGATTTACATAAAAACCCACACAATCCTAGTCTTGGGTATAAAATCGGGGAAAAAATTTTGCTTTCGATTTGACTAAAAATTGGTGAAAAGACTAATATTGAAGGTGTAGAATACAGAAATACCATCAGTTGTCATCAAAATATTACTGTAAAATTATTGCCCACGTTTAGAGTTTTTGGGAAAAAAGCTTCAAATGGGAAAAAGTAGTTTAAGCAGCAATTTTAAAAATTCGAAGAAACGGTTTGTACTACCGTGTTCTACGCATTGATTTACATCATATTATGATAAAAAAAGCTCACAAAATGTTTTGTCAATTTTTGTCAAAGACCAAAATCTATAGTCTTGGGTATAAAATCTGGAAAAAAAATTTTGCTTTCGATTTGACTAAAAATTGGTCAAAAGAGTAATATTGAGGTGTAGAATACAGAAATACCATCAGTTGTCATCAAAATATTACTCTAAAATTATTGCCCACGTTTAGAGCTTTTGAGAAAAAAGCTTCAAATGGGAAAATATAGTTTAACCAGCAATTTTAAAAAATTCGAAGAAACGGTTTGTACTACCGTGTTTTACGCATTGATTTACATCATATTATGATAAAAAAAGCTCACAAAATGTTTTGTCAATTTTTGTCAAAAGACCAAAATCTATAGTCTTGGGTATAAAATCGGGAAAAAAATTTTGCTTTCGATTTGACTAAAAATTGGTCAAAAGAGTAATATTGAAGTGTAGAATACAGAAATACCATCAGTTGTCATCAAAATATTACTCTAAAATTATTGCCCACGTTTAGAGCTTTTGAGAAAAAAGCTTCAAATGGGAAAATATAGTTTAACCAGCAATTTTAAAAAATTCGAAGAAACGGTTTGTACTACCGTGTTCTACGCATTGATTTACATCATATTATGATAAAAAAAGCTCACAAAATGTTTTGTCAATTTTTGTCAAAAGACCAAAATCTATAGTCTTGGGTATAAAATCTGGAAAAAAATTTTGCTTTCGATTTGACTAAAATTGGTCAAAAGAGTAATATTGAAGTGTAGAATACAGAAATACCATCAGTTGTCATCAAAATATTACTCTAAAATTATTGCCCACGTTTAGAGCTTTTGGGAAAAAAGCTTCAAATGGGAAAATATAGTTTAACCAGCAATTTTAAAAAATTCGAAGAAACGGTTTGTACTACCGTGTTCTACGCATTGATTTACATCATAATATGATAAAAAAGCTCACAAAATGTTTTGTCAATTTTTGTCAAAAGACCAAAATCTATAGTCTTGGGTATAAAATCTGGAAAAAAAATTTTGCTTTCGATTTGACTAAAATTGGTCAAAAGAGTAATATTGAAGTGTAGAATACAGAAATACCATCAGTTGTCATCAAAATATTACTCTAAAATTATTGCCCACGTTTAGAGCTTTTGAGAAAAAAGCTTCAAATGGGAAAATATAATTTAACCAGCAATTTTAAAAATTCGAAGAAACGGTTTGTACTACCGTGTTCTACGCATTGATTTACATCATATTATGATAAAAAAGTCTCACAAAATGTTTTGTCAATTTTTGTCAAAAGACCAAAATCTATAGTCTTGGGTATAAAATCTGGAAAAAAAATTTTGCTTTCGATTTGACTAAAAATTGGTCAAAAGAGTAATATTGAAGTGTAGAATACAGAAATACCATCAGTTGTCATCAAAATATTACTCTAAAATTATTGCCCACGTTTAGAGCTTTTGAGAAAAAAAGCTTCAAATGGGAAAATATAGTTTAACCAGCAATTTTAAAAAATTCGAAGAAACGGTTTGTACTACAGTATTCTACGCATTGATTTAATAATATTATGTTAAAAACTTTTTATAATTTTATTAAAAAAAATTAATTTAAATATAAAAAAAAAATTTTTTTTTTTTTTATTTAATAAAAAATTAAAAAGTAGAATACAGAAATACCATCAGTTGTCATCAAAATATTACTCTAAAATTATTGCCCACGTTTAGAGTTTTTGGGAAAAAGCTTCAAATGGGAAAAAGTAGTTTAACCAGCAATTTTGAAAAATTCGAAGAAACGGCTTGTACTACCGTTTTCTACGCATTGATTTACATCATATTATGTTAAAAACCCTCACAAAATGTTTTGTCAATTTTTGTCAAAAGACCAAAGACTATAGTCTTGGGTATAAAATCGGGGAAAAAAATTTTGCTTTCGATTTGACTAAAATTGGTGAAAAGACTAATATTGAAGTGTAGAATACAGAAATACCATCAGTTGTCATCAAAATATTACTCTAAAATTATTGCCCACGTTTAGAGCTTTTGGGGAAAAAGCTTCAAATGGGAAAATATAATTTAACCAGCAATTTTAAAAAATTCGAAGAAACGGTTTGTACTACCGTGTTCTACGCATTGATTTACATCATAATATGATAAAAAACCACACAAAAATTTTTGTCAATTTTTGTCAAAAGACCAAAATCTATAGTCTTGGGTATAAAATCTGGAAAAAAAATTTTGCTTTCGATTTGACCAAAAATTAGTTAAAAGAGTAATATTGAGGTGTAGAATACAGAAATACCATCAGTTGTCATCAAAATATTACTGTAAAATTATTGCCCACGTTTAGAGTTTTGGGAAAAAGTTTCAAATGGGAAAAATAGTTTAAACAGCAATTTTGAAAATTCGAAGAAACGGCTTGTACTACCGTATTCTACGCATTGATTTACATAATATTATGATTAAAAACCCACACAAAAATTTTTGTCAATTTTTGTCAAAAGACCAAAGATATAGTCTTGGGTATAAAATCGGGGAAAAAAATTTTGCTTTCGATTTGACTAAAATTGGTGAGAAAGACTAATATTGAGGAGTAGAATACAGAAATACCATCAGTTGTCATCAAAATATTACTCTAAAATTATTGCCCACGTTTAGAGTTTTGGGAAAAAGCTTCAAATGGGAAAATAGTAATTTAACCAGCAATTTTGAAAATTCGAAGAGACGGCTAGTACTACAGTGTTCTACGCATTGATTTACATCATATTATGTTAAAAACCTCACAAAAAATTTTTGTCAATTTTTGTCAAAAAGACTATAGTCTTGGGTATAAAACTCGGGGAAAAAAATTTCTGCTTTCGTTGACTAAAAATTGGTGAAAAGACTAATATTGAAGTGTAGAATACAGAAATACCATCAGTTGTCATCAAAATATTACTCTAAAATTATTGCCCACGTTTAGAGTTTTGGGAAAAAAGCTTCAAATGGGAAAAAGTAGTTTAAACAGCAATTTTGAAAAATTCGAAGAAACGGCTAGTACTACAGTATTCTACGCATTGATTTACATAATATTATGTTAAAAACCCACACAAAATTTTTTGTCAATTTTTGTAAAGCCAAGTCTGGGTATAAAATTGGGGAAAAAAATTTGCTTTCGATTTGACTAAAAATTGGTGCAAAGACTAATATTGAGGTGTAGAATACAGAAATACCATCAGTTGTCATCAAAATATTACTGTAAAATTATTGCCCACGTTTAGAGTTTTTGGGAAAAAAGTTTCAAATGGGAAAAAGTAGTTTAAACAGCAATTTTGAAAAATTCGAAGAAAGGCTAGTACTTCCGTATTCTACGCATTGATTTACATAATATTATGTTAAAACCCACACCAAAATTTTGTCAATTTTTGTCAAAAGACCAAAGATTTTAGTCTTGGGCATAAAATCGGGAAAAAAATTTTGCTTCGATTTGACTAAAATTGGTGAAAAGACTAATATTGAGTGTAGAATACAGAAATACCATCAGTTGTCATCCAAATATTACTGTAAAATTATTGCTCACGTTTAGAGCTTTTGGGAAAAAACTTCAAATGGGAAAAAGTAGTTTAAGCAGCAATTTTGAAAAATTCGAAGAAACGGCTAGTACTACAGTATTCTACGCATTGATTTACATAATATTATGTTAAAAACCCACACAAAAATTTTTGTCAATTTTTGTCAAAAGACCAAAGACTATAGTCTTGGGTATAAAATCGGGGGAAAAAAATTTTGCTTTCGATTTGACTAAAAATTGGTGAAAAGACTAATATTGAGGTGTAGAATACAGAAATACCATCAGTTGTCATCAAAATATTACTGTAAAATTATTGGGCCCACGCTTGGAGTTTTGGAAAAAAAACTTCAAATGGGAAAAAGTAGTTTAAACAGCAATTTTGAAAAATTCGAAGAAACGGCTAGTACTACAGTATTCTACGCATTGATTTACATAATATTATGTTAAAACCCACACAAAATTTTTGTCAATTTTGTCAAAAGACCAAAGACTATAGTCTTGGGTATAAAATCGGGGAAAAAAATTTTGCTTTCGATTTGACTAAAATTGGTGAAAAGACTAATATTGAGGTGTAGAATACAGAAATACCATCAGTTGTCATCAAAATATTACTGTAAAATTATTGCCCACGTTTAGAGTTTTTTGGGAAAGAAGTTTCAAATGGGAAAAGTAGTTTAAAACAGCAATTTTGAAAAAATTCGAAGAAACGGCTAGTACTACAGTATTCTACGCATTGATTTACATAATATTATGTTTAAAACCCACACAAAATTTTTGTCAATTTTTGTCAAAAGACCAAAGACTATAGTCTTGGGTATAAAATCGGGGAAAAAAATTTTGCTTTCGATTTGACTAAAAATTGGTGAAAAGACTAATATTGAGGTGTAGAATACAGAAATACCATCAGTTGTCATCAAAATATTACTGTAAAATTATTGCCCACGTTTAGAGTTTTTGGGAAAAAAGCTTCAAATGGGAAAAAGTAGTTTAAACAGCAATTTTGAAAATTCGAAGAAACGGCTAGTACTACAGTGTTCTACGCATTGATTTACAAATTATGTTAAAAACCCACAAAATTTTTGTCAATTTTTGTCAAAAGACCAAAGACTATAGTCTGGGTATAAAATCGGGGAAAAAAATTTTGCTTTCGATTTGACTAAAAATTGGTGAAAAGACTAATATTGAGGTGTAGAATACAGAAATACCTATCAGCAATTACGTAACTGAA